>CM040399.1:47645403-48083029 GCA_022702515.1 Ilyophis sp. 1 JC-2022 | reverse complement strand
CTGTCAACACATCCAATCAGTGTCCTGTTCTATGTCTACCACTGTCGTCTTTCCTCATTGGTTTAGAAAAGGCCGTCTACACACAAAGGGGGAAGTGTCTCAGACAGAATTTCTTGGGCCACGAAAGGCTTCCAGCTTTCAATGTTTACTCAGCTGGTTTTTCACAGTGGTTGCGATTGCTGCTTTACACTACATTTTCTTTCCTCTGGAAGCTGAGTGGCTGTAGTTTTCTCTCAGTCTCCAAATTGTCTGTCTTTCTCTCTGTTGGTCCAAGGAGCCTGCTGCCATGTGTGTGTGTGTGTCTGTATATATACATATACTTTGTATATATACAGTGGGGACAGAAAGCATTCGGGCAGTGACACAATTTTTGTTGTTTTGGCTTTGTACTCCAAACACATTGTATGCGAAATGGAACAGTGACTATGAGGTTAAAGTGCAGACTTTCAGCTTTAATTTGAGAGTTTTTACATCCATATCAGGTGAACCGTGTAGCAATTTTTTATACACATAAAAGGAAATGAAAAGAATTTGACAAATGAACATAAACTTAAATAAAGTCATCATATTTTATATTTGGTTAATAATTTTAATAATGTTTATTAACATAAACATAAATAAAGTAATCATATTTAATATTTGGTTTCCTGTCCTTTGCATGCCATGACTTCCTTATGTCTGTGACCCAACAACATCAAAAGACTCTTGATATCTTATTTCCTTGGACCATTTATATGTATTTATTTGTCTCTTACAAGCAATACTATAACCTCTCTGCATTTGAATTGATCTCTATGGGAATTGGGGTGGGGGTAGATTAAGCTGTAAATTACACTGGAACAGTATGGATCACATGGTTGGCTAAATGGTTGTAAGTCATCAAGGGTCTGAGGTATCAAATGAGCCTCAAACCATCACTCTGCTGCCAGATATGCAGTAGATATGGATGGATCACTTTAAGGGTTGTTTCTCCCGACTTATTTTTCCCATAGAGTTCAATAGGAAAAGGAGTCAGGAGAAACAACCCTTAAAGTCCTAAGTCATAAGCCATTTGGTAAAAAAACATTTATTGTTTGATAAGTCCATATGAACATCATTGTAATTTTTCCAAAAAAAATAACAAATAGGAATGTAAAATATCTGAATACCATCTGAAGACTGAAAATAAAAGTAAGAATTATATTGTCGCGGCTGGCGAGGTTAGCTAGCTGAGATTGGTTCAGCGGGGTATTACGCATTGGTTTGAATATCATGTGTAATTTGCATTTGCGAATTAGAGTCGGTATAAGAGGGGCTTGTAGCCTGCACTCTGGCACTCTGCACTCTCTGTAACTGCTGCAAGTCAGTTCCATTCTGTGATACGAATCACCACAATGAGCCTGATTCAAGATGTGCCTGGTCTGTCTCTCCCTGTAATATTGTAAGGTGCCATGTTCTGCCATCTGGAAACGTGCTATTGAGGAGTATGAGTGGGAGATAAGGTTGCATTACACTGAAAATTGTCGTAAAGACAGACTGCAGCATGCATCCATAAAAGGCAGTGCTGTATCTGAGTACTGAACGTGTGGCTAAACTTCTGCTGGCGCCATAAGAAATGCATGCATCACTCAAAGGACAGAATAACAAAATATTTTCATACTGCCTTGTATCTATGAAGCTGAAGATATTGTGCAACATAAATTAGAATGCATCAAAGTGTCTGATATATCCTGATGTATATCCTATGTACAGTATGTATTATGCTCATGTTATAAGTGTACATGTCATATCAAGCACATTGGTTTAAAGTGTGAGTGTGTGTGTGTGTGTTGAGCATGCATAGATGCATTTACAGTACAGTATATTTGTTCTTCTTTACCAATTTCACATTATCTTTAAGCTGAAATTACTAAAATTTTTAAAGATCAGTATGGGAAAAGTACATTGTGATTCCTTTTGAAACATGCATGCAATAAAACAAGTGGAACATTTCTAACCTCTAATCGTGGGAAAGAACACTAATTTTAATTACCCAAATTACAAGTAATAATTTCTAAATCGCCATACTGGAATTAGAGGGCAATTGGTATAATTGGCCATCCCTTCAGATTGTGACTCGTAACATCCCTGCATGTTTATCAGTCATGCAAAATAACTTCATTTAATTCAAATGCTGCTTAATTAACTGACAGGTATGAATTATAATTTGTATTAGCTCATTAATCATACAAATGTTTTTCACTGTGAACTTTATTATTAAAATCTTTATCACTATATCATATATTAATAAACAAATTAAACATTTCAGCCAGTAGCTATGTGTTATGAATAAATACCAATCAATTTGATGGAAAACATAATGTTATGAAAATGCAAACAGTACCTAAGCATGGATACAAAATCCACATAATCACAAATTGTGGTTTTCCTGTTTACATTTTAGTTTTCATGTCTTTATATTGCAAGTGCTCGACACTTCGGGGCTGTCTTTCTCAGCATGGTAGCAATGTTTGGGTGACCAAAGCTAATTTGTGGTGAACAGTGCACTGATAGCAATTTTTTTTTACTGATAAACCATGATGCATACAGTACAAACTCTTTGGCTGGCTAGCTATTTTTGGCAATCTAACGCTTGGAGCTGGATATTTAACCAGTTAACTAGTGTATGCTAGTACAAACCCCAATTCCCAAAAAGTTGGGACAGAATGTAAAATGCACATAATTTTTTAAATGTTTTTATTTCCATAAAGTTCAATAGGAAAATGAGTCCGGAGAAACAACCCTAATTTACAGCTTAATCTAGTCCTACCCCCCAATTCCCATAGAGATCCATTCAAATGCAGAGGCTATAGAATCGCTTGTAAGAAAATAAAAAAAATAAGAAAATTACCTGAAAATAAAATATCAAGAGTATCCTTTTATACCCAGTCATGATAGCATCACCTGTTTCCCAGTGGAATGTTCCAAACAGGTTTTTTTCTGGTTTTTTTGCCCCTTTCCCAACTTAAAATGTTTTTTTTTTAAACATGTTGCAGGCATCAAATTAGGAATTAGCATATATTTACAAAAATCAATAAAGTTGACAAGGTAAACATTCAATATTTTTATTTGTACTGATTTAAATTAAATACATGTAAAAGAGAATTTACAAATCACTGCTTTTATGTACATTTTACATACTATCCAAACGTATTTGTAATCGGGGTTTGTAAAATGGCTGACCTTAAATTTCTATCTAAAATGTGAAAAATAATGTTCATCCCCATTTATTATCAACACACGTGTGTGTCATGCATCATATTAATACACATTGTACATTTTCCATGAAGACCTAGCTGTAATAATGTGTTGAAAACAATTGCTCAATTAAGGGCCCCAAAGTAATGACATCATTATTTCCCAACCTTTCACCACTGCAGTAGTCATAGCCCTGAAGCAGTGCATGTTAATTTCTTGTTTTATTTATTCCTTTTGCATACAATAAATAATATGTCTTTGGGAAAGCAGTAGCATGCGTCACAAGATATACCCTTTAATTCCAGCCTTCTGCTAACAAGCAAAACCTATTCTCAATTTAATCAGAACATCTGATACAATTAGCATGCAGAGCTGTCCTCCTAAAGTTACACCTTGTTATTAAGAGCTACAAGGGTATATGTTTTAATTAGCAATACCTCTAGAGAATTAGACATGTGAGACATTGAAATTAAGTAAAGTTTCAATTAAACTGACAAAAGAGCCTAATTGTTTCTTCACAAGCTCTCCGTTGTGGGTCTAAAAATAATCATTTTAAGCTTCCCCTAACCTTACATATCGGGCTGCCCTACATAGAAAACCTCTCATCGTCCATCTGCCACTGCACATGAGAACATTATGTTCCTTGATAATTACATTTTCAAATGATATCCTATTGCAACAGTGTGAACCATATGCATATCACTAACATACACCTCACTTGTGTCTGATCATCAGATTATTAAATTAGTATTGATGTCATTCGTATGTTCTTAAAGTGTTCAGGTTCAAGTGTTTTTCCTCTTGTGGAGTTTTGTTTTTGCAGAAGAGCTATAATGGACATGCCAGCAGTGTGAGTTTAATATTCAGTTATTTATAAATATAAATACAGTAAATAACAGTCATATGTATCCTTTCAATGTTATTTCTTCAAAAATAAAAAAAATGGCTGTGTATATAAGTAGAAGTTTGCCTCCAAATGTGCAATGTTTAAATCACAAAAGTAACTAAAAGACTGTTCTTCAAAGGAGATATGAAGAGGGTGCAATATTCAGTAAAAAAATTATGGGTGATATCTGAGCAGTTGGCATCAACAGGGTAGGACCACTAACTGGTAATCCAATGAGTAGGAGGTACTGTATCTCCGATTGGAGAATAAAGATACCCTTTTAGGTCACAGTGTGACAGTGTGAAAAGAGGAAGACAAAGAGAAAGAAATGGAGACAGCAGTTCCTCCTGCATGAGGACATTTTTCTTGAAGGCTCCATTGCCATTATTGATTGACTCTAATATACTGCAGAATTCATTTAGAAAACTCTGGGGTGGATTTACTAAAGGTTTGCGTGTACAAAAATACGTGTAAAAACTGTAACCACCCGCAAAATATTTTCCAAGGGGATCAACTAACGAGGTGTAAAAAGGATTGTGCGTGCTAAAATTGAAAGATGCGTCGATTTCTCATTTTTGCAGGTTAGCCTGAATGAACATGCAACGTTGGGCATCCCAACGTTATTTTGTGAAATAGTGAGAGGTGGTCATGCAAATAGATGCATGTCTAAAGTGATTTACTAAGCCCGAAAATAAATTATTTGCGGGTACGTTTTAGTCCAAATAGAAAGCAGGTATTAAAAGACACACAATCGATAAGATGACGTCTGTCATTGCTGCAAAACACGTAAGGGTGTGTTTGGAATATCCATAACTGAACATTCTGAATGATTGCGTAACAATGGGGGGTAATTAACTGGCCCATACACAAAATACATAAGATAATTTGTGGATAGCCTACATCACAAACAGTAAGAATATATTTTTTTTTATCATGAAGCAAATCGTGTTACACAATACAATAGTAACTAGTATATGAATCAAACAAGCAAAACAATGTATATTATAACAAACAGTGAATAACAAGCAAATCAAACTTTATAAAAAATAAAACCCAGGATGAAATGAAAATGTGATTTTATGTGACACTTACGGCCAGAGAAGGCTTAGTGCTAGTAAGCATAGTTATGGTTATGATCATTTCAGTCCTGAAAACCATCTCTAACTCCTGGCAGAAACTAAGAGACATCCAGTGAAACAGTTCGCAATAAACTGCCAGCTTGTTCAGTGTAACGGTAGCCTATACGCTACACTAAAAAACCAGCAACATTTCTGCCCGTCTTTTCACCGTTTTCTTACAGTATAACCATACCAAACACGAAAAATCTACTTTAAATATGGCTGTTTGCGGCTAGAGTAATTTACATAATGACTCTTAGTTGATCACCCGCAAAGTGTGAAATGAGAACACGTGCAAATACTTTGGCTGCATCTGCAAAATAACACCCCTTATTTGGGATCTTAGTAAATCGACCCCTCTGTGTATAGTGAGATTAAACTAGTTGTCTTGAAAGGGAAATTGTCACATTAGTGTAACCAGTTTATTATTATTATTATTACTACATGTGCTCTTATTCAATGTATGGCCATTCAGATTACATATGTATTATTAGTATTAGTATATTTGTCAAGTGTGTTTAATAATTCTGGACCTGACTGCAATCTGAAGAAATTAAAGTAGAAAACCTCATCTGTTGTTTCTCAAACAATGTGGTATATAAAGTCCCTCAGTGCTATGGCAGAATTTAAAAATGAAATGCAGTCAAGAATCTTGAACCAGCCAGCTGTGCAGATCAGATAATTAAGCAAACAGACAAGAGACCTTGATATACAGTGCACTCCAAAAAAACCTCTGCTGCCAGATATGCAGTAAATATGGATGGATCACTTTAAGCGTCGTTTCTCTCGATTTATTTTTCCATAAAGTTCAATCGGAAAATGAGTCAGGAGAAACAACCCTTAAACTGATCCATCCATACTGCATATCTGGCAGCAGAGTGACCCTTTACAGCCATTTAGCAAACCATGTTTTTCATACTATTCCCATGTAATTTACAGATAAATCTAGTCCCACCCCACAATTCCCATAGAGATTCATTCAAATGCAGACACATTATAGTATCATTTGTAAGAGTACCTGAAAATAAGATAGTCTTTTGATGTTGTTGGGTCACAGACATCAGGAATTCATGTCATGCAAAGGATATGCAACCAAATATTAAATATGATGACTTTATTTAAGTTCATGCCAATTTGTCCAATTACCTTTGGTGCCATAAAATGGGGACTGTGTGTGAAAATGGCTGCAATTGCTACACTGTTCACCTGATATGGATGTAAAAACCCTCAAATTAAAGCTGAAAGTCTGCACTTTAACCTCATAGTCACTGTTCCATTGGTTTATTTTAAACTTGTTGGTTTTAATTAAACTCATTAAACAATAACCATTATAAACCAGATGATAAAAACACCTTTATCAAAAAACAATCAAAAATAGAGAAATCAAAACTAAACGTGTTCAGGAGCAGTTACCTTTGAAGAATGGTTTTCTTGTTCACCAGATAGGGACCAACTGATGCAGACCTTTTTTAAATGAAGAAGCCACACCCTCAATTCATTCTAAACCAATACAAATGTTCAACACGTGAGGATGAAAAGCCTGAGCCAATCTCTTTCACTGGGTAGGAATTAACCTGTAGCTTGATACATTCTAGTATGTGAATGTCAAATCTGGCTCCATTACCAAAGTGATGTTGTAATTTGCTTAAAACAATATCAGCAGCTAAGTAATTAGCTAGCCATTACTTACCCTGCCATGCAGATGCAATGCCCGCGCTGGTCCTCTCCGGACTCGGTCGCGACAATCAAGGAGGAGTAGCGCTTGGAGACCGTCTGACCTGCCTTGATTTCGTGTGTGTTAAAATGCTCTTAACTTTTCCGGAATGGAAATCGTTGTAGGCATCCAGACTCCGATAAGCCATTAACGCTTTCCGGGTGTATACGCACTCCCTCTCCACCAGGTATTCAAATATGTGTACCTGCGTTAACTCGGGTAAATTGGTTTGGCTTGTGGTGAAACACTCCTATCTAACAAGTCCGGGGTCCGGTAAGCCAGTAAGTTTCGTCAGGAATCTGTTCTACTCCTGTTCTGGTAACCGCAAATAATATTGGCTGGACATTTTTTTTGTTTTGTTAACGTTAGTTTACTAACTAATGTAATGTAGTGTTTATGGAAGTCTACCGGAAGGTCCGGCGCAGCGCACATGCGCAGTAGCGTTTGTTATTGTTGTCAGTTTGAAATGGTCTGTCGGCCAATTTCAGACTGGTTTCTACACCACCTCGTAAGTCCCATGGACAAAATGCCCCCTCCCTAGGCTCCCTCACTTTGTTTTATTCACAACATCTCTTGCTTTGCAAAGAAAATGCATACCGATTTGTGTCTTTACAACCCCCACTGTACTAATTAATAAAATATATTAAAGCGCCACTTAATTTAGAGCTGGAAAAAATAGTTTTTGTATAACTGGAAAATGGACATTTAGTATAAAACAAGTGAGTGTTCTTTTTAAAGGGAACCCTGGCTAAAACAACAAACAGCATAACATCCAATATAACACAGCATTAATGAGCTAATGGCTGAACAGCACCTTATCTATTGTTACGGTCACCCCAAGAATACACCAGGCTCGTGGGTAACCATGACATAATTGACACAAACAAGCAAGTTTGAAAAAAATATTATTTATTTATGACCAAAAGAACAAATCTACAAAACTTACCCAAAAGAAAAGAAAGAGGTCAGGTGGGTTGGCCAAAAGGAACAAAAGGAGGGGAGCCGCCCGGCCCGAACACGTAGTGGCCCGCCAGAGCCGGGGACTCCCTTAAACTACCAAAACATTCAAAGAAATTAAACTATCAAAATAAAGCCACGAAAACAGAACTACCAACCCACTATCCCTAAAGTATAATTGATTAAGCAAAGTAAAACAATAAACCCAAAACAACCCCTAAAAAGAGCACCTGAGTGGTGCTACCAGCATGAATGGAGAGAGAGGGATAGAGCTGAGGTCTGCCTCCATTTATAGCCCACTTTAGGGTGGGACCGAATCAGCCAGACCAGCTCCAGCTGAGAAGGCGATCAGCAGGACCAGATCCAGCTGATAAAGGGGAGCCAGGCAGATCTCAGCCTATAAAAGAACACACAAGTGAATACAAGAACACATAAGTGAATACAAACAACAAAATAATACAGGAGGGAGGGAGCGCATGTGCCCAAAACACAACACGCCCACCCTAAGTTACTGAACAATGTACCTGAAACGTCCAGGGCATAACCCAGTTTCAGGATACATTTTTCCGTAAAAAAACAAACAAACAATAGGCTACATGCGTGACAACGCGTCTGCCAGGACATTATCTTTACCACGGATGTGTTGAATATCTAAATTATAAGACTGCAATTGCAGGCTCCAGCTCATCAAGCGCCTGTTTTTGTTGCGCATCCTATGGACAAAAACAAGCGGATTATGATCTGTATAGACGACCACGGGCACGCAAGAAGAGCCAACGTATACCTCAAAATGCTCTAAGGCCATAAGCAAGGCTAATGCCTCTTTTTCAATTGTGGAATACCATTTCTGATGACAATGAAACTTTTTTGAAAAGTAGGAGACCGGGTGCTCTACCCCATCAGAACTATCCTGTAGAAGGACCCCGCCAACCCCGGAGTCACTGGCATCTACCGCCAGCCTAAACGGCCTTTCAAAATTGGGCGCCACAAGTACGGGTGCCTGTAAGAGCAGACGTTTTGTCTCCTCAAAAGCAGACTGGCAAATAGCCGACCACACGAAATTGACTTTAGGGCTCAACAAGTCCGTCAAAGGTGAGGCTACCACAGAGAAGTTATTACAAAACCCTCTGTAGTACCCCACCATAGCCAGATACCGACGGAGCTCAGTCCTAGAGGTAGGGGCTGGAAACGCCACAATAGCCTCCACCTTAGACTGAACGGTGCGAACACAACCCCGTCCTACTATTTTTCCCAGATAAGTAACGGTGGCCTGGCCAAACTCACACTTCCCAAGATTAACGGTCAGATTCGCGCCCACAAGACGATTAAAGACCTCTCTCAAATGTGCAACATGATCCACCCAGGAGTTCGAGCATACAACTAGATCATCCAAATACGCCTCGCAGTAAGACAAACCACATAACACAATATTAACCAACCGCTGAAAAGTTGCCGGTGCATTGCGCATACCAAAAGCCATAACTGTATATTGCAGGAAATCATCTGGTGTAACAAATGCAGAGATTTCCTTGGCCCTCTCCGTTAGAGGGACTTGCCAATATCCCTTCAAGAGATCCAATTTGGTAACAAAGGACGCACTACCGACACGATCTACACAATCCTCCATCCGTGGAAGAGGATAACAATCAGGCGTGGTAACACCATTAACTTTCCGAAAATCAGTACAGAACCGGTCCTCCCCATTAGCCTTCGCAGCCAATAGACAAGGAGAGCTCCACGCGCTACAGCTCGGCTCAGCAATGTCATGCTGCAACATGTAATCGACCTGAGTCTTAAGTCGATGCCGTTTGTCTGGGTTCACACGGTATGGATGTTGTTTGATAGGCTTGGAATCACCCACGTCAATATCATGTTTCAAAACCGAGGTTTGAGATGGCACATCAGAAAACAATGACTTGTTCGACTCCACCAACCGAGTCACATCCCCACGCTGGGACTCAGTCAGATGGGCTAAACGAGAGCCAAGAGTTTGCAACGCCTCTGAATTTGACAATTTACCGTGTGACACCGCCACAGACAAACCCACCTCAGCCTTTTCAGTCCCAGACAGCACCACTGCAGCCAAAACAGGCTTACGTGGTTCAGCACCAGCCAGGTCCCCAGGCTGAAAAGATTCAGGATACACTGAAGACTCAAGAGACTCTGGAAATGCAGGAGAAACTGAAACATGACACACACAGTTAGCAGGCTCCATCTCATGATACTGCTTCAGCATGTTTACATGGCACAACCTATTCTGACGCCTGCGGTCGGGAGTGGCCACAAGATAATCCCGCTCACCCATCTTCTTCTCAATTAGATAAGGGCCACTATAACGAGCCTGTAAACTAGACCCAGGAATTGGCAGCAGCACCAAAACCTTATCACCAGGAGAAAAGTCCCTCCCCTCAGTGTTCTTATCAAACCACCCCTTCATTTTTGCCTGGGCAGCTGTGAGATTTTGCATAGCCAATTCACATGCGCGCCGCAGCCTAAAGCGAAAAGTACTGACATGATCCAACACATTTTGTTTAGTTTCCACCTGCAACCATTTCTCTTTCAGGATTTTTAAGGGGCCTCGTACTGTGTGGGCAAACACTAAGTCAGCTGGACTAAACCCCAAGGACGTTCAAGCGCACCCTGACTCTCTGGATGATAGGCGCTCGAATGACAGTGCTTAATGTCAAGCTGCTTTAATACTTGAGAAAAAACACGGGACATGAAGTTGGAACCCTGATCCGTCTGTATGACTTTAGGAAGACCGAACAATGAAAAAAATTTAGTCAAAGTCTTGACAATAACTGGAGCCGTAATTTTACGCAGGGCAAACACTTCTGGGAACCGGGTAGATGCACACATCACTGTTAGGAGATACTGATGGCCAGACTTTGTACGAGGCAGCGGACCTACACAGTCAATTATGATACTGTAGTGAGCACTGGGGGGAGAGAGGCAGAATTCCCTGCGGCAACACGCCCACATTCTCAGACTCACCTGACAGGTGACGTGTCAGCCGGGGGGTAGATATAAGCCGGGGGTTTAGTGGGAGAGAGTAGAGCTTCCTGACGTGGCAGTCTGAATGCATGTTATCCAGAGCGATCTACTCGAATAAAAGTTATTTTTGCATATCTGAAAACCAAGCCAGTCGTTTTTCTGTGCAAACTCTACATTGGTGACCTCGACGTTTCTTCGGACGATTCCGAAGTGGTTCTTTTCTCTGGGAAAGATGCACGCCGTCACTCTCAAGCTCCCGGAGTTCTGGCAGGAACATGCCGCCGTTTGGTTCGCTCAAGCGGAGGCTCAGTTCGCGTTGAGAGGCATAACGCAGGAGGACACGCAATACTACTACGTGGTTGCTGCTTTGAATAGTTCGACAGCATCGCGGGTATTAAGCCTACTCCAGGACCCTCCGGAAGCGGATAAGTACTCGTCTCTCAAACAGCTCCTTTTGGAGACTTTCGAGCTGTCAGAACCTGAGCGTGCTCGCAAGCTCATTACACTGCCTGGTTTAGGTGATTCTAAACCTTCGGAATTAATGGACCATATGCTGACACTTTTGGGTAACCACCAACCTTGCTTCATATTCCGGGAATTATTTATGCAGCAGATGCCCAGTCAAGTGCGTGCAGCTCTGGCAGGTTCCCCGTTGAAAGACCTCAGGGCTCTGGCCAGGGAAGCCGATAAAGTTTTAAATTCCAGTCGGCTACCCGGTCCTGCAGTAAGGGTGGTTGGCGCTGCTGATGTGCTGGCTATCCGGGAGGATGTCATCGCCGCTGCCCAGCAGCAACGACTTACAGCGGGCCTCTGCTACTACCATGCCAGGTTTGGCTCACGCGCTAAGAAGTGCCGTCCACCTTGCTCTTTCGTGTCGGGAAACGGCAGAGCCGACGCCCATTAGCTGCTTTGAGTGTCGGCAAGGCTAGCAGTTTGCTTTTTGTTACGGACTCCGTTTCTGATCGACATTTTTTATGTGACACAGGCGCGCAGGTTAGCGTCCTCCCTGCGTCTGCTTTGGACGTACAGACTGGGGATCGTGGACCACCTCTGGAGGCAGCCAACGGCAGTACCATCCCCACTTTTGGCAAACGAGCAGTGGACCTGTGTTTCAACGGACAACATTTCCAGTGGGTGTTTGTGCTAGCGTCTGTGTCTACTCCGTTGTTGGGCGCAGATTTTCTGTGTGCTAACAGCCTGCTGGTCGACGTCAGGAACAGACGACTGGTGAATGCGGAGACATTCGCAACGCTTCCGGGTTCTCCCAGCAGCACCGGGACGTCCAAGCTGTCTAGCGCCCTGTCATCTGCGGATGTGTTTCAGCGCCTCCTGGTGGAATTCCCGGACCTCACCACGCCCACGTTTTCTTCGGCAGCCGTCAAGCATGGGGTGGAACATTATATCGCCACTACGGGTCCGCCGGTCCACGCCCGGGCAAGGCGGTTGGACCCACAGAAGCTGGCTGTGGCTAAAGCGGAGTTTGACTCCATGGAACGCCTGGGGATTGTGCGCAGGTCCAGCAGTCCTTGGGCCTCACCCCTCCACTTGGTTCCGAAAACAGGGGGGGGGTGGCGACCTTGCGGGGACTATCGACGACTGAATGACGCCACGACCCCTGACCGCTACCCTATACCGTACATACAGGATTTCTCGGCTCGATTAGCTGGGAAGGTTTTTTTTTCGAAAATTGATTTAGTCAGGGGTTATCACCAGGTTCCGGTTCAGCCGCAAGATATCCCTAAAACCGCGGTAATAACCCCGTTTGGGCTATTTGAGTTTTTAAGGATGCCTTTTGGTTTAAAAAACGCGGCCCAAACTTTTCAGCGCTTAATGGATAGTGTTTTGCGGGATATGCCTTTTCTTTACGTATATTTAGACGACATCCTGGTGGCTAGTGGCTCCAGTGATGAGCACCAGGCTCATCTCCGGGCCCTTTTTGCGCGCCTCAGCGAACACGGATTAATTATTAACCTTGCTAAATGTCAATTTGGGGTTTCCGTGGTGGATTTCCTCGGCCACCACGTCACCAGGGAAGGTGCGGTGCCCCTCCCGTCCAAGGTCGAGGCTATCCAAAATTTTCCGCGACCGGTTACAGTTCGGGCTTTGCAGGAATTTTTGGGCATGGTACATTTTTACCATCGCTTCATTCCCAGAGCCGCTCAGCTAATGCTGCCCCTGTACGCTGCCCTTAAAGGGGCCACAGCGAAGCAACTGGTAAGTTGGTCGGCCGAAATGTCGCATGCTTTTTTAAAAACGAAAGAGGCATTAGCGAATGCTACTCTCCTTACGCACCCGTGGCCGGACGCGCCTGTTTCTGTAACGACGGATGCATCAGATTTTGCGGTTGGCGGGGTGCATGAACAGCTACTAAATGGGGTTTGGCAGCCGCTGGCTTTTTTTAGCCGCCAGCTCCGTCCTGCTGAGCGCAATTACAGCACGTTCGATCGCGAGCTCCTTGCTCTTTATTTAGCTGTGCGTCATTTCCGGTTCCTGCTCGAGGGCCGCACGTTCACGGCTTTTGTAGACCACAAGCCTTTAGCTCTAGCTATGGCTAAAGTTTCGGAGCCGTGGTCCGCCCGTCAGCAAAGGCAGTTGGCATTCATCTCCGAGTTCACCACGGATATCCAGCATGTCGCAGGTAAGGACAACGTGGTGGCTGACTGTCTTTCACGGTCCATAGTGGACGCGGTCAATTTAGGGGTAGACTACGGGCAGATGGCTGCTGACCAGGCGTCTGATCCCGAAGTGCAGGCGTTACGCACAGCGACTACAGGTCTGCAGCTGCAGGAGGTAAGTTTTGGTCCTTCATGCACCCCACTCCTTTGTGATGTGTCCACTGGGGTCGCCAGACCAGTGGTGCCCGTGGTTTGGCAGCGGCGTATTTTTGAGGTTTTACACAACCTATCCCATCCGGGCCGCAAGGCGTCGCAAAAATTATTGTCTGGAAGGTTTGTGTGGCATGGCCTGAAAAAGGATGTCCGTGACTGGGTGAATGCTTGCTTAGCGTGTCAACGGGCTAAAGTTCACAAGCACACCAAGGCTCCTTTAGCGCCGTTCGCCGTCCCTGAAAGGCGGTTTGATCATGTTAATGTGGATCTGGTGGGGCCGTTGCCTCCGTCGCGGGGTTACACACACCTTTTAACAATCGTAGATAGGACCACGCGTTGGCCAGAGGTGATACCGCTGACGTCCACCACCACTGCTGAAGTGGCTCGGGCGTTTATTAATGCATGGGTCTCGCGTTTCGGGGTTCCGGCCGATTTATCCTCCGACCGTGGGGCTCAGTTCACGTCAGAATTGTGGGCAGCGATAGCTCGACAGTTGGGGGTGACGCTGCATTGGACTACGGCGTATCACCCTCAGGCTAACGGGATGTGCGAGCGTTTTCATCGTTCGTTAAAGGTGTCCCTCCGCGCTGCACTGCAGGGGGACGCTTGGTTTGATACGCTCCCGTGGGTCTTACTGGGTCTTAGGACGGCCCCTAAGGCTGATTTAGGAGCATCATCTGCGGAGCTAGTTTATGGGCAACCGTTGCACGTACCAGGGGAGTTTCTACCTAGCTGTTCGGTACCTTGGTCAGCTACGCGCCAGCTCCCGGTTCTGCGGGACGGTCTGAAATCGTTCGCCCCAGTGCCTACGACGCATCACGGTTTGCCACGCTCCCACGTTCATCCAGGTTTGGGTGAGGCGCGCTTTGTGTTTGTGCGCCAAGATAAACATCGTGGCCCTTTGCAGCCTCCTTACGAGGGACCGTTTCGTGTATTAAAGTCCGGGGAGACATTTTTTGTTTTGGATATCGGTGGTAGATCTGAGCACATTACCATAGACCGCTTAAAACCGGCGCACGTAGATTTAGATTCGCCGGTAGAGGTCGCTTGTCCTCCGCGCAGAGGGCGCCCTCCGGCTCTCAAGCCGAGAAATCCTGCCCCTGACTTAAACCCTGACCCTGGTGACAGCCCTAAAACTGACTCTAGTATGGGTCCTGATCCGTCCGGGGCTGCGGGCAAGAAACTGGGGAGGTTTGGCCGTGTCATCAAGACCCCTAGGCGGTTTTGCTGCCACAGTAAATTCTGGGGGGGCTTGTGTAGTGAGCACTGGGGGGAGAGAGGCAGAATTCCCTGCGGCAACACGCCCACATTCTCAGACTCACCTGACAGGTGACGTGTCAGCCGGGGGTTTAGTGGGAGAGAGTAGAGCTTCCTGACGTGGCAGTCTGAATGCATGTTATCCAGAGCGATCTACTCGAATAAAAGTTATTTTTGCATATCTGAAAACCAAGCCAGTCGTTTTTCTGTGCAAACTCTACAATACGCTCAAAAGGCTCTCCCACAACAGGTATCGGATATAGAGGGGCAGGGGGAATAGTCTGATTTGGTTTACCTGCTACTTGGCATATATGACAACATTTGCAATGGTGCACCACATCCCTCTTCAACCCTGGCCAGAAGAAATGCCGCAAGATGCGGTTGTACGTTTTATTAACCCCTAAATGGCCAGCCAGAGGGTTGTCATGAGCCAAAGTCAGTATATCTTTCCGATACCGGTATGGAACAACAATCTGCTTAACATAGCTCCAATCCTCTTGACTAGACGCATGCAGTGGAGACCATTTACGCATCAGCAGTTTATCCCTTACAAAATACCCCACTGACATAGTCTCCTCCTCCCCCTCTGAGACTGCACTATCCCACAAACCTGACAACTCTGTCACTTTTCTGATCTAAGATCAGCTGCTCACGAGACAGACACCGGCCCCGCCTCCTCAGGGCTGACACTAACCTGCTGCTCAGCAACACCCCCAGCCGGAGTGAAACCAGGACCTCCCACATCCCGTTCTGCAAGAAAACTGTCACTCAAATCAAGCATATCATCATTTGACTGTATTTTAGACATTGAACGAGTAACTGCACAGGAAGCGAAAACTTTAGGATGCTGCCGAGCAAGCTCATCTTGGCCCCGCATCGGCACCGGTGTCATCCCAGGGGTCAGCAATATCTTTCCCCCAGCCAAATCGTTACCCAGAAGAAATTACACCCCCTTCACTGGGAACTGGGGACGTATCCCCACAGTTACCCGGTGTTACGATTCCCCTTGGTGTTATGACTCGTCTAGGGGTAGAATGGGGGAAACGTAATATGCCGCGTCTGTATGCACCGCTGCGCAATGATAAGGCTCTGACAAACGGGTGTAAAAATAATACCAACGGTTTATTAACAAATAATAATAATATAAGAAAACATATAGGGAAACAAAGGGGAGGACGCCATAACAAACGGGTACCAAAGCATAGAAATAAACAAAATACCCCCAGCTAATTCTAAAGCCCTAACCTAGTTCCCTAACCCGAATACACAAATATCGTACTAAAATCTAGCTGTCTGTCCCACCTAAACTAAGCCCATAATTACAAGAGGCGGCACCCGCCTGGGAAACTAGCCTAATGTATTTAAACAATTTACAACTGCGTGATGCGAGGTGTAAGCCCTAGGGCATCTTACTTACATACCTCGCCCTCCCCTGAGTCAAATCAAAATCGGGAAGATAACGAACAAACAGTTTTCTCTGGCAACAAAATAACAAAGGCTATGGTACTTTGGTTTTCTCACACAGGACAATACAGCACACGCAAGTTCAAAAACACGCAAGTTCAAAAGCAATCCTCTCTAACAGAGGAAACGGGAATTTTAAATAGAGCGCACGTCCCTCTGATTGGACACCGGACTGGCTGTAGACGACACCATTTGCCGACAACAGGAGGGGAATACCTGAGAGAGAGAGAGAGAGAGAGAGAGAGACACACACACACAGAGGGAGAGAACAACCCGCACAAACGCTATCTTAGGGTACATGTCCGTAACACCCGGCCAGACACAAGCTCTGATTCTAGGTTGACAGTATGCAATGGCACCCCAATGTCCTCCATGCCAAACCCCAATACTGGCACATCAGTGTCTAGAGAAGTTTTAGCAGAAAATGGCAACACATCTTCCAACACAAATGACTGAGAGGATGCACAATCCCGCAATATATTCACAGGAATCTTCTCCCCACCCTCTCCCACAGACACAAAACCCTTCATAATAAAAGGAGCAAACTCTGTATTCCCTGCCAGCCGCTTCTTCACCAACGCCACCGGCTTGGTATTTTTCTCCCTTAACACGGCACAGTTTGCCACAATGTGTCCTTTCTTTTTGCAATAAAAACACATTGGAAGATCTTTGGCTCCTGTATCATTATCAGATTTAACCAGATTCATTTCCACTTTTTGAGAGCTGCCACCCTCTGGTGGTGCAGGAGAAACCTTCACATAATCTCTGGCGCTATTACCATGATCCACTGGCCTCCCACTAAAACCAAGGAACCGCTGACCCCCAAATACAACCTTGTGAGTGAGCACATATTCATCCGCCAGCACCGCCGCCCGTGACACATCTTTGACTCACTGTTCATTTAGATACATCGTAACCCTATCGGGAAGACAGTTCTTAAAATCCTCCATCACCATTAGGGACCTCAACTGAGCAAAATCTGTCACCTCTTGGGCCACGCACCAACGTTCAAACAGAGCCATTTTCTCACTAGCAAACTCAACATAGGTTTGGTTATCACTCTTCCTATAATATCGGAACTTTTGCCGGTACGCTTCAGGGACCAATTCATAGGAGCGTAAAATGGCAGTTTTTACCAGATCATAATCGAGACTGTTGTCTACTGACAATGAGGAATACACATCCCGTGCTTTCCCGACCAAAACACACTGCAACAGCAGTGTCCATACAGATTTAGGCCAAATCAGAGATGTAGCCACACGCTCAAACAATGTGAAATACTTGTCCACATCTTTTTCACTAAAAGGCGGAACCAACCGAATATGTTTGCTCACATCAAACTCTGGCTGCTGCCTGGATCTGGGCGCAGCGGCACTCAGCTCTAATTCACAAAGGCGAATTTCCGCATGTTTCATCTCAAGCTCTATCTCCTTCAACCTGATAGTACTCTCTATGTCCTGCCCTGCCCTCTCGGGAGAGTGAGACCTAGGGGAAACAGGTGGCAAAACCCCATGTTTAACCAAATCATCATACAGAATTTGCTTAATTACCTGCTTCCTTGCCTGCTTAGGAATTTTTATCTTAAAATGATCTGAAATTAAGATTAAATCCTCCTTCCTACAGTCATTAAAAATCTCTAAGCTTGGTTCTTCAACAAACTTCTCGATTTTAAACTCCATGGTTAAATTTACTGAACCTCCAACAAGGCCAAAAACCAAACACAAATTCAATCAAAATGGGGCACAACAAAAAACAGGTTACTACCAAACAAATACTCCCTCCAAAAATAACCTAAACTACAAACAGTACATTTACCCCTGATCAATTAACTGAATGGTAAGCAACTTATTTTCTATGAAAATAATAATAATATAATAATAAAACTTTATTTGTATAGCACATTTCTTACAAGGATTGTAGCTCAAAGTGCTTTACATCAATAAAATAATGACAGTGTAAGGCAAGCAGCAAGTGCAGTTTATATAATGGGAAAGGTATAAAATAATAATCAACATCATATCAGATCCTAATGTTCTAATAGGTTACTTAGTTACCATAATCTCGTTTCAAACAAACATTAACACATTAATCAAACATCATATCAGATCCTAGTGTTCTAATAGGTTACTTGAGTTACCATAATCTCGTTACAACAAAGGATGGAGTATAAATAGTGGCAGTTAAAAAATTTAAAGTTTAAAAATATAAAATTTAAAATTAAACATTAGTGTGTTCAGTGCAGAGTAATATTAAAAGTGCAAGTCAGAGTGCAGCAAAACTGGAACTAGTATTTAGGGATAATGATGAAGGCGGGTCAGTCAAATGCTTTGGTGAAAAGATATGTTTTAAGCTGCCTTTTAAATATCTCTAAGGTGTTAGCTTCCCTGATATTTGAGGGTAGTGCATTCCACAGTTTTGGGGCATAGTTAACAAAGGCTGCATCACCAATCTTTTTATAACTGTTTCTGTTGATTTCTAATAGACCTGCATCAGATGATCGGAGTTCTAGCTGGTGTGTAATTTGTTAGGGAGTTTGCAATGTAGCTAGGTCATTGTCCATTTAGAGCTTTGTATGTGAGGAGGAGGACCTTAAAGTCAATTCTAAAGGTTACAGGTAGCCAATGTAGAGTAGCTAAGACTGGACTAATGTGTTCTCGCCTCTTGGTTTTGGTTAGTAATCTAGCTGCAGAGTTTTGAATAAGTTGGAGTCTTTCAGTGGTTTTCTTGGGGAGACCAGTGAAAAGTGCATTGCAGTAGTCCAGTCGGCTAGATATGAACGCATGAATTAGCTTCTCAGCATCATTTTGAGTTATGAATGGTCGTACCTTCGCTATGTTTCTGAGGTGGAAGAAAGCTGTTTTGGTCACTTTATTTATGTGGGAGTTGAAGTTCAAGTCTGAGTCAAGGATGACACCAAGACTAGTTACCTCAGGTTTAATCCAGGAAGTTAAGCTTCCTAGGTTTTTAGTTAGTATCTCTCTCTTTGATTTGGGACCAACTAGAAGAACTTCAGTTTTGTCTTCATTTAATTTGAGGAAATTTGCATTCATCCATTTATTTATTGCCAACAAGCAGTTGGTAATGGATTTAATTGCTGTTGTATCGTTTGGTTCAGCGGATATGTACAATTGTGTATCATCCGCATAGCTATGGAAATCTACATTATATTCTCTAATGATGTCACCGAGTGGTAACATAGAGAAAAGTAATGGACCTAAGCAGCTCCCTTGTGCAACCCCGTAGCAACTTTCATGTCTCTCTGATACATTGTTACCCAGACTAACATAAAACTTCCTTCCTCTGATATATGTCTTGAGCCAGTTCAATACACAATCAGAGAACCCAATATGCTTTTCAAGTCGATTGATTAAAATGTCATGATCAATGGTATCAAAAGCCGCACTGAGATCCAATAAGATAAGGATGGAGACTTTATTTGCATTTGAGTTTAGTCTGAGATCGCTAATTAATTTTGTGAGAGCCGTTTCAGTAAGGTTCGGACGAGCCCCCAAATTATGTTACGGTCACCCCAAGAATACACCAGGCTCGTGGGTAACCATGACATAATTGACACAAACAAGCAAGTTTGAAAAAATATAATTTATTTATTTATGACCAAAAGAACAAATCTACAAAACTTACCCAAAAGAAAAGAAAGAGGTCAGGTGGGTTGGCCAAAAGGAACAAAAGGAGGGGAGCCGCCCGGCCCGAACACGTAGTGGCCCGCCAGAGCCGGGGACTCCCTTAAACTACCAAAACATTCAAAGAAACTAAACTATCAAAATAAAGCCACGAAAACAGAACTACCAACCCACTATCCCTAAAGAATAATGGATTAAGCAAAGTAAAACAATAAACCCAAAACAACCCCTAAAAAGAGCACCTGAGTGGTGCTACCAGCATGAATGGAGAGAAAGGGATAGAGCTGAGGTCTGCCTCCATTTATAGCCCACTTTAGGGTGGGACCTAATCAGCCAGACCAGCTCCAGCTGAGAAGGCGATCAGCAGGACCAGATCCAGCTGATAAAGGGGAGCCAGGCAGATCTCAGCCTATAAAAGAACACACAAGTGAATACAAGAACACATAAGTGAATACAAACAACAAAATAATACAGGAGGGAGGGAGCGCACGTGCCCAAAACACAACATCTATAATAACATACGATAATGTGAGGTGTTTTTTTTTTGGGGGCAAACCTGAGCCTTAAAATATGCTATATATATATATATATATTTGCTTTTCTTGGTGTAATTTAACTGTCCATCAGTGAAAACGTGCAATTGTTCTGCAGTTCTACCCTGGCATGGAGAAATCTTCCCAGAACATCCAAGGACATCAACAATACTTTCAATTTCAGGCAATTTTGTGCCAGTTGATTAAAAAAATTATAATGGCTTTCCAGTACAATATCATTTCTACATAAAATCTAAACCGTTGCAGTTACGTTTCCATCAAAAAAATCATGTCAAAGTTTAGTGAAACCTCGAGAAAACTATACTAACTTAACTATTTTGCAGTTGAGTTTCACAGTGTAAAAATGTGTTGGCTTAGAATGAATCTCCTTGCATTCAGTTATGGAATGTTTTGAGTCCTATTTAATTGCAGTGGTAGCAAGCTGAGCAGAAGTGCTATTTATTTTTTATGGTAGAATGACATTGTTTCATTGTTTTCATTACATTGATCAATGCAAATGTGCTGCGCTGTTTACCTTGTGCGGTTTCATGTAGCTGCCAGGTCCTTCCCGAACCAAAACTCCAGCAAATGGTAAGGCGAGGAAATACTTGCCCAATGTTTACTTGCCCAACAATACTAGTTGTACAACATGCACCAGCCATGATGTGAGCAGGATATAATAATTCTCCAATTTCAGAAATAATTCCCTTGATGCCTCGCACAGCATATGTTCTGTCCTCTCCCCTAAGAAGAACACCTCTAATATTTCTCCATTATTAAAGTGTGCTCAGATTTTTCATGCTCAGATGCAACCCAACAATCATTTTACTGAAAACACCATAAGATTATACACAGTGATGTGTACGAGGGCGTGTCCATCAATTTTGACAGGACAGGGGTATGGATCCTTTTAATTTCATTTGAATCAAATATAACAAAATACGCAAACAGGAATCAAAACCAGCAACACAGAAATAGAAATGAGTAAGTGACACAGTGGCTGTCTTCAGACCTCTCTCAGGGCTTTTTCCTTCTTCTTCCTGCTTCATATGCAATGCAAGACCCCGCAGTAAATGTCTGCAGAAAGATACTATTGATTCATGGCTCCCAGGGAAAATTCTGACACTTTTTATGGATCAGAGAGATAAGAAACAGCCCAAAGACTGCTGAAGTGCATCACCTGTTTCTCCAATGGAGGAGACGCAGAGGTCGGAAGCGCTGCTGGAGTCGTGAGAGGAGAAACGTGCAAACTGATGGGGGCCTTCGGGGTAGGCTATTGTCAGGAGCGATTCCACTAATAGAAATTGGATTCATCAAAGAGTGCTCCCCGTTGAAATGAGAATATAGACAGGGTGGCCCAGCAGTGGAGCTACCCAAACACCTGTGCTGGGAGACTGTGAGTAAGGCTTGAATTGGCTGACAATTGATTTATATTGGTGGGTCTAACAAAATAATGGACATATTCAGTCCTGCATATGTTAGAGCAGGGAACTCTATTCCTTGTCCTGGGGGGGTCTGCCAGTTTTTAATGTTACTTTTATCTGATCAGTTAAAGCAGTTGATTATCCAGTAAACTTGTTGGCTCACCACACCTGCTTTCATGGATCAAAATTGGCTGATGATCGTAAGATCAAGTCAAAACCCAGCAGACCTTGTGGCTCTCTTGGACCAGGGTTGCTGATCCTTATCTTTGGAGCCTTCAATCAGCAAATTATTTGTATCCAGAGTATGAATTGATTTCAGTATCTTCACAAAAGGACATTAATTCCCTAACAAGTTGCAGCCTGAGACCACCTGCTCCCGCTGAAATGATTTCCTTATTTTTCATCGCATCCAAATAGATGTCTGCAGGAACTCTGATTTTGATTCAAGATAGCAGTAAACTCTGAGCCTATACTGCAAAATTAAATCCTCATGTTAAAAAGATAATCAATCCCTTTCTTGGAAAGAACAGGCTTTGCAGGTATTAGCAGAAGTACCGGATTACAATGCATCAGAAGCACAAGCATTTTCATTCCAGGAGATAACGCTGTATGCATTACAGAGACTCGCTCCTCCTTCACTTCAGATTATATTCCGGGTTATCAGTCATTTTGACATTGTTACAATGCTTTATGGTTTATAACAAACACAGCAGAAGCGATATCGCTCTGATTAAATGTTTGTACTGCTATCTTATATTTGCATAGGTTTGATTTATGTTGCTAAGAGTCTTATTTTTCTGGAAGATAAAATAAGTCAAAGACAACATACTCTAGCATTGAATATTATAACTTACTGCCAAATACGTAATGATAAGACAAGATATATTTATTCTAAATAACTGGTATTTGTGAACATTTACAAAAGCATTGCATTGTCTTCAGGGTTATTAAAAGCATTTGGACCAGAACATACAGTATATAGTACATCACTGCTGCAAAAAGTTTGACAAAATTTCACTTAGTTTCTCAGGACAATTTCAGGAGCCTATGTAGTTGCACCATTTTGCATGTTGAAAACAAAGCTTTATTCAAACTGCAGTGTTAAAAATGTACATTTAATGTTTGCATTTTATAAAACATCATCCCATTATATACTGTACATTATTCATGGAAAGTGTGAAAAAGACATGCAAGACACGTACTGCTGGAAGTCTGATGGAAGAATCTGTGTATGTGTAAGTGAATATGTGACACTTAAGAGCTTTTTACACGGAGGATGAAAATCGCTTGTGGAGTCTCTCCGTGGTGTCCCCTGTGACTCGTATGAAGGGCCTTGAAGGGGGGAAAGCGCACAGACGCATACCAGCACTCCGCAAGCATTACCATGGAAATGACCCGAAGCTTACAATCCCGAACCATGACAGCCAGTTAGCTAGCTAGCTAAAACAGTTTGGTGTTTATTTTCTTTGTTGCCTACATAAAAAAACAACAACAATGAATTACTGCAAAAGAAGAGCACTCCAAGAGCGTTATTAAAATGGTTTTCCATTACTGTGAAAAGGACAAAAATAAGTGCCACTTAGAAACTCTGTGTCGTCCAGAGTTGTTACAAATCATGTACTAATAAAGCTAGAACACAGAGTTCAACATCTTATGAGTACCCAAAAGGATGGCCCCACTTGTAGAAAGAACATCTTACTAATTGTGGCTTAAAACATTGTACCTTTAGGGTATGCCAACATGTAGGCAGTAAGTCATCCTAATTTATGCCCAAAAAGGAGTAAAGCCACTGTGATTGCATTTGTCATTGTGTGAAATTTTGCTTGTGGGGAACATTTCCTAATTTTATGATATAAAATAAAAATAAAATTTTTCTTCTTCAATACATTCTTTTTGTGTGCTTTTGATCTTTAATACAGCACCATGGCCGAGACAGATTTAGTGGGAGGGAAGCATGTCCTTCTGTTTATGCTGACCCTTAGCATACCTTGAAAAGACTGAGGTTGAAAAGCTTATATATATATATATCGTCACCTTCTTAAAATAATCACCTAAGTCATATTTTCAAGTTTTTCAGAAAACAGAATAAACTGAACCAAATACAGAATATATGATATTTGTTAATCATTTCACACAAAAAGGGTATATCAATAGATGACTATTGACTTACAAATAACGCTGTCTGTCAATTATGTAACATAAGAGGATTAAAGACTAAATAACTACACAACATTTATAGCCTAGCCAAATATTGTAGTAAACATTATCACTTACCATTCGGGGACGAGTCCAGAATCATGGAAATGACTTCATTTATGTTGATTTTCTTTGTGCATCTTGAAGCAGCCGCCATATTAATAACTTGTAAAAATGCCTAAGTCAAAATTTATTGTGACTTAGGCAAACATACAAACAGCCTAAGAGCACTCTTGACTTAGGCGATTACATTACCGGGGTAAAACAGCATGATCCTTTCAATTAAGGATCTAGGCAACTTTACCAGAGGTGGCCAGCATCATGAAGAGCTGATTTAAGCAAAAATCTCATGTTCCTCAAAAAATGACTTAGGCGATTATTTTAAGAAGGTGACGATATATAACCTCTCTGCATTTGAATGGATCTATATGGGAATTGGGGGGTGGGACTAGATTTAGCTGCAAATTACACTGGAACAGTATGGAACACATGGTTGGCTAAATGGCTCTAAGTCAACAACGGTCTGACGTATCAAACAAGCCATCACTCTGCTGCCAGATATGCGGTAGATATGGATGGATAACTCTTTTTCTCCTGACATATTTTTCCATAGAGTTCAACATAAAAATTTGTCAGGAGAAACAACCCTTAAAGTGATCCATACATAACTACTGCATATCTGGCAGCAGAGTGATGGTTTGAGGCTCATTTGATACCTCAAATCCTTGATGACTTAAAGCCATTTCGCCAACCATGTATTCCATACTGTTCCAGCATAATTTACAGCTAAATCTAGTCCCACCCCCTAATTCCCATTGAGATCCATTCAAATGCAAATAAGTTATAGTATCGCTTGTAAGAGCACATGGACGTAGATTAGCCCGAATGGCTGATGAACAGTAAAATGACATTAGTCATACAATATACTGTACACTTTTGCTTGGTGCTAAGAGAGAAATGAAAACCATCGAGTAGCTAACGCCACCCTCGGAGCCAGTAATGCAGACAGGAAAAAAGGAAAAAACCATATAATGAACATGGCCATTGATTAACATGCCTCCTTGGTATTGACCCTTTTCATATAAAAAATGTATGCATATATTTATTTTCTGCCCAATAAATATATAAATCTTTAACACATTCAATCAGTTTTTTCTTTGTTTAGTAAAAAATAGGAGCCAAACCATGTTGAGTCTGTGAGAAGTTACACTATGTTCTGATGAAGACCATTGTTTGTTTTTCCTGTTTTATTTAACAGCCTTTTGGACACACCGTACAACAGCATGATATATTTCACTGCTAAAATATTGACCTTGCTATTACAGATTTATTAACCCCATTGATCATTTTATCAAAAGCATTTATTTAAAAGTTGTCCGCTTCTTAGACCGAAGCACATGTTAAAGCAACAGTACAATGTTCTTAAAATATAAATGTGATGTAACATTTTCTTACATGTTGAAATACTGATATTTGGATGGTTACTAAAAAACAAAAATGTAAGAATTTGTACAAATAGGTACCATAAAATTGACAGAAATAGGGCTTTTTCTGAAACAAGACAGATCAAAATTGTTCTCATGAGGGAGATTAACATACAGTAATAATGAAAATAGAACAATTAAACAAAAATGATCATCAGGAATAACATTACCACAAAAAAAGAGATTTACAAGAATCAATGGGCGCAGGTTTGATCCCCCAAGGACACTGTACTGTACATGTTATGATAATTTTAGCTTGCTTTATGATATTTTTCAAGTTACAAAAAATGCACTGCGTAGCAAGAGTGTCCGTTATTTAAGGCCATTTCTGAGCTCACAGCTTGATATTTGTGATCAGTACTTCATTTGGAGGAAGTGGGGATTTCTTCTGAATTTGACCAAACACTGAGAATAGTCTTCATTTTTGTTGAATCCATCATTTTGTGGTGGTTAAAAAAAAACCTTGTCAAGAACTGTACTCTGTTTGCAAGATCAACGTACTACAAAAGTGACCATTCTGTTTTTTCCCCATATTTTTTCATATAAGGCAACCGTTTTCCCCACTGTTTAAATATTTCCAAGTCGTTCCATGAGCCAAGCACCACTCCACAGATTTCTGTAAAGACCTGTAGCAACAAAAAAACTACAGAGCATTTTTATCTTTCTGTAACAACTTTATCTGTCAAATTTCCATTCACATATCACTACATACCGCATGTCATGTCTTTTGGCTTCCTCTCACCACCTACTCAAAATTCAGTCCCCTTATAAGGATATAGTATACTATAAGTATACATAAAACAAATCAAACTAAGTTTACTATAAATAGATAAAAGTGTTGTATACTTATAGTAAACTTCACACACTACATCTTATGAGAGTGCTGAATGACATCTCAGAGGTGTTAAGAGTCATCATCCGTTGAGTCTTTGGTGCCATAGAGATCAGCCAGCTTCTTGAAGCGTGGGCCCCAGCTTTGGAGGTAGTCGTAGTCCAGGTCCGAGTCTGTGGTGACCGACTCCAGTGAGCTGAGCGAGCCGGCAACAGAGCCATGCCCTTCGTAACCGTAGATTTGGATGGAATCGTAAGGCGGAGCAGTGGGGTCGTTGTCCGCATCCAAGATCCGGGTCTTTATAAAGTCGTCTACGTCCACGCTGCTGGCTACTGGCGGCCCACCTGGCCGGAGAGGATACTGCATCTCGGGCTTGATGTCCCTCCTGGGCAGGAAGCCGTTGCAACCATCAGGGTTCTGCAATGTGGCGATGTCAAATGCCTCCGTATCCTCCTCACCACCACCCTCATCGTCATAGGTGATGATGTTCTCCCGGATGTCTTCCTCCTCAAACACAATCAGGGGCTCCTTCTTCTGTCGGCGCAGGGCCACAAACAGCACAACGATAGCTGCCACGAGACAGAGAGCATAAGCGTCAATTTCACACTTTTGTTTGTTGAAACTATTTGCTAAAATATCCCGCCAGAGGAAAAAAAGTCAGGTGTGAATTGGGTGAGGCTGAAGAGGAAATGCTTTTTCATATTACAATTTCTAAAATCAAAACGTTTAGTAAATACCCCAGTCTATTTTCCCCCAGTCTAGTTAATTATTTTTTATTATTTACATTGCAGTATTTCTTCACATTTCATGTAAAATAACACATTATTACCTATTCTCTGTATTTAGTTGTCAGATTGTTTCTATGACTATTATGTACGTACAAGGGACCTGATGGAAATGCTACTGGCATTACGTTGATTTTGTGAATATGGAAATAGGTGCGTCTAAGTGTCTTTGTAGCCCATGTACCCTTAATAAAATATAAATAAATATATTTGTCAGTTTAAAAATGCTGCAAATGTATTACAGTATCCACTGGAATAATAACCTTAGGATTTCAATGTTGAATCCCACTGTTGAATGTTATTGAGATACCACTCAGTAATGTATCTGAATTACTTAAGAAAATGCCCAGCTGTGTATAAGGAAAATGCATCATGTATGCAGTCACCCTGGAAAATGGTTTATGGCAAACAAAGTTTATTCGGTTATACTGTAAATCGATGAAACATCTATCATGCTAATGCTTCATTTACCTTTTCCAAACGAGAATACTATCTAAGGATGTGGATTATCAACAAACAAAAAATAAAAAAAATAATATATATATATTGAGGCTAATACGTCCAAAGACAAACAGACACTCAAACACACTTCCTCTTGTGCCTTTTTATGGTGTTCATAATCATCAACCTTAGTTCTGGTACCACAGGACACCATGAATCACGTGCATAATCTCTGCCTGGGTCAAACCCACTGAAACTTCACTCCATGTTATTTGAGTGGTAGTGCTCACCCAGAAGTATGACAATGCAGGCCAATATGGCGATGAGTGCCCCCGTGCTGAGGCCCGCTGGCAGAATGTAGGGCTCCACATTGCAGGAGAGCAAAGTGCCCTTGCTGTCACAGCTGCACACACGGATGGTCAATGTGTTGGTGCTGCTCATCGGAGGGCTCCCACCATCATCAATTTCTATCGGCAGCAAGTAGATGTCCTGGGTCATTCGGCTGAAACCTTTCCGAGTCGCATAGATACCGGCAGTGCCGTCTGTGTTAAAAGAGGTAGAAATATGTGGATTGTAACACATTCAGACAGGTGATAAACAAATGAACTATGTACACATTTCAAGAAAAAGGAGCTTTTATGTCTAGTTTGTAGGTGTATAATACAGACAAACAAGCGTACATTTTGGGTGGAAAACAGTGAAGTGTGAATATCTCAGTGTTGTATTACTTTCTAAAATGGTGGCAATTTATGCGACTATATAACCAAAATGTATCTTGGACAGCTGTGTTTGTTTTTTTTAGAGGAGAGGATATATACTTTTACAATATTTTTTTATGAAAGCATGTGTTTGAACAGCTTCGTGTGATGCTCAGTACACTGTGAACACATGAGAAACGAGTCAAGTATGACTGGCAAAGTACAATGATGTACTAAAATAGATTAAGTTGAAAATCCCCTACTGAGTGTGAGTGACACACACATCTCTGTCAAATAGAGCTAAAATCAGCACCAATTTTAAATGATTGCTCCCTCCAGATAAAACCAGCCAGGCTGGACAGGACTAATCGCTCTGGCTCACATTGTTGGATTTTGAAATCGCTTCTGAAAATCCCTCATTTCCCCTCTCATTAAACAAGATCAAATGGCGTAAGAGACATCTCACAGAACAGACACCTCAGTAAACACACAGCTTGGAACAGCCTGAATTGATTTCACCACTGTCCAGCACATCCGCTAAAATGGCAATCGGGGTGAATTTTTGGCACCCAGAAACACACAGATACAGAGCTGGTTTTTAACCGTTTATGATAAATGCGCTGACAAGCTTCCTTTCAAGCTCTTTTTTGTCAGGACTTCATTTGAGAAACATTTGATTGACGCATCCCGTTATGAGAGACTGCATGTAGTTACTAGCCTAATTATAGCACTGCATAATTACTCTCAGCAGCAGTTAAATGTCTCCATCAAAGTCAGCAACAACAGAAGCAAGTTCATTCTAGAAAATGTTGATAGTCTCTGAAGTGGTTTGGGGTGAATGCATAGTGCTACGCAAAAGGTAAGAGCTTTTTTTGTATAAACAAGCAATCCATCACTCAACAGAAAATCTCTGTAACCCACAAGGCCCATGTTTTCCAGTTCATGGAAAAGATCGTACACAAAATGTTCTGTATTTATTAACTATAATTCTTACATAGTCCATAGTACTCAACCAGTCCATACGTGCCTGTATTTGTACTTTCAGCAAAAATGGCTGAGCTTTTCCCCCCCTTTTTAATGTGATCACCAGGCACAGTGTTCAGTATGTTCCCTCTTAAGATATACATATTTCCTAATGAGTATTCATAGAGGTTTTCTGGACAGCACACACATGTAAGTGTATCAACAGATCTGATGCATCATATTGAATTTCAAACCCTGTGAAATTTTAAATAAATGAATAAATACACAAATAACAATAATAAAATAAAATAAAAGGATGCCTCATTTGAGGTTTGATATTGGTATCAACTATTAGAATGCCATGGAGCAGGGGTTTACAATCATTTCCAAAAAAGGCCGGCGTGAGTGTAGGTGTCTCAGTGCTGGACTAGAACAAAAACCTACACCTACACCGGCCCTTTTTGGATAAGATTGGACACCCCTGCCTTTGAGAGTGCATACCGCAAAGAAATTACTGCTAACTACACATTGTTGGACACCCACCTCTGTTGTCTTTTAGAGAGAAGTTCTGGTTGTTGGCAGCTTGTGGCGTGATGCTGAAACTGAATAACTGTGTATCAATCATCTCGTCCTTGTCCACTGCGCTGACTGTCTGAATGAGCTGAAACACAAGGAGGGTATTACTAACCTTGACATGCATGGACACACATGTAGGTACATGTACAGACACTGCACACGCACACAAAATTAATTTTATTTCCAAGAAATGCATTATCTAAATATTTATTTTCCTTAAAGGCCCTCATATTAGCTTGTCTGTTCTTTGGGCACTATGATTAATTTTATGTCACAACTTTCCAGTTCTACAAACATCTGCTGAGCTCTGACTTATACTTCTTTATGTATTCTGATAAGACATACAGTATTATGCTAAATGTGTAATGTTATTAATAGATATATTAATAATGTTGTTAATATCTACAAGGTTTTGTGATGTGGTAAAGTGTTTCAGTTTCTTAAAGTAATGTATGATGATGATAATGATGATGATGCCATGTACCCTACCCCTGCCAAATGGCTGAAGCTAAGCCAGTGTGGGCTTGGTTAGTACTTGGATGGGAGACATCCTGAGAAAACTAAGTTTCTGCTGAAAGTGGTGTTAGTGGAGGGTGATCTTCCCTTTGATCAAATAAATCCCAATGACCAAGTGCAGTGATGGGGACACTGTGCTGTAGGAGACACCTTCTTTTGGATAAGTCGTTAAACCGAGGGCCTAAGTTATTGCGGTCATTAAAGTTCCCATGACACTCATCACAAATCGTAGAAGGTTCCCCAGTGCCCTGGCTAAATTCCCAACCTGGCTTTTGTCAATCTGCCACCTAATCATCTCCTGATTTAATTGACAAAAAAAAAGGTTCTCTGCCTTTCCACCTCAGCTGAAGATTGGTGAGCGTTGTGGCACAAAATGGCTGCCATGCATCCAGCAGGGTGCTACTACACATTGGTGATGTTTGACGAGAGTTTTCCCCTCACCATTGTAAAGTGCTTTGCGTGTGAGAAAAGCACTATATAAATGCAGGTTATTATTATTATTATTATTATTATTAAGATGGAAGATATATTTATCATGGACAACTTTATTAGCTACAGATAACATGATCTGTTCACTGTATAATTCTGGATATATACTAAAACAATTTAAGCATATTGCTCTAAATTACAATGGTTGGGGCCAACCTGGGAGTTAAACTTTATTCTTGTCCCATAAATATTAATCCACACTGTTTTTGAATATAAGCAACAGCAGACTTACTTTTCCAGGTAAAACATTTTCACAGACAAATACTTCATACTTGGTGGCAAGTTCTGGAGCATTGTCATTCACATCTTTAACTTTGATGTTGACACGAACTTTAGCATCTTGGTGATGTCCACCTGTACAAAGAACAATGACAAATACAATTTTTGGACTGTATTTCAGGCACATTTGCGAGTAATCTAGAGCAGTTAAACCACGCATTTATTGAGAAACTGTAATACGGAATTTATAGTTTTTAAAATTAATACGCGATACTCTAAGCATTATCCAAAATTGTGTCCCCTTCTTCGGGTCAACAATAACACATTTAAGATGCTTTGCTTCGCCATGGATATGCTTGGTCAGCTTGCTTGGAAGTGTTAGTCATCGAAGTCTGAATCAAAAACAAATAGCAGTGTAGGTAGCACTGAAACCACACAAGAGCTTGGCAGCAGGCTAGTCAGGAGCCGCAGAACGTGAGGAATGTGGACCCAACCAGATTGCATTCCCAGCCCCCCTTTGGAGAGCCAGACCTACCAATTTCTGTGGCGCTGACTGAGATGTTGTGCCAGGGCAGAGCCTCACGGTCCAGCAGTCTCGTTGTTTTGATAACGCCATCCTCAGGGCCGACGCTAAAAAACTGCTCAACGTCTGTATAGCGAGGGATCATGTACCTAAACAGAAAGGCATTTCATGGAATGAAACAAGTGAACTTACTGCATGTTTCAGTTGTAAAATGGCGGCCTAGCCATCTTCGTTTCTTTTTTCAAAGTGACATTTTTCTGTAGACCACTGCTAAACACTCATCTCGTACTTTCCATTTGAAATACAAAGTAATTTCCCCAAATCAGTGATAGGAAGAGCAGCCAATTATTTAAGTTCTTAACTCTTGCAATGATGCATGGTTTTTAAAATATAAAACGTTATAAATAAAAAAATTTCAATCACCAAAAAAAAAAAAACATTTTACATTTAGCTTTGCATATTCAAGTCAATTCGGTTTTATTAGTATAGCACAGAAAAGATCATCCAACCACTAAAGAGGGAATCCACAAATTAATCGAGATTGTTTTTCACAATTCACAAAAAGTGCCGGCAGTGGGTGGAAAGTACACGCACTACCAGGGAATCTGGGTCATGCATATATTAATCATGTTATCTACATAAATCTCAGTGCCAAATTGACTAATTATTCTGCAAATGGGGCTCAACACAGGGCATATCTGATTCTCAAAGACAAGATCACAAATTTGCACTCACAATACGCATGAATCTTTTAAAATTACCAAGTGGTAATGTGCATCTTCTATACAAAGGTTAACAGAAATTATTCACCATTACAGGCTGAGTATTGCAATACTAGAATTGCTAGATGACATTGAACCTGCCCCCCGGCATTTGGTTTGTGCTGTGTGTGCTATATTTAAGTAGGCTATCTCAATGTATGGAGACAAATATTGAGTATCCACACATCTTTAATACATATCATTAATTTGAAATGATCCAATTTTATGAATTGATACATTAGGTTGCTCCTACAGTAGGATCAACTGCTGGTCAGGACGCAGTTGAACATAATTTTACTTGTGTGTTTCATGTGATTCACACATTTCAAAGTAGCATATCTGTGTGTGTGTGTGTGTGTGTGTGTGTGTATTTGGGGATACTATCTGATATCACCCATGTGGAAGAATTGTAAGCTTAAGTATACCTAAAGTATACTCTGGTGCACTTGAGAATACTTAAAGTGTAATTGAAGTTTTATATAATTAAACTTCAAGTATACTTAACTATAATGTTTTTCACATGGGCAGGGATGCTTTTTTACAGTTGAAAATATTCAATAAAGTACTTATTGGTGTGGATGTATGCAAGGCAGCCAGTTTTCACACCTGACAGGACTGTTGGCAACGTCCGTGTCTTTAGCGTGTACCCGTCCCACTACCGTCCCATCGGGGGCATTCTCCTCCACCTCAAAGCTGTAGGCGGGCGCAATAAATGCAGGCGGCTCATCCGCGTCCTCCACCATGATCTTTACGGTGGCTGTGTCCTTGTACGGTCCCCAAGCAATGAAGTGCGGGTCTATGTGATTGTTGGATGCCTCCACCTTCAAGGTGTACGCCCGCTTGGTTTCAAAATCCACCAGCTACAACCAAAAGACACCAGGATAAGTCAATCTGTCCATTTCAGTAATAGATTTTTTATGGTAGAACTGCTGAAATATGTACACATTCCTTTATTATCTAATCAGTATTTATCTATTCATACATAGGCTGAATATTGATATATTGCAGGATCAGGCAGATAAAAAGTTGTCAAAAAAACAAAAAACATGGCAAATAGGCAGATTTGACTCAGAGATGTAGTGCATAATGTGTACAGGCATTACGCATTACCCTGCCCACTTCCCATGCTTAATAATCAATTAATTTCAGAGTTATGTGCAGTGCTGGGTATAAAAGTGAAGCGCTAGAGGGCGCTGTTGCAAAAGCAATGTGCATCCCTGAAACACATATCCTTTTTTCTGTGTCTTTTGAGGCGGTATTAATATGGTCATATTTCATGTATTGAAAAAAGTTTTTACCAGTCCAAGAAAAGAGTATAAAAATGTGGAGAGGAGAAACCTCCTTCGGAAATCTTTGCGTTCCGAGTGTACACAGTGGACATTTTGCACAAAGAAACTCTCCCTCTGCTTTCACACAACGGCCGTGCTCTCCGATTACCAATTTAAAATAGCTTTCTTTCTCATGCAGCCTCTCACTTGCAAGTTACAAAAGTGAGAATTGCAGTCGGTGTGGAGAACCTTCTCCCACTTGGTCAATGATGATTGGTTAAAATACGTCTACCCTCCACTATTATCATTCACTTTTGCAATCTCTGTAATGAAACCGCCATTGCTGAAAACAAGTATGACCCAGTTCTTTCCTCCAACAAGTTTGGAAAAGCCTCTCCTGACAGCACGGGTCCCCTCTTCGATCCTTTATTTTGGCACCTAATAACTGACTGAAACTAATCAGCAGTAGATAATATCCACAATAATGTCTGCCCGCCTCTTAATATTCAGGCTGTGCTACCTGCCCGCAGTTGAAAGAGAATACTTGATTAAAATCCCCGTGATTCTGTCAGTAATTTCGACTTTAATTTTCGACAAGCTTTGAAGAGCAAAAGGTGATGATTTCCCAAGAGGTATTTCAGTGAGGCATTATGTTACTGAGGGGAACAGCCTGGCATTAGAGTGGCTGGAGCATCAGAGCGCTGTGTCTGTCACATCTCCCTCATCAGTTAGAATGGACCCTGCTGGGACCTGGCCCTTATGTCAGAGAAAGAAAGCCTTGTGCTGTTAACATTTACCACCCTTACTCGTCAACACAGTGCCCTTCTGACTTCCCGCGTCGATACCCCGCATCCAACTCCTTCCACCTGCCGTTTCTATTTGTCTGCGTTGATTATTATTTTGATTGTTGCAACTCTGTGCTATGGACTGGCAGAAGAGGCACTGCACAGTGGAGTCTGATGACACTTGGACAAGCCACCACTGGCAAAAGAAAAAGCTTTTTTTTTTTTTTAAATGATTAGGCCCATTGCTTGGGTAAAAAGATGGCTTGTCGTTCCTTGGCTATAGCTTTTGTGCAATCCATTCAGCAAGACCCTCTTTGATGACAAGCTAAGTATACAGACATAAATGGAAACAACATGAAGGGCCAGGCAGCGCTGTCAACAAAGTAGAGTGGAAAAATATATGAAAAGGTTAGGTTGCGCCGGCTGTGATGCGTATGGAGGTGGGAACTTGATTGAGGTTTGCGATCCCTTTTCTATGGGGCGCCAAAGATGGCAGGACTTTGAAATGAAGGCAGTCCACCAGGGGGCATTATTCCATCCCGCCTACTCGCCAGCTAATGCGTCATTCATCACAGATTGCTCCAGGCTCCTCCCTTGCCTGCACATGGGAACGGCTGCTTGGCTAGGCCTGAGCCCTTCAGGTGTAGTGTAATCCTGCCCCCGCTGGGAGAGAAGGGACGTTGGAAATGGGCTGGGAATGACACTGCCGACACCGAGCCTCTCGCCCTTTAAGAGCAGGGCATGAATGTCAGCACTCATTGCAGGCATAATTAGCATGAGGTGACATCATCTAAATCTGCTCTTCTTTAAGAGACATTAACAGAGTGGGATGAAAAACATGCCCGAACAAGGCCATTTTTGACCCTTTCCCCACTCGCCTTTTTCAGTTTGATGACTCCCTCGCGGGACTGGGAGTCAGTGTTGATCTCAAAGATGCCCATGCCGTCGCCTTCGATGAGACGATACGTCACTAGTCCATTTTCACCCAGGTCAGGGTCCTTGGCCTTCAGTCTCCCAACCTCCTCACCCACCACCTTGTCTTCTGATACAGACATCGCATATACACCTGGGGACAGGGAAGGGAATGCAATAAAGTTCATGCAATAAAGCAGTTAAATATAAAACCATACCAATTACTGTTCTTTGTTTTTTCAAGGGAAAGAAAACATACGGTGATCCCAAATATTCAATACAATTTACATAGAAGCTGTTTTTTTTTTTTTAATACAGAAACCGATTAAGAACAATTGATTGTATCATGATTAAAAATGGATGGAAATATACAGTATGTTAATGAATGAGATATATTATCTTAAACTAAGATAAGAAAATAATTTTTCCAGTGTCTAACCTTTTAATCATCCAATTCCAATTTTAAAGCACTTTCTCTTTGCATGTGTGGTATTATTATTTCAGCCTACAGTGAGATACAGCCAATCAGATAGCAGAATGCTTAGACCACAGAAGCCTTCAGCTGCCTGGTGCCTATACATTTCAGCCAATGGAAATGTAGCAGGAACACAGGGCTGCAGACACCTGCCTGCAGTGTTGGCAAAGCAAGAGCATCGTATGGCTCCCTACCTCCCCTCCTATGACTGTGAAAGTGCTTCAGCGTCATGTGAAGATTACTTGGACACGGTCAGGGAGCTTTTTTAAAAGTAGCAGTGTAAGATTATTTCCCTTGGATTATTACTCAAAAGTAGCAAATGTTTTTGGCTATGTAATCAAACAAATCACCCTCCATGTATAAAATGACCAAGAAGGACTCCTGGGTAGATTAATATACCTTGGCTGGTGTGATGTGAAAGTTGAACAATAGACATGTAGAAAAAAAATTATTTATTTGAAGTTTACGTTGAAAGAAATGAATGATGCTGTGAACACAATTGAAAGCTACTTCCTTTTACAGATGCCTTTTTGACAAACAACATTACAGTTAAATGTGTTCCGTACATAAATAAACTAACATTGATTTGCATATAATAATTTTGTGTTTCTTTTGTCTGTGGGCAAAGGGCAAGGAGCATAAATTTGGTAACACTGTCCCATTTCTGTTCCATAGTTGTATGTTTAAGCCTAGAAGGGTATGTTTGTGCAGAGGGAACATACAGACACTCTTTATTCCCAGCAAATGACTGTCTGCAACCCTGACTGGAAATGCTTATTTTAACAATTTTTTGTGAGATAATGGAAAAAGGGAAAATGTATTTGGGAACCAGTCCTGAGCTTGGCGTCAACACAAAAATTTAAATTGATGAAGGTGATTTTGGAAGGGAAGAGGCATAAAATATATATGCTCATACACAAGCACACTGACACACACGCACACACTCATGCATGCACACACACACTCATAAACGTGGACACATATACGCACAAACACAGATGCACTAACTTGCACGGTATGCACACACAGAGACGTTATTTGACCGTTTGATTTTGTTTTGTCAGTAGTTATTTGCTCTTCTTTCAGTTCTGCTGTTATAAGCCTTTGACATTTTGAACTTTTAATTATTTGGGGAAACATCAATAAACAGTAAAGTGTCACAGACTTCAAAATACTAATTAATACAGTTAATAATCTCAATGGAGCACCCAGCTAAACTGTGACATCTGAGCATTAGTATCACATCAGAGAGTTGACCAGAGAAGCTCTGAGAAGCAAACTTTCCACACAGAATATCTGCATAAAAAATGTGGCACGTTGCATGAATCTGCAGGGGTGTGGACTGTGGGGTCTGAATTGAGGAGGGGAGAACCACAACTCTTTGACACTTACTCTGAGGGAACTTTGGTGGATTGTCGTTGACATCCGTCAGGGTGATCTTCACTTCCGTTGTCCCTGATAATCCCCCCATATGCCCGCCCATGTCTTTGGCCTGAATGACCACATCGTACTCCTGCCGCGCCTCTCTGTCCATGTTAGGCAGGGCTGTCCTAATAATCCCTGTAGACAGAAGGCATGATGTCAGATGGACCTGCACATGATCTTAAACTAAACACTTTTATTCAGACCACCCTCCAGCCTTTGTCAAATGGTTACAGCTAAGAGGGACTGAGCCTGGTAAGTATTTCTATGGTGGACCTACCAAGAAAATAAGATTGCGGCTGTAAATTATATGGGGTTAGCATGGTGCTTGTCCTTCTACAAGTACATCCAGTGCCCAATACAGAGGTAAGAACACTGTGCTGAAGGAGTGCTGCCTTTTAGAAGAGATTTTAAGCCTAAATAAATGTGGTCATTGTCAATATCAAAACAGAGGGTGTGTTAGTCCCACTATCCTGACCCAGTTGCCAGCCTATTCCACCTCAACATCTTTGTGTACCAATACAGTTAATCGGCTCTTTACTGTAGTCTTTCTCATTCATAACACTCCTTGTTTCAGAACATTGTAGTCCTGAGAACCAAGCTTTCCATTGACCCCTCTTGGTTTTTCAGAGACACTGTCACAGATGCTTTCAAGAAAAACAGGAAATAGGAAAATTGAGCAAAAAAAGAAAAAGCTCCCCTAGAGAATACAAAACTATTTGGAAACAAATCTTGGGAGGAACCCAAATATAGAGTAGGAGGCCTTCCTCCACTGGCCAGCTCAGTGTCAATAGTTAGACAGGCTAAATTCTAACAGGGAGGAAATGGGAAATCTATCATACAATATAAACAAAGTATATATGAAAGTAGAACTTAATAACTTGTTTTAAAAAAACTTGTCTGCTGGGAAAAAGGAGAAGGAGAGTACTGTTACTGCAAATTATAACAATATTATGACACGGTTATTTTGAATCAAATAATCGTAACGTCTTTAGTAATCCAGCAAAAAACTGGACATACTGTATAAGGGGTATGATCCCCTGCGTGGTCGATGAGCCTCTGTGTTTATTTATTTATTTTTATAGAGATAACTGTCTAATTCAGTGTGTTCTATGTCTTTCAATGGGTTGATTATAATTGTGTCGTCACTGCAACCATTAATATACCCAAGCTATTCTTCCTGCTAGCTGATTGACAACACATATAGGAGAATTTCCCAAGAACCACTGGTGTAGCGCGCACCCCGCTGCAGCCCCGGGAGGGCCCCACCCTATTCTAATTATCCATATATAGATTATCTAACCCGCGGGGGGGGGGGGGGGGGGAGGCGGGAGCATATGCCAGCATGCATTGGGTGAGAGGCAGGAATACACTCTGGACAGGTCGCCATTCACTCACACAGTCATACCTATGGCCAATTTAGAGTCTCCAATTAGCCTAACTTGCATGTCTTGGACTGTGGGAGGAAACCAGAACACCCAGAGGAAACCCACACGAACACAGGTGGAACATGCAAACTCCACACAGAAAGGCCCTCGGCCGGAATTCCCTTCTTGCTGTGAGGCTACAGTGCTAACCACTGCACCACCGCGCCGCCCTAGTCAAATTATATATATATATATATAAAAGCCTTTTTTTATTTTTTATTTTTTAATATTTATTTATTTTTCTAAACAAGGCGAGATTCGACTGTAGTGTTAATAGGGGGCCCCTCTGGGATACAAGGCGAAGAGATCCACGGCCACCCTGAGTAGCCAATACCCTAAATCATCGCCCCCTACCCCTGTCTATCATGGTACCATCAAATCATGTCTGGTTCAAGCCAAGTTGCAGCCCATCTGTGTGGTTGAATAAGGGGGGCGCAATCCAGCCAAATATCCAGCTTAGGTTTACGAGCAGGATTTTCCCTCTCCGAGCTCTCTAACTTTGGCTAGTCATTATGGCACACAATGTTTCTTTCTTTCTGCAAGTTAAACTGGTCTGGCAGTGGGCAGGTACTCTCCAGCATAACGTGAAAGGAATATCAGAGCATGAGAGGCCTACCCTTACAAACACTCTTTCACTATTACTCTCTAATGAGAGAGTAAAACAGTTGATACAGTAAAAAAAAAATAAAAAAAAAAATCCCAATGACGTGCCTGTTTGTGGCTCCACTGAGAAGTATGGTTGACCCTGGAGGATGCTGTAGACCAGTCTGGCGCTGTTCCCATAGGTTGGGTCATCTGCATCCGTAGCTGTCACCTGTATCACTGAAGTACCTTTAAAGCAGAAGACCACAAGGTGTGATGAGAACACAGAGGGCTTCTCTCGAGTAGCTGTCAGCACTTAATACTGCCTTCCAAAACACCTCTTGCTGTGTGGCACACCAGGATCAAACTGATATTCGCTGCTGATTCTGAACACATCTGCTGACATTAAGCTCTGGGCTATGCATTGTACAGCTTGCTTCCCTGGGTTTCATCGAGTTCACCCAGACAAGGGCAGTGGAAGAACAAGCATGTTCATATGAAAATATAGTAGAATCATCCATTCGCGCTGATGCATCGTGGTTACTATTCCTCAAGTTCAGACAATGTCCTACAGAGCATGGCACGCTTTACTGTTCATCAATGAACGGCAGAAGGAATCACAAAGAGTAAAACTAATTCCCAAAGTCTTGATAATTTCAAATCAATTCACTGGCAATGTTTACAGCAGCCAACAGATCTGAATATATTTGAAATTGGCCTGGCCTAGAATCCTATCCTGAGCCCACAGTCACATCATTTACACTGTCAGCCAGCAGAATCGCACGGTAACAGATCATTACTCGGGGACAGGCCCGCATTAAGGATGATGTATTGCAGGCAGTTGGGTTCGTACAGCCTGTACTCACACACACTTCCGCAGCGCTAGCATCTTAAAGACTGACCGAGCCTGGCTTCTAAAGACCACAGCAATAACACTCTTTTTCCTCAAATAAGAAACTCTCAATAATGGATGGCAAAAGGTTCACTCTTAAAGGAAATTGCTGAAAGAATGAGACAGGCTTTCAAGGATACACACAACACTCACTAATGCCACCAATAATCAATGCTGGACATCTCTGGTCCAAGTTGTTTTTGAGTGTACAGTGACAGTCCCAGAATTTTAATGTCTGAATTTGATGCTATTACTGGCCGTAAAATGGAAATACTAGAGAAATGTTTGGCCTGGATTCAGTCAGCCTTTGTCCTTAACTTTGCTTTGGCAATAAATTAAAGGTGTTGTTGTTTTTCTTCAGAAAGATAGTTCAGCAAGTTCAGTAATCACCAAACTGTGGTACTAAAATTATTGAGACTTGCATTTATTTGAATGTCAAAGTTAAGAATGAATATTAAATGTATCCATGCCTAGAACTTTTTATCACAGGCAAAAACCAAACTCACCAACATTGGACATCTCTGGCACCCTGGCATAATAAGGGCCATGGAGAAACTCGGGCGGATTGTCATTGATGTCCTGCACCTTGACAATGAACTGTGATGGAGGCTCCAGTGGCTTGTTGGTGTCCCGAGCCACTGCCTGCGCCGTGAGTGTGTATTGCGCCTGCTCCTCCCTGTCCAGTGTCTTTGTGGCATGGATATTCCCAGTTTTGTCATCAATGACAAAAATGGTGCCCGCACCTTCCCCTGAAAGAATGTATTTGATGTTTCCATTCCCAAAGTCAACGTCTGAATGAAGCTGGAAAGATGGGCAGCGGTCATTATAGACAGCATTGAAAGATGAGCATTAGTGCTGAAAGACCGACACAGGCCTGGATGCAATCAACATTCGTCTATGACTTACGAATACGAACACGCGTTACGGTTTGGCAAATAATTCGGAGACTCGTGGTTTCTGAAAAGAAACACTGAGCAGCAAATACTACGACAATGTTGAATGAATCCAGGCCATAGTCTGTACTCAAACAGAAGAGAGCTGCTCAAAATATAGTGCTATAAAAACTAATGATGAGCTGAAATGCAATAACATACTTAGTGGAAGACAAAAAATGTATCACTTTATGTTACAAAGGTAACCCCGTTGCCCTATAGCTGAAAAGCTATTGGGATATTCAATTTATTTATCAAATGGGGAAAAAACGGACAAAGTCAGCATGTCTTACTCATTTTATACTGCACTTACTATAGTTTATTGATTGATTGCCAGAAAGGGCTGTGAACAATTAAAATGTAATATGACAATAGAACCTCTTGATCCTGTATAATTCTATCCAATAACTGGTTGTACTAGCGTGGCCCTGGAGGAATTAAGGAAGAAAATTCATAATCATTATTTCTTTGGGAAAATAAATCACCCGTTTCCCAGATGCCGGTGTCTTTGGGGGGAATTTCCATTATTAAAAAGGAAATCCAATTTATGACCTTTAATCAACCAGGGCGCTGATTGCTTTTGTGGAACGAATGGAGGATATTGCAAGGACTCTCTTCATAAGTTAACGTGAGAAAGAAAGGTTGCAATCGCGCTCACCCGTCCCACCAGGACCGGGTCCGGTCCCGTGTACTCCTCGATGACGAAGAACTGATTCCAAACCCAGCCTCTTTTGGAGCGGTGGAGGACCTGTCCTTCCTTGCCCCTCTCCCTATGCCTGTGCAATGAGAGTCGCCGGCGGTGTGCGTGCTCCAAGGGTAACGAAGCATGGCTGCACAGCGCCACGCCCAAGCACATCAGAAGCACCTGCAGTCCAAGGCCCTGCCACATCCTGCTGTCGTCTGCTGCCCACGACTTCCTGTGTGTCCTTCAGGGACCCGACTACAATCCTGGAGATTCTCCAAAGACCTTCCTGACGCTTGCTGGGAAGCCGCCCCTGACCTCACTCCCAAATTCCGCTGTCTGCTCTGCGAATCATTCCTTTCCCTTTCTCACGCGGTCGGCTTCCAGTTCGGATCCTGAAATGGAAAAAATGAGAGAGAACAACCGTCAATCACAGGGACCACTTTTTTTCCCACTCATTTTGCTGAAACAAAAATTTTAATTGACTTTACAAAATCTAAACATATTAATTTATTTTATACACTGGTATGCTGTTCTAATTAATTGAGAGAGGTTACAAGCTCCATTTACTGTAGCTTAATTAGACATCAAACCAGTGATGTCCTGAAATAGGAATTGCAGAATTCCCCACGTTCTGACTGCGTTCGGCAATGTCACACAACACCTTTAGAGAACCAGACACTCAAACCAGACCCTTTTTTATCCCTCCATCTTTCCCTCTCAGAAGTAGATTACATCAAGATCATCAAGATATCAGCTTGTAATATCATTCCCTGAACTTTTTGAAAGTGTAATTTCTTGAATAACCTCAAGTATATTTTACATTTAAATGCCCAATGGATCTTCAATGCGCTCAAAGACACTCAATTCACATTTATCATAAACCATTGCAATCAATAGATGCGTGGAGTGATGTTTGTCCAATTAATCTTATTTTACTTCTTTTGCAGAATATTTTATTTTTTTGTGAAGCTTAGACACAACCAGTGGTTCGACACAATGAACCAAATGAGGTGGCAAAGTCAATCCCATGATAGGCTTTCATCACTTTTTGCTTGACCAATCAATGATGGACATAGTACCAAATTAGTCTGTAGGGGATTTTCTTATCCAGTGAACTGATAATAACCTTCAGCTGCACTAACTGCTATGCTCATAGTGCATGGAGGCTAGGGTTTCAGAAACTGCTTAAAAACAGAGCGCTCCCAAGCCAGTAAATGGTCGAGTGCAGAGAAGCAAACCAAATTCCCAGCCTGCATGTCACACCAATAAATACAGTCTAAATAAAGTGCATCCACCAGTGAAGTAGGGTAATGGCTGTCCTAACTCAGGCTTGCTGCGATTCTGCCAGCACCCATAATAAAGGCCTGATAGCGCTTCTTGCTTTTTACAGCACCAGCTGTAAATTGGCAGCCATTCTGAAAAGAAGACATTTCTCCTTTCTTAAGTTATTGACCAGCCACCAGAATGTCAGAGCTCCATGCTACATGAAGGAATGTTTTTATTGCCTGAGGCTTGTGTCCTGGGAGGCACATTTCCTGTCAAAATACTTCACAAATAACAAATGCTGCTTTCTTTGCATGTCCAGCAACACATTCTCAGTCGAGGTGCTCCTCTGAGCAGACATTGAGTCAAAGCATCAGACAGAAAAAACACTGACACAGTTCCAGAGGGGGGGGGGGAGGGGGGACTGACACAGTTCCAAGCTCTTGTCAGCAAATCCCGGGGAAAGGCGAATTAATTTTCAATCCACGTCAAATCAAAGGACAGAGGTAGAGATTAAACGAGCCTTAGAAACACACACACAACCTCTCTGTTTGAGGTTAACTTGACATGACTGACATCTACTGGGCTGAGAAACCCTTTGATCTGAGCAACTGTGTTTCATTCCTGGGGATTCAGGGTTGACTCGTTTCACCTTCAAGACCTCGGTTTGTTGAATGATGCCTCCTCCTTTTTTGTCAACCCTTTGAAAAAATAACTAGATTCAAACAAAATAATCTGAGTACAAGCTTTCATCACATCCATTTATAATGAATGAGTGGGTTTGTGGATCCCGCCAAATATTTTCAGCGATGTTTGTGGTACTCCCCCAAACCCCTGAACCATCCCCCTTATTGAATCAACATCCTGTCATCACATGACAAGCTGAATCAACTAATGAATGGTTTAGCACCATATTTATCCCAATTTGTGCTTGACTTAGCTGAAACATATGCTCAGAATGAGCAGTTTATCTCAAAGTAACTCAGGGGTGGTAAGTGATGCACCGGAAGTGCTATGTTCCTCATCCTTTACAGTAATGCAGTGATTCTGAATCATGCATTTGGAATTTCTCTGGACAGCTAGACAGCTTTGTCGAAATGCATCTCCACTGGTATCTTTAGAAGGACACCTGAGCTAAAGTCAATGTGCAACGCATATGAACACTTGATAGAATCTTGACAGTATCAAATTGGGGACGAATATATGACCTGAATATTAAGTGGAAACCTATGAGTATCGCCCCAAAAAAGCTGATTGCACTACCCTTGTGGATAACATTATTACGAGGTATTGAAATACCACAGACAGCATTTGTGATAGAAGGCAACCATACAGTCAAACATCACATAATTACAAATTTCGAGATACTGTGCCAATGTGCCATTTACTTTGGCTCTTTTGCCTTGTCAAATGACAACCTAAGATACTGTGAAGTATTTTAGGTTCCTGCGCAATTCCTCGTTTGCTATTGTTTCCATCAGATGTGGCCAGGGACAGTTGAGGAAAAACAGGTCTGGACAAAAATCGAGTCATGCAGGACAAAGAAAATCATTCCTCTGGCAATTTAGAGTCACAGTTAGCAATGACAAAGAACAAATAACCTTGCCAAAAATTAAGAAAAACAAATGTGTCCAAATGTTTTCATTCATTTAGCATAACACAAGATTTGGTTGTCATACAGCTAGCTGCACATTTATTGTGTTGCCAAGGAAGAATGTGGTTGAGGTCGAAGTTCAGTTAGTGGTTAGAAGAGAGTTCCTACTTTAATATGTTCTTGGAGGTTTGGGCTGGAGTGAAACTTCTAGTGATAAACAAGACATATAATTAAGCAGAATTAGTCAGATCTATAGATACTGTACCATGTTAACTTAAAAGTTATTTTAAATATCCATTTCTTAGAAATGTTAATAATAATGAAAAACTAACCTCAGTGACACATAGTTCCTGAATATCCCCACCCAATCCAGCAGTAATATCAAAAACATGTTGTTGTTTTATTGAATTTTTTTTTATTTTTTTTTTATTTTTATTTTTTTAACTAGGCCTATGAGTCCTACCATACTGCAGGCTTGACTGGACTGTTAATTTCATTATTTCAATAATTTTTTTTTCATATATTCATTTTTGTAGAAAGCAGCCATTCTCACCTGAAAGTGATTGTAAAAACAGAATATGAATAAAATGTTCCAGGCTGTATTTATAAATATACAATGAGCACCATAATTCATTAGACAGTGACACATTTTTTGTTATTTTGGTTCTGTACTCTAGCACTTTCATAAGAATAATGTAGGATACAAAGACAATGAGGTTGAAGTGCAGACTGTCAGCTTTAATTTGAGGGTATTTGAATCCATATTGGATGAACCGTTTCGAAATTCTAGAACCTTTTGTACATATCGCTCCCATTTTGGGGAATCAAAAAATATTGGATAGTTTAACATAATGTAGAATAAAGTAATCATAATTTTTTAGATTTGGTCACATCTTTTTTGCATGCCATGACTTCCTGCTGTTACTGGTACTCTTACAAGCGATACTATATAATATAATGACACAATAATGTAATAAATTATTAAAATAGCTGATTTTATTAAAATGGCTGTAGGTCAGCAATGGTCTGAGGTATCAAACGAGCCTCAGACCATCACTCTGCTGCCAGATATGCAGTAGATATGGATGGATCACTTTAAGAGTCGTTTCTCCTGACAAATTTTCCTATTAAACTATATTTTCCTATTAAAATAAGTCAGGAGAAGAAACCCTTTAAGTTATCCATCCATATAAACTGCATATCTGGCAGCAGAGTGATGGATTAAGGCTTGTTTGATATGTCAGACACTTGATGACTTAGAGCCATTTAGCAAACCATGTGTTCCATACTGTTCCAGTGTAATTTACAGCTAAATCTAGTCCCACCCCCCAATTCCCATATAGATTCATTCAAATACAGAGAGGTTATAGTATCACTTGTATGAGTACCAGAAAATAAGATATCAAGAGTCTTTTGATATTGTTAAGTGCTAGAGTACAGAACAAAAATAACAAAAAATGTGTCACTGTTCAATTAATTATGGTGCTCACTGTATGTATCTTCAGCAACATATTCATCTAAAACTGATTTTAGATTTGTGGAAAAAAACTAATGTACACTCTCACATTGTACTGCTTTCTTTATTTCTCTGCATAGACATTCACAGTTTTTTGAGTCATGTCAGAGGCAGTGTTGGAAATTAATTAAATGAATCATCAACAATAGGCTTCTACATATTCCCAAAAACTTTTTTTCACAAAAGAATTTAAAAAAACATGATCATCAACAGTGCCACACTGGGCATATATTTCTTTCATGAAAGGAAGCTAAATTCTTCTGCATTTTTGCATCACAATAGTGACAATCTCAGTGTGGATAAACGCCCACAGGCCTTGCTTCTTAATGCCAAATGAAAAAAATAGGTGTGTATTTGTGCAACTTTGCCTATAAGAAGAAACCTGACACTCAATTAGAGAGATTAATTGGTGTGGGTGTTTGCAAGTAAAACACACAGTTTTTTTCCCTTCTCTTCCCAACTATACAAGAGCTGAAGAGAAGATATGTACTAACAGGTGATTAATATGTGGGATTTAACTGCAGTATGGGTTTAATAAATATGCTAATAATCTCATCCAAGTAGTTTCTAGGGCTGCTACAGCTGAAGGGACACTCACTGTACAGCGGTTGCTTCTTGTTTGCCCTTCCCTATAGGCAGACAGCATCACCACGGATACTGTGGCTTCCGTAGACTGCAGCTGGTAATTGGGTGTCCGAGCAGTCATGAATCATTGTTCTGGGAGCAATGGTGGAGGTCTAGTTACTGGCACAACTGCAAGATGGAGATGGTGGGAGCATCACTGAGGACTAGCACTTTAAGTAATGTTATTGCAGAATAGCCCTTGGCTCGGCTCTTCCCCAGTATTTGGAAGGGAATATGTGCCCTTGGAGTTGAAAGCTTTATGGACAAGTATCACCTTACCATGCTATATGAAGCTCAGCAGCCAGGTTCAGTTTCCTTGAATGATGTCGATAAGAACAACACCTCGTGGAATATCTTTCCCCTAAATACCTGTAAGCTGGACTGCAAAATTTACCTTTCATTCAAAAACAACCTCATATTCAAGGTAGTTACAATTCCATTTTGAATATTTAAAGAACCAAAATTAAATTTTATTCACAACACTTTATGGCAAAACATAGTTGCTTCCCATTATTAAGTGCCTACAAATTAGTTTGGCAGCCAATCTATGTACGAATGTACCAAACATATTAGCTCAAAGTTCTAGCCTTATAAAGCCTATAAAACTCAAAATCATTAAATAATTGTTAAAACAGGCATTAATGGAGGCCGTCAATATGTAAACGTGATGAAATCTCAATCACCAATCATCCCTTTTAGTTCTGTATTAAATAACTGTTACTGAAGAAACAAATAAAGTTTTATTATTCTATCCACTTCTTCAATAAAACACACAGTACGTGCACATATACCTGAAAGAAGGTCTGAAAAGGGTACGAGCAATGATGAAGGGAAATAAAATATTTGATTACCAGTCTATCAACGTGACTCCAACGCCGCAACAGTGGACTAAAAGATGAATAAATAAAATCTAAACCTTTGCCTTCTATGGTTTACATAGCATGGTTACAATCGACCTCCTATGCATTTTTAGGATATTAAAATGCTATAGTGCCACCCAGGGCCATGCAGACCTTTGGAGGGGCAGGTGCTCAGAGTGAGAAAAAGGCACATCAACAAAGAAAAACTATTTGATGAATTATTTCTAATTAATGGCAGCAACAATAGTACAACAGTACAAATATGAATTTTTAAAATCAAATCAAAGAGGCGAAGGATGTATGAGTGGTTTGGCACCTGAGGGGGACACTTCAGTGCTAGGAGGGTCTGGGGGCATGCTCCCCTAACCGGGAAAACTTTTTGGGAAAAACAGCACTTAAATGCTCATTTCTAGTGCCTTTTCATTATTAAGCGGCTGTTAAAAAAATTGTAAACAAAAGCACTCCAAACAAGATAACAACACTGCAAAACAAATACATTTTTAAAAAATATATCACCCTCCCTTTATGTAGGGATCACATGCTGTATTATTCGATATTATTCTGTTTCTATTTAAATACTTCAGCGACAAATCAAAAAAAAAGATTATATATTTACGGTCATGTCATGGTTGAGATGTACTCATTTCACAGCCTATCTCCTGTCACCATTACTCCTACCTGCTGTGAGGGCTCGGTTGAGCTGCTGCAGCCTGACTCACTCCTCTCTCCCTATCATCTTGAATCTAATGTTAATAATATGAGGATATGAGGTCAAATACAAGCCTTATTCGCTTCATTTCATCAGGAGAAAAATAGCTTGTCATTATATCACAATGATCGAAATAATGAAAATGTCTACTTAAACAGTGTCAAATCCAAGTTTGAGTGGACTGGCTAAAGTTTAAATTTGCTAGCCTATGTGCTAGCACAACCTTGGTCCCTGTGTATACTGGTTTTCGTTCCAACCACAGTCGCAATCCCAGAATTTGGGCTACCTTTTAACCGCAGCTTCTCAGAGGGTTTCAACACACTGGGGGGCAAGTAGTTTGGCCTTCAAAAACCAATATAAATCTCCTTTTTTGAAAACGGGAAACTCAGAGGATTCCCACGCGTCTCTTCCTGTATTTTTGGTTTGTCTTTGTTTATTCAGAACATGTTTTCAATAACAGTAATGTCATATTTGGATATATTTTTGGATATATATTTATTTGGAACAACTAGCCTACTTGCAATTGCCACAGTAAATCCCAACCATTAGTAAACTTCCGCACCAGATGTCCGGCAGCCCCATAGAAAATGAGAAACTCAGCGTTGTTGGCAGCTAGCATCTGTTTTATTTTGGTGCGAATGTAACCAAGAGAACAGATTTGTGAAAATACAGTCGCAAAATTAATTAAATAAAACCTGATATAAAGCATGGTTTGGGAAGATTTTAAATTTCATTCCATTTTTCGATAGAACATATAAACACGTGTCTGAGTATGTCATTTCTCGTTTTCGATAAGAAGATTTAGCCTATCATGCTTATTGAAGGCAAAACTACGAACCCCATTGGAACGCGGTTAAACCCACGGAGAAGCTGCAGTTGAAATGTTCATAAAGCTATCGGTGAGGTTGTGGGATGCGTGATTATAAATGATGGGAAACAACCTTTCAATAAGGTCCAGGTTGAAAAAAAGTGAATCTATCCTTTAAAACAGTTTACCTCGAAGTAGGCTATGCAGCGCACCACTCTCACCGACACTCAGAAAACAGATCCCTCCCGAATTCAGCGCAGACCATTTTTTTGTGTGGGAAGCAGTGTTTCTGAACCCTGGTCCTGGAGGGCCGCAGGGTATGCTGGTTTTCGTTGTTGCTCGGTACTTTATTAATCAATTAAAGTAGCCGATAACACAGTTAATTCACCACACCTGGTTTCTTGTGTCTGAATTGGTTGCCGATATTAATGCAAAAACAAAAACCAGCATACCCTGCGGCCCTCCAGGACCAGGGTTGAGAAACACTGATCTATAGGCAGAGGACCCTGATGTGGTATTCCAAGCATTGTGATTGGTTGCTCTGCCCTCAATGCTCAGATGGATGATGATGATAAAAGTACATGGCAAAATTTATTTCGGTACAATTTCAAAGTTGAACTGTTTCAGTATTGTGGGGGGGTGGCAAGTCCCCCTGCTTCCTACATCCCTGAAAAAAGGCACATTGGGAAGGGGCAGGTGAAGGGGCACCCAGAGAAGAAGAGATTGTTTCACTTATTCAAAGGCTCAATACAGTGCCTGCAGAGTGCAGACCTAAACTTGCAAACCTTTTCATTGCATTGTGCAAGGCCAACTTGCGGAGTGGCCTCCGTTTCAGACGATGGAGTCCCAAGGGGACATGGGGAGGAGTTAACCGCGGGTCTGGAATCAATTTTTGGGGAAGGGAAAAATGAAATGCCTGGAATTGTGAGTCTGAGCCAGAGACCAGCTAAAGCGGTAATCACACATGCTTCAGTCTTGGAGTGGAAAGAGACACACGAGAAGGGAGACATAAAAATGTGAAGCTGAGGTGGAACCCAGAAACAGACACAAGGTTAACTCTGCATTCTTGTGCAGGATGGAGGAGTATAAGACCGATATACAGCACTCTGTAGCATCAGATCTCAAATTTCTCCATACTGCTATACACTGCCAGACATAACATATCCCAAACTGTCTCCCTGTTGAATTTCATTCTTTGCCATGTATTTTTCCGCCCATTAAAAAAAGTCTTCCTGCCAAGTCTTCTGCGGACTGATGGTTTTATTGTTTGAGATTGACAGAAATATGGGATGTAAAATTTCGAGTTTATCTCTCGTAAGGCGATCGACTAAATGAGTAATGGTTAAATTAAATCTGTGATTTATTTTTAAAACCAAACGCTACGGTGGAGAGAGTGATAGGTTATTAGAACCGTCGGAAAATTGTCAACCAAGTGTGCTGCCATGTCTGAAATTCTGACGGGTGATCTGGTTCTTTAGGAGTACAACATACAACTGAAGCCAATTTTATAGCTACTGCACAGTTCTTACTCACGAGTGAGTGCAGAATACCTGAAACAGTCTCTGTGGTTGTTATACAAAAAAGATGTGCAGTTATTGAGCCAGAGCACAGCACAACTATGATAGTGAGTACAGACATACCAAAAGCCACTTCATCAACCAACGATTGCTATTGCTCAAAGTGGGGAACACGCTGCCAACTTAGACTCTCTACCCGACAGTATGGCCAATTAAAGTGCATTTACTGTACATTCAATTCTGGATCAAGGAGCACATCAAGTATTGTTCAGAAATGCAAATATAATGCATTGCAAAAATATACACTGTATTTTCTAAGTTGATCATTGATGATTGTAAAATGAGATTTGCCTGAAAAATTACCAGGAAAAGGGAAAATTAAATAATGGTAATTTGTTGTGCACAATAAAACACACATATGAATGCATTTTTCACACGTTGACAAATGCATGTATTAAGTAACAGTGCAAGATAACAGATAGCCACCCACCTCACAGATTGGCAGTTTGTCAGCACCTTCCACCACCCCCATATAGTCCCAGATACATATGCCATCTCTGCGCACCCCTACAGTGGGTTCTAAATGCTCAACTCAGGTTGCATCCCACAAACATGCCAAATAACAATAGTATTGGGAAAACGAACAGCTCATGAATAGACAAAATATTTCACTGTAAATTACAGGGGCCAGGGTGTTCACAATCAGAAGCAGCTTTTTGGAAATGAGAGTACATCAAAAGGGACAGGACAGCATCTCCTAGCAAGGTAATATCACATTTAAACATGTATCTTATTAAGGCTTAAAAAAGCATTCTGAAGTTTTTATAACAGGAAGGGATTGTGTTTTCCTTACTGATAAGCTGCGGAATCAGCAAATGCACATTTTACCTCAGTAACAACATCTATTGATGACAGCCTACCAGCAGGGAGCCCTCTGAAACAGCCATATGCAGTGGCTTTTAGAAAATATTTTAGCATGGGCACAGGTCTCCCACACAATTAGAGAACTGTAAGTTTTTAATGTAATCTCGTTTGGGAGATACGAAAGAATGCAGCAATATAAGTCAAACAAACAAGGGAAAGTAGAGATACGACTCACTTGTCAATCATCTTGGGTGTGGTGGTTCAGGACACACTTAATTACTAATGCACTTCACATCCAAGGCCAACATGTCTTTATGTGAATAACAATCCCATAGATTGCATACTGTCATGTCTGGAGACTGTAGGTAATGAGCCATAATACAGCAATTAAACCTGCTTTAAAGCTTTGGTGGCCTTGGCTGAGAAAATTAAATCACTTTACACTGGACAGTACATTATTGGGAGGGGGGAATAATTGGATGCAAAATTAAAGCTTACATGTTATGAGCCATGCCTCTAAATATTCATTCAGACTGATATGATATTTGTATTCTCAATTGATACAAAATTGTCTGAGAGATTTTCCTCAGCGTCAAGGTTCAGCTCATCATGAAAGATGATTTGTGAGAATGTGTTCTTCCTCTCATTCGAAGGTTATCTTGATTTCTAATGCCTAATCTCATTGCTTCAAAGTACAAGCTCACAACCTCAATGGGCAACACATTCTGTGATTTGACAGGCAGTGTTTAAATAAAAAATCAGGTAAAGTGTATCTTTAAAGAACCATAATGTAACTCTTAATAACCAGACACATTGTTCTGATGAATTTACAAACAGAAGCTACAACTTGGTAAGGACGGATTGTCTTGATATTGACAATCAAAAGTTTGCAGCCTTAATTGGCATCATGTAAGTAATTTCCTTTCCTTGATGACAGTTGTAATCTTGGACTACATTCTCTTGAAGCAGACAAGTCACGCTGGCTTATCACTGGGTCTGTGTTTTGTTTACAGTATAAATCTTTTCCATGAAAAACTGTGCCCTCAATTTACTATTTAAACAGCATACAGAGGAGATGACAGGCAGGTTGCCCTACAGAGTTTGACCTCTGAAATCCAAATTTCACTTAAATTTCAGAAAATTATTTATAATGTGACAGACATTACAAGAAATATGGGGAATCCTCTTTTATTTTTTCTTGAGTGGAAAAAAAGAGATTGTTAATCCTCCAAGGTTTCCGTTTGTTTTCTGTACCACCAAATTTGATATTGTTGGGATTTATGAACTGTGCTAATCTTGCACTGCAGAGCTTCTGACAGCATAGCTTTAAGCCATGTCATCATGTTGTCAGGCAAATGCCTGTGGGGGAATTTTTTATAGGACAACATTGGGGTTGTATTGGGAAAAACACAAGTTCCTTGTTCCTTAATGTCGAGTCAGGCTTTCTTTGTTGGAGGTGAAACACAAACATTCGTTGTATAATAACACAGCAGAATTGAAATAGAGCAGCACAGTCTTGATTTGAATAACAATACTAAATTGTGATTCAAATCCATTAGAATCAGCAACAATAAAAAGGGTTTGTGCAACTTCATGTTCCCCATTTGATAGACTAAACAGTGTGTGTGTGTGTCGATATAAGATTCTGAGCAAAAATTCTAGATTCGTTGGTAAATATTCAACCAATAATATAAAATCCGCACCAATCCGGTTTTAGACCTGGACACAGCACCATATCTGCTGCTTCCCTTGTAATCAATGACATAGTGAGCTCACTTGATCGAAAAGCGTTTGACACAGTAGACTACCAAATCCTAGTAAATAGATTGGACACCATTGGTCTTGATAACAATGCACACATTTGGTTTCAAAACAACTTATCTGGTAGAACACAAGCCAAAGAGGCAGATGGAACACGGTCCACATTTCTGGAGATAAAGAAAAGTGTACAGCAGGGTTCCATACTTGGACCTATTTACAATTTATGTTAATGAAACAGCTAGCAAAGTGAGAAATTGTAATGACAATTGACAACACAGTCCTATATGCATCTGCCCCTTCAATCAGTCTGGCTGTGTCACACATGCAGGTTGCCTTCAATGTCATTCAAAATGCAGCAAACTGGTTCTGTGCTGAGAAAACTTTATATACATTTTTTTCGCAAAAGTACTGAACTCACTATCAATAGATACACACCTATGCATTTTAAATGGTGATCAAATTGAGTGTGTTTGATTGATTAAATGTTCTCTTTTAAAATGCATATTATGAATATACCAAACAAAACTCAAAGCCAGAATTGGATTCCTATATATAAACAAGTCTTGCCATACATTTGAGAACCACAAAAGGGTTGTGCAAGTAACAATTTTACCAGTTCTTGACTATGGGTATACATTATATATGCATCCACAGCCACAGTCCCAAAACCCCTGTACACAGTCTATCACAGTGCATTATGTTTTATTACAGGGGATGGGTTTTCTTCTCATCACTGCCTTCTTTACCGGGCTGTATCATGCCAATCGCTTGTTCTTAGGAGGAAGCAGCACAGCATTTCATTTATATACAAAGCCCTCCTCGCAAAAATCCCTTTTAATCTCACCAAACGTTTATCTTTTCGAAACCCAAACTATTGCACAAGACATCAAGATTGGATTATGCTAGAAAGACCACGATTCACAACAGAATTACAAAGAACTGCTTTTAAAGTATATGCACCACATAAATCTCTGGAGTCACTTAAATTAGATGCCTTGGTGTCCTTTGGGCAGTTTAAGGCCTTTGCAACTAACTAAGAAAGTGTGTGCAATTGCTTGGTATAATCCATCTGTATTAGTTGTATTGGATGCATGTGTGTATATGTGTGTATTCATGCACACACATTTTTATATACTTTAAATGTATAATGTTCTTACTCTGTACTGTATATTTCTCTCATATGTATATTCAGTCCAAATACTTCATGTACAGTATATGAGGCCTTTGTACAAGGCTTGTCTGTAATTGTGTTGTCTGTCAGACACCTTGCTTAAATAAAGATTAAATAAAAAATATATATTTAGTGACAAACTAAATATATATGTCTACTCCCATGGCAACGAGGCAATAAATCTAGCAATCAATGACATTTCTATGAGTAAATCTGCTCTTTGTTTTTGTCCTTGGTCTATATTCCCAAAACAGGATTTCATGAACCACATTAAAAAATCATAGATTCAATTAAGGCAGCCATCAATCTGTGATTATTTGAGAACAGGGTCTAAGGTTAGAGGATACAACCTAGACTGTGAACTATATGGTTTATGTTGACATTAGCATCCAGCTGCACACTTGAGTACAAATTAGTGTCACTCACTGTGTTTTCCCCTCTGTCACTAATGAATGATGCAAATTAAATAATTTAATTTCAGTGCAGTATTGACCGCTGTGAAAACAGGATTCAGCAAAGAGGATATTCAGCAAAATATTACAAGTTAATAAATTGCAGTTTTGTGCAGAACAGATTGATGAGCCTGCCTTTTTTACGCCTCCCAAGACAGGGTAGGTGTACCCAGGGACGTAGAAAGTATATTTGACCAGGGGGTGCTGATGTAGGCTACATGAAAAGAGGGGGTGTGAAGCCCCACAACCCCCCCCCCCCCACGAAGAGATTTCTTTTCATTCATTTTTTTGCAGAATGGCTTTTTTGTGGCGTGTTAGCAACCAATAAATACCAATAAATTCAGCTAGCTACATAACGTTACGTCATTGTTATAGTATCATAATAGATCGAATTATGTACAGGCTATATCCATATTCGGACGGGATTAGTTTCTTAAGATTAATTTAAGTATGCACTAAAACATGTCCATGGCTTCTCTGTAATTTCATCCATCGATTTGGATGGCCTGTGCCATGATGATCATGTTTATCTGCCCCTCTCTCCCCAAAAAACAGACCAAAAGCACAGAAAAAAAGCATTGTTTGGAGCGCCGGCTCGGAATGTAGTAAGCTAAGTTATGTAGGCCTACAATATGCGTATGTTATTAATGTACAGTTTTCCGACATTAATTTTCACTGGTAACTGTTATTGCTATAGCCAAAGATTACACAAAGTTTAACCATACTAACTTTTAGCTAATAATCATCTTAGAAAAAAATCCCCATGTTACTGCTTGGGGACGTTCGCTCTCCTCAAACACTCAAAAGCTACAGGAGCAATGTACAGTCAATATACCCTAATATCTTACGACACCAAGAAGACGAAAAACATATTTACCCAAGATTTATATAATGTGGGCATCGTAAAATTTTTTTACAAAGCTACAACCCATTTCTTATCCATAATAAGCAGTTTTCAAAATCAAAAAGATTTACTAAACACACCCTCACCCACCTGAGCCATGCATTGAGCAAGTTCAGGTCCCAGGCAAGCCAGTCCATTACTCTACTGGTTTTTTAGCGACTGCTTTTAGCGACAACTTTTTCTGCTGGTCCGTTTGCTCAACTGAGATCCACTTCAGCGTTTATAAGGCATTTGATTCTCTTCATTGAAGCTTGGACTTGTCAGACACAGACTGACAGACATATAGCAAGAGACACATTCAGAATCATACAATTTAACTGTATTCTTGTTTAAATCAAACAAAGGTTTTCACTGCCTGCTGATAGGATGTATGGCCCTACCCCTACTTCCTACGCCCATGGAAGTACCACAAACTAGAAGTCATTTCTGATGCAGTCTTTAACAAAAAGTGACTTTAATGAATTCTAAATTGCAGAGGGAACTGGCTGCCAGACACAATTTACAGCCTGTTTGATTTTTACATAGACCTGCAAACATACAACGGCGCAGTTCTCTATCTTAAAGCCATTATGCACTTACAAGGTGTTACGTTCCTCTGTTTTCTGTTTTGCATTTCGTTTTGGCTTTTGGGCTGCTGTGTTTCTTTGTGTCTCCCATACAGGTGGAGTTGAGCTACTGACGTGACGGTCCTACGTGGAGATGCTGGGAGCTGCGCTGGTGGAAGGACGCACGCCGTTGCCTGGCAACCTTCTTCAGGAGATGCGTGGAGACGGGGACGCTTTGCCGCGGGATTTTGAAGATGTTTGTAGCTGGGGACGCCGAGGACCGTCGCGGAGCAGCCGGATTGGAAAGATGCGAGAGTATATTTATCTGGCCTCCGTCCGCATCACGAGCTCCAGTTCCTGACGCTAGCGGTTAACACAACTTCCACGACACTTTCTGAACACTTGAGTTCTGTGTTAACAGACTACAATAGATAGCCCGTGAATTGACTAAGCTGCTGAATACCACAACAGCAACCGTCCCGCTAGACCAGGAGGAGAAGACCCTTTTTGTCATCTGAACGTGGGTCTGATTTTGGACACTTGCTGCCTGGTGAGAGCATGCAGCCTGTGTAGCCGAACTGTAAATATTGTAAATCTGTTACATGTTTAGAGAATAGCTAAATTAGTTTCTACCGTACCTGTCTGTGTTATTAAACATTTTGTCTTTTAAATCACTTTGCGCTTGACTGGTTTTATCTAAGAGGTTGTGGTTTGCGTTTAAGTGGCTTAGTGTTACCTCCACTACTGTACACCTGGTTATTGCAACACAGGTGGATTTTGGGACGTAACACAAGGTATAAACTGTATGCATATTCAAATGCGAATGTTTTTTATTGTTATTATTGCCAATTTTGTTGCTATCTCTCTCTGTCTATTTATCACATACATTAAAATGTCATTCATGAGCCAATCCTGAATGTAACCATATAATGTATAAGTCCTGAGATGCAAGTAATTCTCAGTTTTCTCATTTGAATGTGTTTCACTGAAATAGGTTCTTCACTGTATTTCACTGACACAGTATGCCAATAGAACACAAAACAAAATTGTATTTGCCTTACAGTAGACAACACATAATTCACATTTTCAACCATACAGTAGGCTATATGGAGGTCTGCAATTCCTTCCTATTATTTTGCTGTTTACTGCCTGTTTGGACACGTAAGGAAAACAGATATATCCTTAAATCTTCTAATGACGTAATTAAATTTCTCTCCAATTTGCCTCTTTATGTAGCTTTTATACTGTATGTTGCTCATTTGATATCTTTTCAAAATACCAGACTGCATTCAGACAAGACAAAAATATACAGACCCATGTAATGGGATGCACAATCAATGATAAGTGATATAGAGTAGGGTTCAGGAATATTGTGATTTTTTTTCAAATATCAAAATATTGATGGAATATATCTAAATAATTGAATATATTCAATATTTTATGACAAACCATGGCATGTAATCATATGTACAAATATTGTATACAGGAAATAAACAACTGCATGGTTTGGTAACAGTTCACCTAATCATTGTTTTACTATGTCCCCCACTCCCACTTTTTCAGTTACCATCAATGTTTAAAAAACAGTATTGTGACACAACATTTGATAATAATTTGTTGTTGCTGGTGGCTACAACTGAAGTTCCCTAATGAGAAAATAAAAGTTTTTATTTTATTCTATTATATTCTAATACAGGAGGAATCCTGACATGAAGAATTAAGTGCAGACTTAAGCACATTTTATGGACTTGACTTGACTGAGGATTGAAAGAACCACACTAAAGATGGACTATTATTATTTTATTGGCAATGGCCTTTGGATTACACTACTAATGTATTCCATATACTCCCAGAATACAGCAAGCAGGCGTGCTTGGCATCATAACATTAAAGTCTTTAAACTATTTTAAAAGACGGGTTGTTGGCGAGCAAGCAAGCAAGCACTAGTCAGTTGGTTATATAGCTAGCTGTGTGCAAAAAAGTTCCTGATGCGCGCCAAGCAAACCCGGATTGTATTAGGTTGAGACTGGGAATGGATGCCGTAGTGTTAACGTTATTTATTTACAATAGTTTTTAATTGAAGGATTGTTGTGAAACAATATGTATGCTATATTCAATATTTAAATATTATTGATATTTAGCTTTATATGAAAAAAATAGGAACATATCTAAATATCGCTGGACCGTAATATAGATTATCCATAAATGTTTTCAAGAAACTGTAAAATAGTAAAAAAGGAAAAGTCACTTCCCTTTATCGCAGTGATCATCTCTTATTTACAATAGTGTAGAAGTGTTCTGAAGCGTAACAGTGCTATGACAGATGCCCGTTTGTGTGTTATGTTTTCTGCACGTGTACGTCTCTGAAACATCCCAGAAAGGTCATTTATTTCAATGAGGAGATGCCTTTTCATGATTCAGTCATTTACACAATCCCAACCAGCAGAATAAATGCCAGCGTAAAGGACACCAGGAAACATATGCCTCCAAAAGGCTCTTCCTGGTTTCAGTGATACATCCCCGGGCGCAAATTGCAATCTCTACAAATACATTACTTCGTACCTTGACAATTCCATAAACTGCATTTTTTAACTACTCGTATCAGTTTCTCAGTGCACATCCAGCTTGATTCCTGCAACACATGACATTTTGTGCAGTGCATCACAACTGTTTCCACAAGAACAGCATGAAAGTTGGCAAAGCATCACCTTCATTGTTTGGTTGATTTACGCACGCACGCAGTCGCACACACATGACCGTGATCATGCAATATCTAGCCTGTGCATCAGCCTTGCGAGTTGCGAGTGGATAGATAACAGCTAAGGTGAGACAGAGAGAACATCATGATTCAAGAGCTGATGTGATAAACCATGTCATACATGCGATTCATAATTTGATGCTGGTGTGGTTCATCCTAATTTGTACATGCTAATTTGAAAAAAAGCTGTACATAATTACATTTACTGTCAGCTCTGTGGTTCGCACATACGAGTTTAATAAGCTACACTGCGCTGACAATACAGCCGTGTGCTAAATAAATGTCAGGAAGAAATCAACATTTGCTCTTATATTTATCATTTGATAAATTACGGTATTGTCGTTTTTCTTCACAAATGCTGTTTGAGGAGTGCATTTTGATAATTGTTGACATTTGTTGATAATTGTGAGATAAGAGAAATATTGAGTCAATCCATGCAGGCCACAATGTCAGTGACTCTCCTGTAATGTATCTTTGGAATGTTTACCCGTGCAGAATAAAAATTAAAAATAAAGTCATGTGAATGGAAAAGACTAACAAGACCAAGGCAAACTGCATTACCGTACTAATTACATAATAACAACATTCCACTCCTTGTTTAATGCCTGCTTACTGGAGCTTCCGGCACATTCAAAGGCATCCATATATGCAAGGATGAAAACATAAGCACATAATAATAATAACCCACATTTTCAGTCAATAAACTTCCAAGGCTTGGTTGTAGTTTTCAAATGTTGGTTGGAAAAAAAACACCATAAATGTTCTCTGCAGGGAATAGCTGAAACAACATAGTGGCAATAAACCACATCAAAACTAGACTCTATATGACTTTAGTTCAAAATTATTTAGCTGTTATAGGGTTGTCCTTACTTTTGAGAACTGAGTTTCAACAAAAGAAAATCTTAGTTGGGTACAATCAGTTTCACTCATTTTTTATAACCATTCAATTCTGCAAGGGAGGAACTAGTTTGAGAAGCAATGCTGTTATTTATTTATTTATTTATTATCACATAATCAGAAAAGGGTAAGAAAATGCGTAGACCTCTATTATGTTTGTGATTTCTACAATTAAATCAATATTTATAATAAGGTATCTGATCCTTTGATTGTCGAGTGTGCAGTCTGCTTACAGTGAGCCATTGATTAACCTATTTTTGACCCATTGACGTTGGACAAGCCCAGTGTAATTTTTCCCTTTGGGTTCAGTTCTTGCTGCAACCAGCACCTCAGCATTGAAGAAACATGGTAGTGCCCAAGACTGCTTTATCTGTTTTGAATCAGATAAGAGGCTTCCACTTTTGCCAGATAAGTAAGGCCTGGTACCATGCATAAGTGATGGGGACTTGTCATGCAGACATGAAACCGGTGAGCACAAATTAGACCGGCTTGCAGGATGAAATATGAGAGCCTCAGCTGTGTGGCGCAACGTGAGTGCGCAAACAAGGGGTTTCCATCCTTCAGAGTCACAGCAGACATGTCCAATCAAACACCAAATTAAATTATAATTAAATTTTATTATACAGGCACACAATACCCATCATTCACTGGGTTCAAGTGCCATGCCACCAACGCAAACAAACCTTTCCGAAGACGAGTACCAGACCTCATGGGTCGAAAGCTCTTCCCCTTGCTGCCCGGCATGACCTTGTATTTGCGTCAGAGTATATTCCAATGCCCTGCTCTGATGCAATAGGACATAATCACGTCTAGATTTTAACAGTGTGACGCGTGAATATTATTATTGAACTGATGGCACAGTTGCAGATATTTAACCATATTAAAGGAAATAATCACCTGTGGCCTGCATTTGTCTTTGTCGTTAGAACTCTGTCTGGGATGCTCTTAAATTATACTCTCAAATATTATTACTTTTCCATAATTATTTTTTAGGTTTTCAGAAAAAAAATAGAGCTATTTGGACTGAAATAAAAGTAATAGGCTCCTCACATATTATGTATGCATCCTGAAGTAGAATAATAACACTCTCCAAATATGGGAGAAAATTTGTTAACTTGTCAAATAAAGTAAATACGAAAGGCATATGATTATGTATAAGTTGTTCCTTTAAACCACTACACTATAAAACTGCAATTGCCCTGCCGTGATTGATTTCCCCTTCTAATAGCACATTATAGCACATTTAACTGAATGAATTAAGAACCATCCAAATGTGACATACATCAGAATATGGGTTATATTAAGGTTGAAAAATATGAATGAAACTCTAGAAAGATTTTTAAAAGAATAGTGTAGTATAATCAGCACAATTCACTGGACTATATGCCATAGAAGAGCCCAGTGTGAATACACACAGTGTAAATAATATTTCTACTCTATACACTTTCTGAGCCCATGGCCCCATTAACCCCTTCGCGCAGATGCCAAATTTGGTCAATTCTCACCTATTTAGTCAGTGTGGAACCTTATCCGAAAGGGTGTGGTGTGGGCGCGGGTTTTTTATTTAGCCCAGCACAAAGACACCTGATTCTACTTATCAAGGTCTTGATTGAATACCATGTCTAGTTAATTAGTTGAATCAGGTGTCTTGGTTCTGGGGTAAATCAAAAACTTGCACCCACACAGACCCTTTTCGGATAAAACCTGCACCCACACTGGCCCTTTTTGGATAAAACCTGCACCCACACAGACCCTTTTCGGATAAAACCTGCACCCACACCGGCCCTTTTCCCACCACTGATTTAAGACTTTATAACTTCAGGTGTTAGCATCACAGAGACTTGTGAAATGGCGTAAATGAAACAAGACAGTTTTACCATTTACAATACTAACTTAGATTAGTTTCTTTTCATAATTTAGGTCAACATAAAGTGCCACAAATGCAAATATATCTTGGCAAAAATGTGCGCCATTATATCCCTTCAAACAGGTCGGATCTAAAAGGATCTAAAAAGGAGGCACACTCAGTCATTACTCACATTCCCCCTTTTCTTCTCCTTACTGAAGATATTAAATAATCTCCTGCACAACAGGCTGGGTTACTGGGCCAAGTTGGCTGAGTGTGCATATGCAATCAGTGGGAGTTTAAGCCTCGTGGGTTGGCAATGGTAATGAATCCGGGAGTAGAGGTAGGAGGGTTTTTTGCAAAATCATCTTCCTAGAACCTGGCTTCATTTTACTTGCGTTAGTATTTTTCACACTCCCCTTCTATCAGTGGCTATTTCGGATAAGCTCTTGAATATATATCTGGCCAATTATGAGTTATGGCGCTGGACGACTGTCCTTCAGTTCTCCAGAATGGGATCAGAGACCTTTCTGTGAGGCATCCACCCAGCCCGTTCCCAAATTCAATCATTCCAATTCAGTTTCTTGAGTGCAAGTAATTTTGAAGGTGAAATTCTGCCAGTTAGGACTATAAGTGTGGAAACCAGTCACAACGTAAAATATGAAATGCTTGGACCACTGAAACGAGTGTCAATTCACCACACGGTTGATATAAACAGGTTTATCCTAAGGTGCCAAGTAGCCAAATTTAATATCTAATATTAATATTGGAAACAGTTTTAGTGAAAGCACCAGAACACTTTGTTCTCTGTACCAGGTGTTTAGTTGATTTCATCAGATACAATAAAATAACGAAAAGTTCAATCATATTAACATTTAAAAGAAAAATATGGTGATAGAAAAATGAAGAGTACAGATATATTGTGGCTTTCGCTGATATTTGATTTCCTAACCTTTGCCATGTTTGATTTCAAAAGTCAATATAAAGCTGGGTTGTAATATTAATGCAGTTGTGATATAGTCTAATTTTCAGCCAGAAAACAGTTAGTCCTTGAAGATACTTAATCTTCCTTTGCTAGAAGTGTTATTTCTCCTCTTTTATTTCATTGTCATTGAACATGACCCACTGTTCTTTATTTATGAACTTGAGAACTCAAGAATAGCTTGCACACTAACTCTGAGTCTTGATAAAAGTAAGCTCTTAGCTGGATGTGGGCAGACAACCTCCAAGGAATATCAAGTGACACAAATCAGGCTAAGAGCTGTAATAAAAAAAAAATTATTCCATTAGGGTTGTCTACAATATTAAAAAAGGCTTTTCACAGAACTCTGGTCAGAGGTTAGGTGGGATGCAGTGATTTACATACACTGTCAAGGGCTAAATTAAAAGATTCTTCAGTATACAGACTGCTAAACATACCATCATAGAGTAATCTGTACTGAATCGGTTTTTGTCATTTCCCCTGGCTTGGAGCGGTTTATATAACCATTCTGCACGCATGAAGCTGATAACCCTGAATGAATCGATAGATAATTCTACGAATTGGTTTATTTACAGCGGTGGAAATGAGATGTACAGAGGGCTTGGATGGAGGTGACACAGAGGTTGAGTTCGCTTCCTTGGCAAGCAATGTGCCCACTGTGCAGCTGGAGAATCTCCCCTATGAGGCACTGGGCTAACAAGCCACATGCAACTGAGACCACGTCCACTGCCAGGCACTTTGCAGACATGTGACCGGGATGATCCCCGCTCGTTAGGCGCGGTGCCACCAATCACGTGTGACTGGGATGGTCTCCACTGCTAGGCACGGTGTCCATCAATCACACATGGCTAGAGAAAATGAATCATCACCCCTAGAGATCAAAAGATTCAATTTTCCCACTGCCCCCCCCCCCCCCCCCATCTAATGGCTGGATCTCTCATTTTCAGCATTCTGAGTATTTTCATGCATTATGTCTACAGTTCCATCATGGCTGATTAGTTTCTGTATACTAGAGTTACTGTGAAATGGGCTTCTAGCTCATTCTCTCTCATCGTCTCTTTGTCCATTTCTCTTTCTTTGCTACATTACTGTATTTTTCATATTTTCTCATTCCATTGACATGTGCATTGGTTATAAAGAAGACACAAAATGAATAGTCTTCACTTCCCAGCTTTGTCAGGAGATTCTGACTTTCTAAATATTCTTCACTCAAACAGGATACCTGATTATTGAATGGCATAATCATATTAAGGTCATTGTTTTAAGGTCATTGTTCTTTAAAATGTATGCATCAGCAGTTAAATCATTTTATTTTGGTGTATATTCTCAGGCTAAAAAGTTTCATGAAAGCATATTCCTAAACAGACTTTCAACAAAAAAAAAAAAATTCTCCCCTTAAATGTGTTTCGGAGACTACATTTACAACATTCAAACTTCCATTGACTAGATAAAACTTTATGACAATTTCAATCGAGTGAAACTTGTAGGCAGCAGCTGCCTTATTTTCCGCTAACATGCTGCAACCCGTTAAAAGCTTATGCTGCAATATTTTACAGTAAAATAAACAGATATTGCACAGTTTTCTGAAAACAACCCTTGGTTTTTGGCCATCGATAATGAACCTCACTGAATTAAAATACAGTCAGGCAACTAAATAAGTCGGAAAACACTATACAACAGATTCTAGCTGCCCGCACGTGAGATTATACAGAAGCATATAAACAGTACAGAAAATACAATCAATGAAATGGTCTACCCTCATAAAATGGATAAAGTGAAAAGTGCTCAATAATTCAGTTATCTCTGGTGGGTTGCTGTCACCTCTCACACATTCAGTTTAGCTGTCCGAATGTAACCGAGTTCTGGAAACTTCCAGGGACTATCGGACTCCCACAGATTGGTCAACAATTTTTTGGTTGATTTTACTGAGGTTTCACAATCCAGCTATAGTGTACATTAGTTTCACTGAACCCATGCACGATTCATTTTTCAACTGTTCTGTTGAAGACGATCAGGCACTTTCAATCCGTGTCAACACACTCCGGATGTGTAATGAACATGGATCGGAGGTACACAGTCAGGGCAGACACTGTTAATCCTTTACCAGATATTCAGCTTTCTCTGTCTTTCTCCTCATCTTTCCCTCGCCTTCCTTTTTATCTCCCTCTGCTCTTGCGGCAGCCCCCAGGTGCTGATTTGCTTTCAAGGCTGACGCTTGTGATAAATGACCACATCTGTCTGCCGTTACCACAACGTGATGCCTAAGTTCCGCCCCCAAACAATGCACAGTGAACCACAGGAGCATTAAAAATCAAATCATGTTACAACATGATGACAAAGATTCAAAAAAGCACAGCAGTATCCAATAGCATGCTTTTTTCCTTTTCAGCATGATTTTATCATGATTTTTTGAGGCTTTCGTCCAAATAAATGCAGGCTACAAATGCCATAGCTTGATCATAGCCAAGTAAAAAATTCATCTTAATTAAAAAATGTTCCCAAAAACATAAAATGGCGATATTGCAGAAGGTACTAGCATTCATGCTCTTTTATCTTTGAAATTTCTAAATGAATGATGTAAATGTGCAGGTACGTGCCACGTCAATCATGCAAGCTAATGTGTCACAACCAAATACCTCATAAATATTACCTTGAAACACAGTGCGGCCATTTGCGTTTCCCTTGCCTCAAACCATAGTTTAGTTCAAAATATTTTGTGTATGATGACGTCAATGTGACGTTAGTGAAACACAAAGCGGGAATATTATTACAATGCCAAACTGAACTTTGCAAGCACAACATAATTCTACAAATGTTCAAATTAAAGATCATTAAAAAAAATCAAGCTATGTGTAGCATATATTACTACCCAAATAAACATAATTAATAGCATGTGCATTTAATGGAATGGGATGTTTTTTTCTGTTAAGGGTATACAGTGCCATTAATGTCCATTAAAAAATGTTAACCCATAATGCTCCAGCCATACCCTCAAATATCCAGTTACAGCTTCTGACTGCAGGATCACTACTCAGGAGTTGAATGGGACCATCACCAGTGCATAAATGATCTATTAGAAAGCTGCTCTGAAATTTAGAGGGGATATGCACCACTGAATTGTCCTCTGAGCAGTTCTGTAGCCTTTTCACATTGTACTGGTCACATTTAACTTTAGGACTGCTTACCAATGGGAAAGCCACCTGGGACACTTATTGGAAGAATCTTGGATATTTTATTAAAGTTAAAATCCCTGATTTGTGTCACTACAAGTAGTTTCCATGGCAATATGTCACGCCAAAACGTGGGAGGACGTACATGACATGTTGGCGTTGCCTCAGAGCGCTACAATCTAGCATTGCAGGTCACACATTCCTTTCAAGTTTAATAAGTGCATGAGCAAGTTTGGTCATTTGTTGTTGGACATTTGCTTAGTCTCTCAAATCATATAAAAGTGAAGGGGAGAGGGGGTAGCCTTGCTGACATTCTTCTCTCAAAACTACATTACTGACTCTTCCTCTGGAATTAGTGTCAACTACTGAAGATGACCAGAAATGATGACTTCATGACCAGACAAGCTCCAACAGATTGAAATTGGATAACGTTTCAAGAATACAGAGTTGAAATGCTTGTTTTATGCGTTTTGTCTTATTAATTGCATCCTGGTAATGACCTACAGTACAAGACAATCTTAAAACAACCACACTACAATTACACACGTTATTCTTAACTGACATTCTGCAGATGTCAGCCCTGGTGTTCTGAGGTCTCTGGGTCTCAAGAGAATTGTGGGTATGCCGTCTATGCAAATCAATAGAAAATGAAGAAAGGGACTGTGGGACGAGAGGATTCCACCGGTGGGAACTGGGAACCTGTTTATATGGTGAATGAACAGACAACAGTTTTACAAGATGGTAAGCAGAGGCTGGATCCTGTTTGTTTTCTGGGGGGTGGTGGACAGAGGAGAATTGCTCAGCAGGGGTCAGGTCCCCCTAGATCCTGAGGCCCCCGGTTTTCCACACGCTGCAGACTGTCATGTTAATGCACACACTCTGGGGAAGGGGGGATGGCTTTGTAGCGATAGCTGCCTGGTATTGTCACCGCCATGCTCTCGTTAGCCAGTATTGCTGTTCCCGCAGCAGCTGTATAACAATACACAACAGCAGCGATAAAAGAGGGAAACGGTTGGTTTCATTAATGACTCTGCCCCGCGGCCACCCAGACAGTCAGATGAAAATGAATATTTAACCAGGAAATTAGTTTCAATATTTTGGGGTGCCAGGAATACATAGTTAGCTGAAATGAAATGTGATATATTCTTAACTATTATAATGTATTTACATAAACTGAAATGATAATTTGGAGTAAAATATATGGATGCATTTTCAAACCACGATAAGAAAACTTCTCGTGGTGAGAATGCTGACTTCTCACGATGTAGAAAAGTAATTTATCGCAGGGAGGGCAAACAACAGTGGCAGTCAAATCAAAATGGCGACACACAGATATATAGCAAGCGAGCTATAATAGGTGCATATATCTGGGGTGTGAATGGGTTCACTGATGCAGAGCTACTTTGACAGTTTGCATCAAATGAAGCAGGCTATAATGGAGGCATGGGGCAAATTCTGGAGGAGTTTATCTTTCTTTTTCTCCCCTATTTTCCCCCTGTCATTTTCTTCCCTTGGGTTTTACTTGCCAGCTGTCTTTCAGCGCGATTGAAATGGGAACTGACAATCTGAACATTTTTCTAAGTCCTGTATGCTGACAAGGGGTAGCCTATGGTCACATCATACCATGTCCCTCCCAATCTCGTGTGGTGAAAGGCAGGCCCTGGAGAAGCAGAGCAGGGCTGAATTCTTCATTGTTACCATCTGATAAAGAGACTAGGAGCACTGAAAAGAGGCGGGACAGAGTCTCACAGCATCCGAGATCCTTGGCTGAAAGGCCTATTGTTGCACTGGTACACGTCCTGCCTTCCCTAAGCACTTGACAACCAAAACAGCAGACAATAGTATTTCTGTGTAGGACAAAACGTTCCTTGTCTGGCCAAAGGTTTAACTGCCTCATTTACAAATGTATGACCTTGTAACAAAATCATTTCCATTAGAAATAGAACTGAATAATTGTATTCATTTTATAAAAAATATATATAATTTTTGTCCACTATAAAAAAGTCCACTAAAGGTAAGAACTAGAAACTAAATTGGTTTGATATATAGAAATAAAATGTGATGCCAATGGAATGTTCTCTCTTTTCTGTGTTATTCTTTCTTTCAGGACTTTGTGTTTTGAAAGAAGAGTTGAGTGACAAAAGGCATTAAAGCAATAAGTAAGATACCAGATGTTCCAGTCCAGTGTCTTATTTAAGAAGTCTTTTAACTGATTCTCAACACCAAATGTTGCTGGAGCACTTTCACTGGAGATAAATTAGCATTTTTACATGCAAGAGCAAGTAATCTTCTAAATAAATACGTACATACAGACATAAATTATGATTTTTTAAAATTCCCAAATGTCAAAACATTTATTTACTTGCGGGAGAATAGAGTTTGTTACATCATTTTAATTTGATTTATTTCCTTTTTACCGTGGATCAGACTATTTCAGATCAAAGGTTGCCTGACAAGACTTTCTCCTATCATTACAAAATCAAGATTAGAGCCATTTTTATTGAACCTTGCTGCATCCCGACACGGCTAAGCCAACCGTAATTTTCAAATCTTTTGTTACGACAGAGAGAGGCATTTTCCATTGAGCATGACCGCCCTCTGACCCTTTGCTCTGCTCCTGCGGAGACTTTGCGGAAGGCCCCGGGAAGGAAAGGACCGTGATTATTCGAACATGACCGTTGTTGGCTTCAGGAGTATTAAATATTAGTGTATGTTACACAAGCAGCCGAGGCTGCGCACACGCCTAATTACAGGGCAGGCGAAGATCATTCTCAGGCTGTGCATCTGTCTGATTGCTTCAGCCACGTGAGGCGGAGCCTAACCAGGTCCCACTATATGGCCCAGTATGACACGCGCTCACAAAGCTCTCTGTTGGATTTAGAGCAATAACAATGCACTCGCAGTCTGATCCCAACACAGTCCTGAGAGCAGACACAACAAACTCTCATTTTGCTCCCTTACTGCGAGACGGTGTTTGGGTTATCCGGTCGCGGACGCTGTGTGAGCCTACACCAATGTAGTTATCTTCACATTGTTTATTTTGTAATTACAATTTTAACATTAAATAAATATCGAAAAAATAAATAAAGGTGCATCTGTAGAGCTTCAACATTGATGCTATTAAATTAATGTTAGCACATTATATTATATTAACACAATACTCATGAGTCATACAATTATTTTTATTTGCATTGCAAAATTGTGCAAATTTTGTCAACATTATTTAAAATTGTCGATACATGTACTCTTCATTCTCCATGCTGACACATGTTCATTCATGCGAACATCTGCATTGTGCAGATTTTGTAACTTAAATTATCTTGAAGCACAGGTTTTGTTAGTCTAGATCAGAGGTTTTCAACCTGTGGGCCGCGATGGTACTGCAGAGGGGCCGCTATTTATATTTTACACGGCCGCGAGTTGTAAAAGTTTGGGAACCTCTAGTCTAGATAGCCTTTGTTGCAGGTTGTGTTGAAAGCTAACATAGTAGTTAACAGAGAGGTGTATATTTTTTCGTTAAGTGCACTTAGTGCTTAAAACTGATTTTCTTTATTTTTTATCTCCTTAACATGATATGAAGAAATAAGCGATGTGTTTAGCTGACAATTGAATATTCAGATCATTGGCACACTTGGTAACCAAGAGAAATGAATGAAAACAGGTTGAGACCAATGATCAGTTTAAAGGGAAGTTTGATACCGGTAATCGCAGTATCAACAGCGTTTTAGAGGGAAGTAATACCTATGTCAAAATGTAACATTGCGACATGCCTACTGTGAGAGAATCCATCTCTGACAGAGCACTGACGCTTCACTGGAAGTGAGAGAATCCATCTCTGACAGCACTGACGCTTCACTGGAAGTGAGAGAATCCATCTCTGACAGAGCACTGACGCTTCACTGGAAGTGAGAGAATCCATCTCTGACAGAGCACTGACGCTTCACTGGAAGTGAGAGAATCCATCTCTGACAGAGCACTGACACTTCACTGGAATTGAGAGAATCCATCTCTGACAGAGCACTGACGCTTCACTGGAAGTGAGAGAATCCATCTCTGACAGAGCACTGACGCTTCACTGGAAGTGAGAGAATCCATCTCTGACAGAGCACTGACGCTTCACTGGAATTGAGAGAATCCCCTTCTCTGGCAGAGAACAAAATTAATCCTGACTGAAGAGAACAGGGAAGAGGAGAGAGGGAAAGAGGCAGTTGGAGAGAGGGAAAGTTCACAATGCTGGCTGGCTGACATTTATACTCTGAGGAGGAGGCCAGGTCTTGATCGCACCTTCATTACAAGTGCAGCAGACCCTCCATACATAAAATATTGAGAGGGAGTGAAGCCATTTTTTTTTTCCTCTTTGGGGAAAAAAAATACATATTGTGAAAATAAAATATCCATTGACCTACGTGGACTGCACTGGTGGTTGACTCCCATTTTACTCTCATGTACGCTACATCTGTGCGAGTCCTTGTATGCCGACAGTACCACAGCTTATCTGATTTTGCATGTCCTAATACAGCAGATAGCCTTTCAACAAAAAAGGTTCAGGGCTGGTTTCAAAGTGAATGCAGCTGCAGAAAAACTTGATCCGTGTGGAAAAAGTGGAAAATATTACAGAGGTATACCATTATAAGTATAAGATCGACAGAGCAGAAAGAATCTGATGTGGTGAAGCACAGTTTCCATGCTTAGCAATCTCTCGTTTTAAAATCAAGGCGATTTCACAAACCACCGAAGCAAGATCAATATCAATATGTAAAGACGCACCACTGAATAATAAAAATGGGCTTTTGCAGTCAAAGGAAATTTGAAAACAAAAATTTGTGATAGCAAACAGTTTGTGATTTGTTTTTGTCCCCTCTCTGTCTCCGTTTTAAGTGCCAAGGCTTAATTAGGATACGGAAAAAACAAATATGCATCCCTCTTAAAAGTTTAATTATGCTGAATTTCAAACTGCCAGGAGCACAAAGCAGGATAAATGGGACAGAGGTGAAATAAGCATTGGCTTATTATGTAAAGCCTTTGGGTGATTTGTAAATTAAAGAGATGTCGATTCACAATTAGAGCTGGGAGGAATGGTTATGTAAACGGTGGTCCCATTTGATTGATTCCTATGGAAAAAAAATTGGCCAATCAGATATATTTATTTTTTTCTTTATTTTTTTCCCTTCTTTGGTGGGGTAGGGCCAATATGTGACTTTGGCGCCAGGTTGAGTGTAAAACTACAGCTAAAGTGATTACAAATGGAAAAGGAGGTAATGATGCATGTAATTGCTAATCAATTCATTCTCTTGTCCTTCACAAACCTGACAACCAATGCTAGGACACCATTAAGTGGAACCCCAGCAATCATCCATCCAGAACACAACTTCTGTTGTTAGTGAAGCACACTATCACAATTCTACAAAGTTATGGCAAGGATTGCATCAAGTATCAAGATCCAGTACCATGTGTTAGCTGCATTCAGCTAATGTAGATCAAAACATTTAAAATCCTTTGAAATCCAAATAAATACAAGTTAGTTTTGGCAAGTTAGTAGGCTATAATGAGTGTGTTTGGGGTTGGTTGCTGAACTGACAGTTTTGTGTAAGAAAGACACTATTCTCACATAAATCTCCGTGTAACATTACACAGCATATGTAGCATTTATATAGCATATAAATGTTGATTCTATCCAGGCCTCGGGCTTAATTTAAAATAATCGAAAAGGTGTATATTTCACTTTTCATTTGTCAGGCTTTACACGACCAAACCTCATTGAAGTATGTCAATGCTGCATTAATGGGATCCTGGGTGTAATACGATCATATAAAAGGTCAAATGCAGAATTGTATAGCAGGCTGGCTCATCCATTTTCAGCACCCTCACTTCTGCACTCGAGCTTAGTTAACCTGCAGTGTCATTAGACCTGAGGTTAAAGCCCTGACACATTTAAATACTCATGCTGTGGCTGGAAATACCACAAGTTAACAGCTGTAAATGATACAACGATTCTGAGTTTCGGTATAACGAACTGATACATGAGCAAATAAAAATTAGGCTTTAGCTTGTAATTATGAACTACATACATCATTCCAAACTTAAAACATCAACAAGTTTCCCAGTAGTATGGGAGAAAGTAATTATTTTTGTTGTGTTTTATTTGTTTGTTTGTTTTTGAGGAAGAGTATTTTGGATTGTATACAGATAATATAACTGTACAGAAATAACTGTCTCTGAGATGCCTCTCATCAAATAATTTTTATCTGACAAACGTCAGAATGTAAGCATCAAAGTCCTAGATAAAAATCTAAAATAATCCTGCTGGAGTCAACTTCACACACCAAGGGGCTGCGTCAGTCAGAACCCAAAAACCGAACAGAAACACATGCAGTAACTTTGAACGGCCCTCATTCAGTATCACATGGCTGTCGTGCAGTGTTCGCTCTAGTATATCTTAAGAGTCATGAAATAAAGATCTATCTCTGCCAGATGCAATGTTTTTCATAAAGAGCCATCAGCAGTAGAAACCTATAGGCCTGTGCTTTCATTGAAGTTGTGACATTCAGTATAATGCTCTCAACTAGAAATTAAATAATACACAATTAATTTAGTAGAAATTCATAGTTTTATTTACTAATATAATAATAATAATTGGACATATGAGCCCTATTCATAGGCAGGATTAGACGTTGTTGGTGTCCCATCACAATGCAATTTATATTACTTTGGTATTGAACAAATTGTCCCACGCCATAAGACAAGAAATTACTCGATTTGAACATTTTTGAATTACAATGGTCTCTATATGGTATGAATGAATTTATCAATTTGAGTTAATTTCTTTAATTGGATAAACATGCTTTGCCAGTTATAGTAATATTGCAAATAGGAATGCATTTAGCCCTACAATGTATGACTGTGTTTTCTGTTTGGACACTGCTTTTTCATGACCATTGTACATATATTTTCTACATTACAATTATTCGCCTTGCAAAATCAACTAGGTCTGTCTTTGGCCTGAATTAACTAATTGGTTGGATCTGTCTTTGCGAATTATGTTAGTGTGTGTACTGATGGCAACTGTATTTTGGCTCTGACAACAATAAGTGCTTTGCTCAGTTTTATACATGAATTTGCCTACTCATTTCTTGTGGCTAGCTTCATATATTTATTGAGATGAATGAATTGCAACCAATTACAGTATAACCTCTACGATCCAGCATTCTACTTTCCAGAATGTCCGGAATTTGGGCTGAGGGTTTTTTTTTTTTGGTGTGCATTTTTTCCCCTATGAAGTGACCTCTGTAAGCAACCCACAGCCAACCTCTCCCACAGCCAACCACAGCTGAGGGTGAGGGAATAATTCAACACAAGATTTTAAATACGCCTAGGCACGCAAGTTCAAACGTCCCACACTGTTCAGGAGTTTCGTAAACAAATACACCACTAGCCTGATACCGCTCTCTCCGATGCATGTCTGATTCCCAGCCTTGGACCGCTTGACCCATCAACATTCGCCCTGTTACCCACCATGCCGAAGCAACAAAAAGGCACGAGAGTTGTACTCACCCACCCACCACTGGATGCTGGAGATAAAATAATAAATTGGCTTTAAACAACAAAAATACTGTATGGCTCCTACTTTATCTGTGGAGCGCATTCAGCTATACAGACTTGTCCACTTTCCGGCACCACTGATTCCCTGAGGGTGCGAGATAGGAGAGATTCTACTGTAATATACTTGCCTGATACCAATTTCATTAAGACTATATACAGTGCAGTCCAAAAGTATTCGGACAGTGACACAATTTTGGTTGTTTTTTTGCTCCGTACTTTAAGGGTTGTTTCTCCCGACTCATTTTCCTATTGAACTCTATGGAAAGATAAGTCAAGAGAAAAAAAACCCTACAGGGATCCATCCACATCTACTGCATATCTGGCAGCAGAGTGATGGTTTGAGACTTGTTTTATACCTCAGCCCCTTGGTAACTTACAGTAATTTTGCCAACCATTTGTTAAATACTGTTACAGTGTAATTTACATCTTAATCTATTCCCCCCCACCTCCCAATTTTCATAGATATCCATTCAAATGCAGCGTGGTTATAGTATCACTTGTAAGAGTACCTGAAAATAAGACATCAAGTCGAGTCTTTTGATGTTGAGGGGTCATAGACATCAGGAAGTCATAACATGCAAAATATATGCAACCAAATATGAAATATGATGACTTTATTTAAGCGGACGTAATTAAGCAGATAAAATATGAAATAATGTAAACCATGACATTTTGCCACATTTGCTCCCAGAATGAAAACACTGGACAAAAAGGCAGTTAGATTTGACTCCAGATCTGACATAGTTCTGGATTTCAATCAAAGCAGCCAATTATCTTTGATCTACTATTTGTATAAACACTCCCTGCAATAGATTTTCCTGCTCAGTGGCCATTCTTGAACAATTACCTCAGGTGCACATGTTGAGATTCATGGACGAATCTATCAGTCACATAATCGTGACAAATTCATGTTTAATTTAGATGATAATTACTTTGATGGGGCATGTTTAATCTATTCAGCTACAATTATAATCAGCTACAATAGTAAGCTCTCAATATGCTTTACAGCTCTAGCTAAGTAGCATGGTAATTTACAGCTTGCAATTAGTTATAAAAGGGTTACCATTCAGACAGTTCCAGTAGGGCCCTTGGTTCTTGAACCGGCTCCTGTTTCTCCTTCGTTGCCACCCAATATAATACAGAATCTTCCCGTACTGAAGTCTAAAATTTTGCGCTCCTTGAATTGAATCAGTACGAGACACAATTTACTCCGCATTTTCCTACACAAAGTTCCATACGCACAAGGTCTTTCATAATGGTCAGAAAAACATAATAATTTATAAAAATCAAACCGGTTTCGCATGAAATATTTGAGAGACGCAGAATCAGAGTGGTAGCTGGCCATGCTGGACGCACTGATCGCTGTGGGTGTGTTTGTCAGTGCGCATCTGAGGCATATGTTGTCAGCTGTTGTCATCCCATGTCTATCCTGATACAGTCACCTTACAAACATCGCTACCCACAATTTCTGATGGGGAGGCTTCCTATTTTTTGAGCATTGAAGGTGGCAACCCAAATGTATGGTGTAATCCCTGCCAGATAACTTTCGGTTGCCGTGTTCATATTTAGAGCAGGGGTTGTGTGAGCAGGAGAAGGGAGAGGACGCTCCTGTCATTCTCAGTCAGATAATCAATCAAGGCAGAGCAAAATCGCCTTTTCAGCTCAAAGGGAGATAACCTAGATGTTTATTTTTATATGGGGATCGTCAAGAGGTATGTTACGATATTGCCATGTGACTTTTTGAGCACAGCCCTAACTAGAAGCCATGAACAAGCCCTAACGAGAAGTCATTTTAACATTTTAATTTACTTTATTATTATTCCACATAAAACCAAGAAAAATGCAGACTTTGTATTGTTTCAACCTTGCTAAACTTATCTCAAGACCTTTAAAATATTAAGCTTTAGGATATGAAATTTAATGGACATTAATGATATGGATATAAATTTTAGCTAAATGGTACAGTATGTTTTAATGTGCCAGTGGCAACAGGACAGACGTACAGGTAGGCTACTTATGAAATCAAAGGTTCCGAACAAACATGCAGAGTAAATATGCATTTAGGCCAGGACTGGTCAGCAATAACCCGTTTGGACAAAATGTTTTTATGCCTGGAAGGGAAATGTACGGTGGCTGAGAAGTGCAAAACACAACGACATTTCACAAAACAACGACATTTCACAAAACACAACGACATTTCACAAAACACAACGACATTTCACAAAACACAACGACATTTCACAAAACACAACATTTCACAAAACACAACGACATTTCACAAAACACAACGACATTTCACAAAACGGAAAGGGTAGGACAACACTTCTTGTTTGTGATTGGACAGAACCCAAGCCCCTCAATGTAATTTTCTTTCACAAAACGGAAAGGGTAGGACAACACTTCTTGTTTGTGATTGGACAGAACCCAAGCCCCTCAGCGAAATTACGAATCCTACTATGGCCATGCCAAGACCCGCCCTCCTCTGTCTCTGATTGGCTGGTCGTTCTGTGCGCTCTACCCACCCAACTCTCTGTTTGAGTTTAAGGTGACTCTCTTCGCTGGAGCGCATTGCAGTAACTTATTTTCCGAAATTGCATGCAAATTCAGGTAGCCTAACTAACGTTACAGCATAAAACGTGTACTGACATCCATTAGCCTAAAATAAGTTTACGTTTTTAATACCACCAATGTTGATAATAGTTCTAGGCTATGTGTCTCATTGCACATTCTAGTGCTAGCTAGAAAATCAGCTGGCTGATCACTCGGAGGGGAATTCAAGTTGATGAAGCTGCTTCCCTCAGAAAAAAATCGAACCATCTATCAATCAATAAAACAATGTTTGGCTATCTGTCTGTTGTACTTGTAACGTTAGCTAGCCAGCTAAGAATCCAGAGGTTGAGTTGTCAGATTTTAACTTGTGTTTTTACTGTAACGTTAACGTTATTGACAACTCAACCTCTGGATTCTTAGCTGGCTAGCTAACGTTACAAGTACAACAGACAGATAGCCAAACATTGTTTTATTGATTGATAGATAGTTCGTTCATAGCTGGAATTACCTATTATTTTTTTCTGAGGGAAGCAGCTAACGTTAACGTTAGCTAAGTTCGCTAACACCGTATTTTCATCTAAGTTAGCGTTAACAAGTAGCTAACGTTAGCTAGCGAGCTATATGGTTACCTTCACTAGCTAGCCAAACGGACTGTATTGATCTGGGGTATCCTCTATTTTAAGTCTCTGAATCGACAGGTTCCGTTGGGTCGATTTAGACTTTAAAGCGGGGAATCGGAAAAAGCCCAACCCACGGTGTGCCTGATTACATTTGGCATTACAGCCCCAAACACAACACGATTTCGGCATAGTGTACGTTAGCTAACTGTTTCTACACAGCTCCGACTGGTTCAGTCGGTTTTGAAGTGCTGAGTGGCCACCCGGAAGTATCGTAGCAACCTCTGTTTACAAACATTCTGATTTGTCCTATAGCCTAGAACTATTATCAACATTGGTGGTATTAAAAACGTAAACTTATTTTAGGCTAATGGATGTCAGTACACGTTTTATGCTGTAACGTTAGTTAGGCTACCTGAATTTGCATGCAATTTCGGAAAATAAGTTACTGCAATGCGCTCCAGCGAAGAGAGTCACCTTAAACTCAAACAGAGAGTTGGGTGGGTAGAGCGCACAGAACGACCAGCCAATCAGAGACAGAGGAGGGCGGGTCTTGGCATGGCCATAGTAGGATTCGTAATTTCGCTGAGGGGCTTGGGTTCTGTCCAATCACAAACAAGAAGTGTTGTCCTACCCTTTCCGTTTTGTGAAAGAAAATTACATTGAGGGGCTTGGGTTCTGTCCAATCACAAACAAGAAGTGTTGTCCTACCCTTTCCGTTTTGTGAAATGTCGTTGTGTTTTGTGAAATGTCGTTGTGTTTTGTGAAATGTCGTTGTGTTTTGTGAAATGTCGTTGTGTTTTGTGAAATGTCGTTGTGTTTTGTGAAATGTCGTTGTGTTTTGTGAAATGTCGTTGTGTTTTGTGAAATGTCGTTGTTTTGTGAAATGTCGTTGTGTTTTGCACTTCTCAGCCACCGTAGAAATGAAAGCATTGAAGTATAATGTAAAATCTTATTTTGTAAACTGGGAGTAATCATGTATTGCTTCAAAGTGGCATGAGGTTGTAATTGGGGAGGCTGGAGGTCTCATCCTGTGGGAGGTCGTCAGTTGTGTTCACGAGTGGGCAATTTTTTACAATTTAAAAAAAAAAAATTTTTTTTTTTTTCAAAAGCTGCTGTGGGAGACAGCTCTGTTTGCACATCTGCGAGAATGAAATTACTAATCGATTCCATGAAACCCATTTGCTGCTTTTACCAATGAATTTCCCAAGCTCAGACTATGCGTTCATCACCTTCTCTGCTAAAACAAGCGTTCAAGTCCACTCCGACATGCATATTTATACTGATTAAGAAAATATGTTTTCCAGATATACTCAGTCTTAGATGAGTCTTTTAAAATGGGTGGGTTTTAGTTGGGGCAAGTTTACTTAAAAGCACACCCCTTCATCAGTCAAGCCTTACACTGCAAAAAATGTCTGTCTTAACAAGTGTTTTAGTCATGTAATAAGACTGAAAATCTTTATCTCAAAAGTGGAAATTATTAGCTTGTTTTAAGTTACTTTTTGCTTGACAAGTAAAATTATCTTACCCCACTGGCAAATCTTGAAATGGGTAAAACTCTCTCACTCCACTAGCAGATAGTTTGTCTTATTTAGCAAAAAAGTAACAGAAATAATATTATAAAGTCTAAATATACCACCATGCAATCTGCTCCTGCTGAATGACTGAAACTAAGCAGGTGTGGGTTTGGTTAGTACTTGGATTGGAGATGGAAGACCTCCTGGGAAAACCAAGTTGCTGCTGGAAGTGGTGTTGGTGGGCCAGTAGGGGTCAGTCTTCCCTCTGGTCAAATAAACCCCAATGACCCAGTGCAGTGATGGGGACACTGTGCTGTAGGAGATGCCGTCTTTCGGATGAGACGTTAAACCGAGGTCCTGACTCACTGTGGTCATTAAAGATCCCATGACACTTATCGCAAAGAGTAGTGGTTTCCCCGGTGTCCTGGCTAAACTCCCAACCCAGGCTCTTTCAATCTACCATATAATCATCCCCCAGTTTAATTAGCTAAATAAAAATTCTCTCCCTCTCCACCTCAGCTGGTGCTACACATTGGTGGTGGTTGAGGCTTCAGTCACCACATGTATGAACATATCCAATCACGCCTCACAATTCATCCCCTTAATCATTTACTCATGACCAAGATCATGACTATGTTATACTTCAGTCAATGGCTGAGCCAAATGCAGGTATATTTTATAAAGCAAATTAATTAAAATAATAGCAAGTCTTCAATAGTCAAACCGATGACTGGCCTTTAGAATCGATTGCTCTACTCAGTGAGCATGATCTCATGGAGATCACAACTCGCATAGCATTTAATTGCCTGTAAACAACAGAAAGCAAACTCTTCCATTGACTTAAACCACAGTGATGAAGGGCCCAGCATCTCTGACCCACATAAACACAATGATGAGGTAGATCAATACACTGGAATAGGGATCGAATTGCAGCCTAAGAGGACACCTGCTATTTTATGGACAAGAAGCAATATCATAAATTTATATGGCGGAGCGCCTCTTTAAAGGACAGAGAATGAACTATGTTTATAATTCTACACAAACAGCTCACAAACGAAGTCTGAGTGCCTCACAACGTGGACATTGTCAACTGTTTACTGTTTTTGACGTTATCTTGAAGTTTATCCACTCTAATTTCCTCTGCCCTGACATATCAAGCCACGACAACAGCTTGAAAATGGCTACAGACACAGAGGATGAAAAGCAATTCGTTTTTAAAACATTACTGTTTCAAAGAGATAAAAATGCCAGCAGACTGAAAGAGAGAGACACACACACATACACACACACACACACACACACACACACACAGATAGATTGATTTCAGATAGCTTTCAGAATGTGTCAATAATATTACTTGGGACATTGAAAAAGATAAGATAAGACGCGCACACACAAAAACACACACATACACACACGCACATAATAAGAATTCATTGTTTTGTGGTCTCTGGTTTTTAATCCACCCACACTGTGAATTAGCACAGAAAAAAGCATAACTCATCAACAAAACCTGCACTGAGTAAAATAACTGTGATCCTCCACTCTCATGCAAACTATTATGGATCCCTCTGCATAAAATAAAGAACTAAACTGTTTTCTTCTTCTGTTATCTCGCTGCAAATCTGTAGTTCTTCGAATGGCTCAATATTATCCTGAGGAAAATGTATCTTTTGCTGCAACAATAAAAAGGCCTGATGTATCTTCCTCACTGCAGGGACACCATTTAGACTAATCTTGCAAAACCAGGCCCATTGTGAAAATGAACCGTCTGCATACAGTTCTGGTTTGCACAAACAGCACTTGTGGCCTGTCAACAACTTTGCCTGACCTAAATCTGTAGTTACACGAGTATACAAAAAAGCTAAATAAAAAGATAAGCAAAGCCTTTGCAATGAGTGGTTCGTCGACAAAACAGAACCAATCAGAAACAGAAATCATCAACACAAACCACTGAGCTTGTGACCTCCACCACACTCCACATATTTGGCATGTAGGCCCCTTTAGGTAAGGGCAAAATAATTTCATTTCTGGGACACGTAACCCCAGAGATAGCACGTGAAAGGTACTGAAGTAAGATAAGCACTTCAGTGGATGCACACTTTATGGTGGATTGCTTTCTCTGACCCTGGAATACGTATTATATCCCATTACAAAAAAACGTTACTGGTTTCCCAACAACTTTGAGCAATCAGGGCTTACATTATGTGAATAACTTTACATGGATTTAATCAACATTCGTCATTAACTTGTCACTTGCTGTTAATTCATTATAATATTTATTATTTATTTTTCTTCATACATTTTTACAATAAATAAATTTTTTAGTCCCACCATTAGACTTTAAACAGTTCATTTTAAACAACGTTTAGCAGACTGTAAGCCGTCAGTGGTTCTATATTTTCCAAAGATTTTTGAGTGTTTCTATATTAAATCGACTAAATCGAGGGAAACTGAGGACACCTTAAAAACCCCAGCAGTCAAATAACGAATGACTTTATTTGGTGAAGATGATTGAGTCTCTTCCTCTATCGACCCACAGTAATAGGCACACTGGCATAGCACAGAGCAGGAAGAGAATGCTTCATTTTTTCCCCCCCTCACCAGGACTCCAACATGGTAATGTGACACTGAAGGTAACAGAAGCCACTGACTAGAAAGATGTTAATCCTGACAAAGTGCCACAGCATTAGCCTGAGCCGCAGCTAGATTGAATTCTGTGTCCCCAGGGACCGCGGGCAACAGCGGTGGTGGCGCTCCATCTTTTTGAGTGCCCCTTGGAGACAGCTACCTAGTTACAAACTGGACCGGGCGCTCCGAAGAACGACAGCACCCTCTGTCGAAAATCCAACACACATTTCAGGAGACGTTTCAGTACGTACACTACGGGGTACTGTAAGCGTCTAGTTCCATAACTGCGTGTGTTTATGATAAGAAAAACAGTGCATAGAATCGTACTGATATGTCTACCTGTTTTACTTCAATGATTTGAGAACGAACATGTTAATTTTACAGCATGTGCATACAGGCTATATGGGCATAAAACGGAAGAGAAAAAAGTTCCAAAAGTAGGCTACGTGTCACTGCATTGACAACGATTTGCTTCACTCAGATCAAACACAGCGAATGCCTGGGTCTATTTTCGCTTGCTTAAACCCTCCATGTATTCATCGTATTTGTGAATTTTATGAAAGTGACACAAAATTAACAAATTAGGCCGATGTAACATATATTATTTTGGTTTTAATTCATCATCGTGAAAGCAGTCAGCAATTAAAACATTTTGTGATTACGGCTACCTGGAAGTAAAAAATAAAATTAAAAAAGAGAAAATAAATAGTCAGTCTATCTTCAAAAATCTAAGAAGGCCTAACGCAAAGTAGCCAAGCACATTCAGCCCGTGAATCAGTTGCCAAAATAAAATTTATCGCCACTTCTATCGCTCCATGGACTAGGTAAAAATAAAATCATAAATAAATTTGAAAGCATTTATGGGTCGTTATACGGATTGCAAATCACAGCAAAATGGGTTAGGGTTTCCTACTGGTTTCCAGTCACTAAAAGTTACTGCTCTCCAGACACGAAAGGTTATTTGCTCTCAATGCCTTAAATATACCATGTTGGGGCCCGTACTATCTGTGTAATTATGTTCAATAAAGAAAAACACTTTAAATGATTCCTGACTTTCCAAAGAGCGCGCAAAGGACGGGTGATTGCTTGTTTGGCGTGGCAGGAAAAGCCTCCCAGTTTTTAAACGGCGATCTTCAATAATGCACATAGCCTCCTAGTTTCGCACAGAAACATGAGATGATGGCCGAGGTGACTCTATGACGCAAAATTTAGTAGTAGATCTCTACAGTTCATATTATAACAATTATAGATTTTGTGACATGAATTAGCAATGCAATTCAATTTTATTTTCTGTTTATCGTGCTTATGATGGTGAACTTCTGAGTTATTTTGCATTTCTTGAAATTTGGCTATTGCAAAGTTTTATTTGTTCACGGCTGCAACGCGTCCAGTTATGATTCTTTATTTTGTGTTGCTTTTGCTGATGTAATAATAAACCTTGATTTCGCAAATAGCCTTATCGAGTCATATAGACCCATGTTAAATTGTATTCTATCCTCAAGTTTCAGCACTTCAAACGCCGTGCTATGATATTGACCCCCCAAAAAAGAGGGTAATAGATTAAAGTACTGCATGTGTATTTCAGTCTTACTAGCCTGCCGTAACATATACACAGCAATTTGAGGTAAACGACTTGCAGCCTAGGAATGAATGACTCGTGCAGATGATATCCAGTATATTTAAAAGGTCCGGGTTTTCTCAGAGGTTATGGGCTATAGAAGCCTAGCCTAAGTAGCAGCCTATTTTTGACTAAAATCCTAAAACAACTCACTGAAACAGGATTCAGGCGGCACTTTAACTTATAGTATTTTCCCATTTAATATATTTTTTTAGTTAATATGCGCTTTTGACGATGAATAGCATCTGATGATTTTCACCCTTTGACTTTGAGAAAACGAAGTCCCATTTCCCAAGACTAAATCACTTAGGTTATACCCCAAGTGCAAATAGCCTACTTTCACATAATTTTTGTCCAAGTTCCTAATTTTTACATGATGATATTATATCAAGCTTTAACTTTCAACAATTTCAAATTGATTAAAAGTCAAAATTGCACAGCCCTTTACCTTTAGACAGTGTCAGATACGGTTCAGTCACCTCCGTGTTCCAACAAGCAGACCCATTAGCGACTACAGACTGCGACAACTTCGCTATGTCAAGAGACGAACATCCCACACCATCAGTCTTTAAAGGAACGCTCCAAAAATACGCTTGTCCCTTTGCAAAACAAAAAGGAAAATATTCAAAACTGTTTCAAAATGACTGGGCGTTAAAGCTGGATGAAGGAATAAAATTGTAGCATCCTTCCGCGATCAATCCAGTGCAACGGTCTAAAGCGCACGTCCCCTCTTCGTCAGCGGTAATACATTGAGCTGATAGTAAAATAATGAAAGCCACTCGGTTTTGCCGTTCGTGACCGGGAAGAGTCTGCCCTCTTTTTAACGTTTCCAGATGGAAGCCGTTTCTCATCTGTCGCACAGTTTCAGTCAGTGCAGAGTAATATCTTGAATGGTTAAACTAGGTTCAGAAACCTTTCGCCCAATCAAAATAGGCGGATGGCGGCAGAGCCCTCCCCGGGGACTAAGCTCTCAGAGGGAATAATATGACAAAATCCACATCTCTCCAGACGTCCGAAAGGGGAGAAAAAACAGATAGGCCTCCGTGTGACGTTAGTGAAATGACTGACGCTGAGGCTTAAATTATTATGTTGTGTTCGTGTATTACATGAATTTTCTCAATTTAATGTAACCACATTACATTGTGTTTAAATCAATGGAGACCCACGTAATCACAATTCCACCGAATGCTTCCCTATCAGTGGTTTTAAAATGAAACGGCACATGTTGATAGAAAGCTTAGAGGGTTTCGCAGACTAGGTAGTTCAAATAGGATAATCTGCACAGCTACTGCTTCTCACAGAAGATCAGCTCTTAGGAGGAGCCATGTACTTTTAATGTTGAATTACTGGCAGACACGCAAAGCAACATCGACTTGCCAACATGTCCTACCACCCACTTTCTAAAAAAATAACAGCCGTAAGTCTACCTTCCAAATGTACTTTAGGGGAAAAAATAGCCAGATAGCTTCTCGGTATAATACGCTAGATATCAGCAAAGGCTTTCATAAGGCACACGTGTGTGTGTGTGTGTGTTGTGTTTTCGTATATACTGTTGACATAGCTTAATATGATTTAAATGCAGTGAGGTTAAGCCAGTAGAAAGGTGCGTTGCTGTGCATTTGTATTGCTTATTTCAGTTAAATTCAGATTGGTGGAATAGCATATATTCAGCCAAACAGTTTTTTCCCTCTTTTCAAGCTATGGGATCTCGCATATATGATCCTCCTCCTCGTATTGACAGTCTGGCATGGGATATAGCGAACAATCAATTCCGTAAGACTGTCTAATAATTGAATCAGCCTGTCACTGGAGTAATGGATTCACTGATCGTAGTGCCGCACTTAGCAGCATCTGTCTGAAAGAAGAAGAAGAAGAAGAAGAAGAAATGCTTCTGAGGTGACAGTCCATGATGGCCCTGCAATCAATAACGCGTCAGGCGCTAATCAACTTCCTTGAAGGCACAGACAGATTCGATGTCAGGTAAAGATGGCACCTTTTTTTTCTTCTTTTTTTTAAGCACACTCTGTGCAAAAATGCATAATTTCCTGTGTGGTTTTAGCTGGAAGGTCTTCACTGCAGAACAGTAAGGAGCAAACATGATCTATCAAAAACATAAAAACCAATATTTATTATTTAGTTGTTGTCTAGTTTTTGCTATTATTATTATTTTAAACGACTTAATGGTCACTTTGTTTTAGTTCTACCAGTACTCAGAGGGTGATAATTTGCCACATGAAGGCCACAACCAAACCAATACAGTTAGATTGTTGATAATCTCAAACAACACCTACATCATCACATGGCTAAGGAAAATGTTCACGACGCTACTTATTAGTTCAGGATAATAATGACCTTTCATATTGATATAACATTTTATTAATATTTACCATCACTATATACCACTTGGTCTGGGTGAACTATCCCTTTAACGCTACAGCACACAATGGCATTCAGGATGATTCTGCGCTTCCAGTTTAGTTTGGGGAAACAGTTTGGGGAAGGCCCTTTCCTGTTACAGCATGCCAATGCCCCCCGTGCACAAAGCCAGGTCCATACAGAAATGGTTTGTCAAGATCGTGTGGAAGAACTATATCGGCCTGCACAGAGCCCTGACCTCAACCCCATCGAACACCTCTGGGATCAATCGGAAAGCTGACTATGAGCCAGGCCTGAACGCCCAGCATCAGGGCCCAACCCTAATGCTCTTCTGGCTGAATGGAAGCCAATCCCTGCAGAAATGTTCCAACATCTAATAGAAAGTCTTCCCAGAAGAGTGAAGGCTGTTTTAACAGCAAAGGGGGGACTAACTCCATATTAATGCCCATGATTTTGGAATGAGATGTTGGATGAGGAGGTGTCCAATTACTTTTGGCCATGCTTACTTTTGGCCATACACACACACACACACACACACACACACACACACACACACACACACACACACACGCAACTAACAGGTTGCTTTTTGAAAACAGATGATTCCACTTCATTCCCATGAATCCAATCCCACACTTTGCCTTTGTATCATAGTCTTTATCTGGACATACCTGCATAATTTGGGCATTCTTAAGACTAATTGGTTTATTATTAAAAATCCCAACACATGATAATTATAATTGGTGTGTTATAATGGCTTAAGTTGACAACTAATTACAAAATAGTTCATTAAAAGTACCTCTGTGCATTTTTCCTCTGTTCAATGTTTTATACTCTATCCATTAACTAACAGAGTTAATTGAAACTGGCATCCTGCTTGTTCCTAAATTCAGCAGTGAACATGAAAGTAATTTATTAGAACCTTGAAAAAAAGGTTATAAAGTACACAATACGTTTATTTCTAGTCAACAATTAAACAATAAGGAATGGAAAGAAAGTTGTTGGAATAAAAAATAAAAAATTTGTAATTCACATCAATAATAGGTTATTATACCGAGCTACGTGCGAGACTGCTCTAATATTTCAGTCTAAAACAGAGACAGGTCCTAAATGTCAATATTGTATGACATTTATAGCAATGGGAAATTGTGTGACAAGTCAGTGCAAATGATTGTCAGAATATACCAAGAACATCAGGGGACATTGGCCAGTGCAGTTGATGTAATCAAATGAGTTTATAGATGGAATGTACCTCCTAATGTAAAAAAAAAAAAAAGAGAGGCTGTGCCGTGAATCTCAAAGCCCATATGGAGAGGCCTGCTGTGACTGTGATATAAAATAAATAGCACTGGGCCCTGCAGGGATCCATCAGCATAGGGGGCTGTGCCTGGCAGAACCTGGACATTATCTTGTTTAAAGGAGATCCATCTTGTGTATCCCCTCCCATTGGCCAGTGTGGGATAAGATAATCTAGCCGAGTACGATAAGAATGTTTTCTCTGTGTAATGAAAGGCTCCGATGGCTACAACTAAACTGAATGAAATAACGGTGTGACTAATGGCAATAGAGGCAGACATAAAGCACATTTTTAATCATGTATTTATTTAATTATTTATTTGTTACAAATATTAGTTTCAAATGTTGGTTCAGTAAGCACAATCACCACCTAAAAGTGAGCAACAATAGTTAACAAAAGTTCCGCAAAAGGAATAGAAAGATCTGCCATTGAACTTTGTACGTTTCAACCATCTGTCATTACCACCATCTGTTGAAGTTGGCTACAACAGTATGGAAATCAATCAAACATATATACAGAAAGAACAATAATTCACATTCACTCAACCACATCTGAAACCTGAAGACAAAGCAATAACATCATATCTGGGTTTAATTAAAGTGTCAAAGTTTCAAATCATTTTTCTTTAGTCTCCCATATGAGACAAATGGGTTGATTCAATACACTTAAAAGTTTTAGTCAGCAACATTTTAAGAAATTATTTGAGACAGTATTATATTTTTGCCATTACTACATATATTTTAAATATGTCTATCATTAACATTATGTCAGAAATCCAATGTGAAGTGATTTGTAATGTGCAATTAGAGAATAGTTTATAAGGCTTTAAAATAAAGTATAAATTAGTGGGTGAGCAAGAATCTAAGCAGCCCAAACAGCATCCACACTCTGGCTACAGATTGTAGGTGCTGTATAGATTGCTAAACCAGGATGACCATACAATTGCGAACACATACTACTATCACTGTGGCTTTTAAACCTTGCCGTTCTTAACAAATGCTGGTAAACCACCTTATCTTAATTTACTTATTTTATATTCTTCAATATAGATGAACATTTTCTATCATAAAGACGGACCATTTTACATTGTACCTTCTTCACTGAGTGGTATATCATAAAAAATGAGCATCACATTTATTTTTTCTTAATCTTTTCTTCATCTCACAATGTCCTTTATTAGTCTGTTTTCAATCCCTTTTGGATGGCATGTTGCAATCCTGTGAGACAAAGGGGAAGTTTACACTGGGGCCACACCTGTCAATCACTGTCCCAGTGTTGTGACAGTGATCTTCCCTTGCCCAGCTGGAGGCCATGAGTTGAACCACTCAAGCCATGGCTTACCCCCTCGACCATTCCTGTCAATCAAGTTGATATAGAGCTGAGGCATCTGTATGTCAGACTTCCTGGTTCAAAAAGAAAAACTTATTTTTGGCTTCTTCTACAAAATCAAGCTATGAAGTACAGGATGTCATCTTAGACATTTTCTGTCAAATATTTGGCATATTTATTGTGTGTACGATTCCTCACATTCTGCCAGCCCAGGGACAACAATGTAAAAATTGTAATATTCAACATATAATTTAACTCAGATTCAATAATAATCAATAAAGTGAAAATACTGAAAGAAAAAATTTTGTAACATAAAATTTTGCTGCAATTAGCCATTAATGGGGCCAGAGCCAATAGCCAGAATAAAGCCCATGGATGTTTGACCAGTCTGTTGTGTCCCACTGTGGCAAGCCAGAGCCATATTTATTGTGTTGATGTATGCCGCCCTTATGCCTACAAAGTCTGGAGTAAAATGAATTGCCCAATATGGTTCCCCATTGGATTTAACTGTTGGCAGGTTGGCTCCGTGCACATATACTTATATAATGTCAGGGGTAGCGTAGGAACGAAGGACCAGACGTGACAGTAGGGGTTCAAAAAGTGCTCGACTGAACACCAAAAAGCGGAGGGGAAAACCCGCAAACAGGGAATGATAATAGTACAATAAAATAATAACTCTCCTAACAAAGAGCGATACCGCTACCAACTCAAAGCGACCCGAATAGGGCGAAAAACTCTTAACTAGATATTAATACAAACAACAAAGAAAAACCCTATAGCTCACAACGAGGGAGCCGAAATACATAAACAAGAGGTAACAGAGACGGCGAAGACAATCTGTCAAAGACAGGGGACAGAGGTGAAAAAAAAAAAAGAGACAGGATAGAAACTAATAACCTAATCTAAGTTTCTAGCAAACTCTAAAACACACGCAACAAATCCCGTGGAACCACAACAAGTTGAGGTGATACGGTCGAAGCGAAATGTCCGGAACACACCGTAAATTACCGGCTTTCCTTGTCAAAAAGATTGGCAATATGGAAGCGTCTAACAATGGTGACGCGAGGTTTAAATAATGACAGGAAACACGGAACAGGTGAACACCCTGAGCTGAAAACCCAAATACACAAAACGAACAAGGAAAACAAAGAGAAGAGACACAACACAAGCGCTCCCCAGGGAAGTGGTCAATGAGAGAAGAGCAGGCTGAGAAACCATGACATATACATACAGGTGCAGCTCAAAAAATTAGAATATCGTGAAAAAGTTCAATATTTTTTGTCACTCATTTCAGAAAGTGAAACTCATATATTATATAGATTCATTACACATAGAGTGAAATATTTCAAGCCTTTATTTCTTGTAATTTTGATGATTATGGCTTACAGCTAATGAAACCCAAAATTCAGTGTCTCAGAAAATTAGAATATTTTTGCTTTAACATATTTTTAAAGTATCATCTTTAATATTTGGTCGCATATCCTTTGCATGCTGCTACTTCCTGAAGTCTGTGACCAATCAACATCAAAAGACTCTCAATATCTTATTTTCAGGTACTGTTACAAGCGATACTATAACCTCTCTGCATTTGAACTGATCTCTATGGGAATTGGGGGGTGAGACTAGATTCAGCTGTAAATTACACTGGTACAGTATGGAACACATGGCTGGCTAAATGGCTGTAAGTCATCAAGGGTCTGAGCTATCGAACGAGCCCCAAACCATCACTCTGTTGCCAGATATGGAATAGATGTGAATGGATCACTGCAAGGGTTATTTCTCCTGACTCATTTTATGGGGAAAAAGGTCAGGAGAAACAACCCTTAAAGGGATCCATCCACATCTACTCCATATCTGGCCGCAGAGTGATGGTTTGGGGCTTGTTCGACTTTTTCACGATATTCTAATTTTTTGAGCTGCACCTGTAGTACATTTCACGATCATAGATCAGTGTCTTAAGGTGCTTATATCGGGAGCAATAATATATAATATATTTGAGATATCTATAGAATGATTATGCTAATTAAATTGATTGCAAGTCAAGATACACATCTGAAATATGTCATCAATGACTCCATTAGTCCTATGGGTAAATTTGCTCATTGTGACAAGAGCAATGTGGAGATACTGGTTCGTAAGTGTCTCTAGGGGCAATTGTTATCCATGCTTAACCCCTTCGTGTAGACCCCCTAGTGGCCAGGGCACCGATGCCAAGATTTTGCTCAACTCAGACATTCATTGCCCCTGCAACCAAACTATGAGTAGAAACAACAAACTCCATGTTTTAGCTTTATTAGTACACAATTGGTGACAACTGCCGAATACAGAGTTTCTAAGTTCCACTATTGTCATGTAGCTTGTCCATTTAAGAATGAACCTCTCACCTGCAAGTACACCTACCCATGCATGACACAGTGGACAATAGCGTCTATCTGAGTACATAAAAATATTTTTTCACCACCAAAAATTTGTATTCTGTCATTGTAACAAGATAAAGCCAACAATAGTCCAAAAGTATGCCAAGGCAGCTGTGAAAAGCCCTGCTCACTCAAATGCAAAATAAACGAGTGAAATTCTTGTGTAATTATACAATTTCATTCTACTGTCAATATCTACTACTAAATATGAAATAAATATACAATCCTACCATTGGTTTTACGCATAGAGATGTCCCTTTCAAGATTCAGTGGTAATTTATTAATAAACTATGGCTTATTAGTATGTCCCTGGGCTATACTTGTCACTTAGGGCATAGAAAATATTCCAAGTTACTGTGCATATGTGCTAGATGAATGTACGTAAGTAGATGAGTAAGTATGAATGTGTATATGCTTTTTAATGCTTAAAAATATTTTAAATTAATTTAATGACAGGTTTTGGACATGCTTTTGGGCCCATGGATATCTATCCCCCTATGCAGATTAAAATATAGTAATTCCCACTGGAAAATGATGCAACAGTGAGTTTTATGAGCCAAAACAGTTGATTTGTAGTTAAATATATAATTACTTCATGATTTACAGCAGTGCACAATTTAACATTTTTGGATAAATTTGGAAACAACCGGGTACACTGCCTACATTTTGTGTCATAGATCTTTAGTAGTTCTGCATATCACCCGCAGATTTATCACACTTGTGAACAAGGAGTCTTTGATCCAGGAAATGTATAGTTTTACCTGTTTTAGATATGTAGCTCTCAGTATTTTATTGCAACCTAAAGAAAAACTATTATTTTTGCAAGTTAGTATTGTAAATGGTGCAACTGTCTTGTTTCTAAGTTTCTGTGATGCTCAGACCTGGAGTTATAAAGCCTTCAATATAACACCCCCTAAATAGGTGAGAATTTGGATAGTTAATAATTCTATTGACATATACCACAACCAATTGGCCAGCTGGTGTCAAAATTGTTCACTAGCCATTCTGCATCATGCGCTATCAATATGGCAAGTTTCATGAAACCCTACCAGACATTTTTTTTCTTTTTTTTTGAGAACTGAAAACACAGCAGAATACATTAAAATAATAATAACACCCATAAATACAGTTGGATGCCAAAAAAACATTCAAAAAAATTACTGGAGCACGATTAAGCAGATAGTGCTGAATGCAGAGCAGTATTTTCAGTTGAGGTGTTTTGTTTTATATACTTTTGGTGATTAACATTTTTTTCCTGGCCCCTTATGGGGTACTGCCCACAGAATTTGGACTCATAACAATCCCACAATATATATATAAACATAGCCAACAAACATGCTGCAATTTCACACTCAGAGCCTCCAGGACACTCGTCTAAAAACAACGTTTGACCGTTGTGAGCTCTTCCTTAACCTCAGTACAATAAAACAAAAGGATCCTCCCATTCCTTGACTCCTCATTACACCATAAACCACACCATAAACCTATATTTTAGTATATTTAATTTAAATGTAAGTATTGCCTCTTGAGTCACTCGCATTTTTATCGGTTAGCTATATAGTTATAGGAATTAGTTAAAATGTACATCCCAACTGTGAATGCAATGAAATGTCCCCTGTATGTCATTGCATTCCAGGTAATTGTGTGACAGAGAAGGGAGAGAGAGGTAGCTAGCTAATAAAAATGCCTTTGTGAATAGCATACCACAAATAGATCCAGCTCAGGGGATACATTACCTGATTTTCCACAAGAAAGGTCTGTAAGAAAATGAGCAGAAAATGAATAGCATGCTGTTACTGTAGTTAACTTGCTAAGATGGCTACATTAAAAGCTTAGCTGAAATCATGTATTATTTTTAATTATATTGCCAATTCCCTAGCCAGCTGCTCTGTGTTTGATTCCACATTTTAATGTCAAGTTTAATTTCAAGTTACCTAACTTTAGCTTACTGCTCGTTACATTTTGCGAACATTAGGTACCACTAACATGTACCATTGTCTATTGCAATTATGTTCCAACGTTATATTACTACCAACTTTCTATAGGTAAGACCTGTAAGAATATTAATAGAAAATGTTGACGAATATATTGTTTCAAAGTGATTGTTGATTGGCTATCCAGTTTACCTGTCTGCAATTCAGCTAAGTTATATATTGTTGTGTAATATAGTTTGCTAGAAACATTTTTTATTGAAGTGGCCTCAAGTTCAGATTGGCTAATGTTAGCTAACTGTGAGTGAAGTTTTGCTTATGCAATATGCCATAACCTAGGCAATGTCAACATATTCCCATTATCTATTGGCATGTGTTCCATGATCTTGTAAATCTTGTGTAAGGTGGAGTGCGAGGTTCGGAGAACCAAGCGCGACAGCTAAGGAATCTAAAAGTGTACATCGTAGTGTACACCAATAAAGCGGACAGGTCCGCACTAGGAAAGGGAAATATACAAACAAAAATAGAGACTGTAAAACTTTCCAGGCATAACCCTAACCCTCGCTCACAATACGAGGAAGCGATATAAACAGAGGTATGAATAACAAACAAAAAGCAGAAAGGAAAAGGAAAGAAATCTCTCACTCTCCATATGGGAGAGCACTAAAGAGATAAGCAAAGGAAGAAAATAAAGGCAATCTGTCTAACGTGAACAGAAGCGAAAATCAAAACAATGGACCAAAAGCACAGAAGAGAAAACAAAATCAAACTAAGAAAAACTGTAATGTAGCTAATAAGCAAGTCCCACATAACTTTTTAGCAAGCTTAAAAGTGATGTGGTGGCTTTAAAACAATACCTTAGCGCAGGGGTGTCAAACTCCAGTCCTGGAGGGCCGCAGTGTCTACGGGTATTTGTGGTTTCCTTTCAATCAGCACCCAGTTAAAGCACTGAGAACAAGGTGTGTGGACTTCTTAGCCAATCAGTGACTTAAATTAATCACTTGTGCTGAAACTCACCAAAAACCAGCAGACACTGCGGCCATCCAGGACCGGAGTTTGACACCCCTGCCTTAGCGGCTTCTATGTCAATTGGCAAAGACAATATCGAAGCACTGGAAAGTGGAAATCCTGGGCTAAATATCGCCGGCAGAAAACTCAAAACAAGTGCGAGGGATAATGGCTAAGCGAGAACAAAATACCGGAATGGAAGATGGAAAATCCGAGAGAGTGCCCCGACCACAGAAACAACCGGAGGCTGCCAAAAACCATGACACCTTGGACGTGTTAAACTGGCAACAATTCTCTGTTCAAGTAGAGCGATTATTAATTGTTCAAATTAAATATGGTATTGTGTCTCACCCTTTTAGCTGCATTTTTAGATGTTATGTCGACATTTATATTGATGGTTATGTGATGTCCTTATAGTTGATGGGTATGGTTATGTCCTTATGTAATCCAAAATGGCCCTGCTCGTATTCAAGCTGTAGTTGTTTTCCCCCTCTTCAGGAAAACCTTTGATGGGACTTACATTTTGTTTTCAGACCAGTCATTTGTTTCTTTACAAGCCAATCAAGTAGTAGGATGACTTGAACAGGACTGTAAGCTTTCAAACAAGTTTGTGTTAGTGTTTATACATTCAGTGGTTGGGCTCTCATGAGCCTGCACAATAGTGGGGCAGCAGGCTGGCAGCACAGGCCATTTAAATGGCCAGATTAAAACCTCCAGTGGTCGTTCTGAATAGGGTGTAGTGAGGTTTGGTCCTTTTTATTCAGAATAAATTAAGTTCAACACTCAATTAGAATTCTAGCCATCAGTAGAGCCCAACTTAATGAAATTACGTAGACACAACAATGTTTTGGAAAAATGTATTGTCTAAAACTATGAATAACAGAAACAATACTTTGTATAATATAAGGGATAATATTCTATGACTTAATCTTAATCAGAGGAAATTCTAATTATGCAATGGCTAAATATAGAACCTAACAGTCCATTAGTGTTATGGGTTAGTAATACGCGAAACTATATTTTGTGGTTAGCTCGTTTTATCAGTCTCATAAATATAAAGTTTTAACAGTATAAAACTATAAAGTCAGGGAAATTATCTATTCCCGACCAAAACATGCATAGAAAAACAAAATGCAACAATAGAAACCAGCAGTAAAATGACCTCAAATTAGGCCAAGGTATTACAAGTTTTATGCTAGCCTATTAATTGATGTCAGTGCTAAATAAAATGTGTTTCAATACTTAACGGTCACAGAGAAAAGGGCAGTCCCGATTCCGTAAGTGATGTCAGCTCGTCAGCTGGTCCAAGGTTCCGGCAGGTGCGTGGACTCCTGGGAGACTTCTTCACCAAAGCAGGGTCGCGACAGGTTTCCAGTCAGGGTGACGTGGACGTGCACAGATCTCCACTTCGGCCAGGCCACAAGGGAGACAGTACAGGTACAGTCTGAAGAAACGTATCCTCAAACCAGCTTGGTTTATTTTGTGGACGGTGGTAGGTCAACTCTGTCTCGGTGATCAGGCGAGATACGGGTTGGGAAATGCAACAAAGTCCGTCCGGGTTTCAGTGGGGCGTCTGGTAGGGTAAGACAGCATCTTTACCATCAGTGCAACGTCGAGTTTCACTGGTTTTTATGGTCAAAAGTCACTGACGCCAATGAACCCATTCCTTTGATGCCAATTGGTAGATGGCTTTCGGTCACCCATGCATTTGATTGGCTCATTTCATTGGAACCATCAATAAAACATAGATGGATCAGCAATTTTCCAATCACCTCAAAGTGTGCGTGTGTGTGTTAAATTGGTCCCCCCTCTCTTCCTCAAAAAAGGGGGGTGTTCCTGCCTGATCGATCAAGCAGTCTGTGTGTTAATTGTGAATGTGACTCAGCAGGGGGTCCAGTCCCATGATCACAAGGCCAGAGTCCCAATATGTCCCTGTATCCATAACGGGCTTAGTATTTCTAAAGTGATTATGGTGAATACTCAGACAAAAATGTTTTTCTTTGTGGCCAAGTTACTGAAGAACTGTGAAGAAAGTGAATCTTCAAAAGCCAAACCTTTTTTGAATTTGACAGCTTTTACATTTATGCACAATTTTTCTCCCCCAGTGGTGGCAAACATGTTGGAAATTAACCATTGCCACTTTCTGCTTGTATTTATTTATTTATTTATTTAGTAAGTGACATTTTATCAACATTATGTGTGCACCATACTTCCTCACATATTTCATAGGTTTTAGTCTTGATGGGACACGTGCCCTTCGAATACTTCCATCAACCATGTCTTTGCTGTGTGTTGCCACAAATTTATAAGGCTTTATTTAAGAGTAGTGTAGTAGTATTTACTAAGTATATCAGAATCCTTAATGGACCCCATTAAACAAAATTAAATAATGCAAATTTCCATTTCAGTTTTTCTACTGCCATGGTAATGCATAATTACATGAAGGGTGACACTGACCACTAATATTCCAAAAACAGAAAATTCACAGAATTTGAATTTACCACGAGGGTTTATTATATTTTACTTCATTCAGTTAACAATTACAGAAAAGCTGGAGGCCTCTGCTTAAACATGCACAAGCCCCAAATTAAAATCAGTAATCAGAAGCCAGCTGGCTTCCAATAAGCCTTCTCCTGCTGCTGAGGTAATGCATGGACCATCTCCTGAGTAAGAAGTCAGTGCCACCATGGCTCAGAGCCACACCGCACAGACTTAATATTGGCGAAAGTAACAAACAATAGACAGCAGGTGACCCTCTCGACTCCTCCCAAGACACTCATCGTTTGAACGAGTGATTCGTGCATTATTTACTTTGAACTGTGCGCTGAGGAAAACACATATTTCAATTGTTTGGTGGAGAAGAAAGTATTTTTTTGTCCTCATTGCCCTGATTTTAATAAAAATCGATAGAATCGTGGGGGAAAAACCAGTACACGATGTCCCTATGGTATTTGTTGAAGCAAAACATGCAACACATGTACAACTTGATAACATTGCAGAAATTATGGAAAAATGCTAATACAATAGATCCTAGAATGTTACTGGATTCAAGTGTACACAGTTGAAACTGTTCCTTAAATAATTCATAGAGTATGACCATCATTATAAAAATCCACTTTGCATGACAATAGACTAAGCAATTGATTTGGGATTTATATGGGATGTTCATGTGTCTGCATTGTATCATTCCCACCAGCAATGCAGCATAAATTGCTTCACACAAAGAGAAAGAATTTTTAAAAAAATAAAAAGTTTGCTGAATGCTTTGTTTTAAAACATAGCCTAGAGTACCTTTGAGATACCTCTGGTAACCATGATCCAAGAACAACTTTTTTACCTAATTTTTGTTATGTAATGTACTGTAAAGGTGTGTAACATCGCCCCTATTAATTTGCTAAATTATGCCTTGTACTGTGCAGAACGTGTATAATCACAAGAACATATTCTCAATGCTTTTTTTCTTCTTCCCCTGAAGCAACCACGTGCCGTCACAGTGCAACAATTACCAACATTTGCATTTTGCTTTCTTGATCAACTGCAGCGCTGATTAGACAAAAATTTCAAAAAGGCAATATGCTATGGGTTCAAATCACGCTTGATGGTTAATGACTAAATAGTACTATAATTACATAGATAATTGCAAAATACAGTTGCACAAATTGTTTTGGTTCTCAAATGCTGCATAAATCGTGCTGTAATTATGTTATGCAATACGCATTTTGACTGGGATTTTAAAACATGGAAGACGTTTCTGAGGCAGGCACGTTGGCTGATTCTGGTGCTTGCTCAAATGCCAGCTTATTTCACATTCACATGGTAACGTTTCTCCAGCAATAACTTCAAGAATAACTCAGACAGCAGAAGGTTGGAGTGGGGAAAATAAGAGTGTTTGCCTTTTCTACTGTCTAAAACTACACATTAAGAGGTTGTGAATTTCCACAGATCATGTTTCAACGGAAGGATGCCTCATTAAACCCGAAGGAATATATGGTATGACATGAGGTGTCAGTGGTATCACTCATTCTGCTCGGGAGGAAAGGAGCGGGGGACGCAAAGCAGGCAGGGAAAATATGGCAGCCCATCCCTGAACCCACTGCTGCACATCAAGGAGGCCTATAGGGAGAGCTTTCAGAAGTAAACATATTCATCCTCTTCCAATAACTTTGATAACTGGTATGGAGGCGCAGTTCAGAAGTAGCTGTGGTCATCGGAGTCTGGGAAGAACATAGATGTCACACTGTTTGTGAGAGTAGCATTAAAAACCTAATGACCTTGTGGAGAATGGAGCAATCTGTACTCTCAGGAGAGCTTCAATCGGCCTCTAAGCCATAAAAATGAAGGATCAAGTTCATGGTTCTACACACGATGAATGTCACAAAAGAAAGGTAGTGCATAGTTCATGGCCCTGTGCTGAGCAGCACACTGTTATAAGCTTGTTTCATGACACTATCGTAACTTGAATTTTCCTTATGGAAAGTATAAAACAAAACAACAAAAAAGTTGTCCTCAGTGATAACTGACAATATTCAAAAGGTCAGACTAAGGATATGCAAAATAATACACAAATAATGTATAGGTTTTCTTTCATTTGCACCTTATTATATATGTTCCAACCAGCAAAGATGAACAGGAATGACATTATTTTCAAGCAATTAGAGAAAAATTTTAATCAGTGTGAAGATTTGCACACACAAAAAAAAAAAATTTTTTTTTACGTTCTTCATATTTTTTTAAAATTACAATGACCAGGTTTTCATACTTTCAGCAGTTAGAACCCAGCCAATTGCACCCATTATTCCATAACTGAACAAAACGATTTTAAAGAGAACTGAAAGTCTAATTAAAGGTACACTATGCACGATAATTTCCATTTCTGTGGTCGTGTGTTTACAATCAAAAAGGTTTCCTCCTCCGTTCTAACCCCCGCCCACTCCCCTCCATTGAGGCAGAGATTGTATAGTGTGTGCAAGAACAAAGCGAAGATAAAATGAAAATAACATTTTTAGCAACATGCATTGTTCTATATGGATGGTCACAGTAATTGGGAAGTGTTATAACGATTAAATGAATACTTATGAAATAGTTTTGAAGTCCTCAGCTCCCCAACATCGAACCCTGCTTCACAATGTATACATTCATAGACTGTAGGCTATGTCGCTTTGGATGAAAGCGTCTGCTAAGTATCTGAGTCCATCGTTACTGCCGTCTCCGACGAACGCATTTGTAATTGGGAATTCTATGTTTGCAATGTAAATGTTGCCAGTGGTTTCAAGGTAGCCTACTGTTTTCCTGGTGAGAGAGTGGATGACATCAAGCTGCTGCGATAATTAAAAAACACTCCGAAGCTGTCATCATTCATGCGGGCAGAAATTACACCAAGTTGAGAAAATCAGATGTTCTAAATAGGGTTTGGACGATACCATTTTTTTCAGAGCCGGTATGAGTCCTAGTACTCACTTTTGGGTACTTGTTGATACCGAGTACCGATACGAGTAATTTGGAAGTTATTTTATTTAATTTTTTCAAATTTTTTTAAATGAATTGATGCATGTATACAAATAAAATAGAACAATTGATTAAATGCAAGGCTTTGAGGTCATCCATTTTATACAAAATAATAATAACTGGCAAATCATAAGCTGACTTGATGACTGTTTTTCATTGTGTGTTGTTTAAATCAACAACTGTTGAGCTGATAACACAAAATTTTGGATCACACCGAAGGATCACAAAAAGATTTTAGTTCACTGCTCAGCACCATTGAGAGGGCAACTATCACATTAGCAAGTCATGAGTAGAAAACTTTTTTATCCATTTCTTTGATGACAAAAATCATTTTTTAAAATTAACAATTCACACCACCCGCTGCTTATTTAGCTACTAAAACATTTTGCACAATTATTCGCATTGAAACATTTTACAATACAAAACAAAAATTTTTGCGCAATTAATTCCGAGGCTACGTGTAGACAAATTCAAAGAAAGAGATAGCATATGTTATGACACCTAGACTATTCTATTCCACAAATTGTGTAGGCAAAGATTTTATATATATGACAAGATACTGGCCCCATTTAATTTTTTCGTCTGCACAAGGGGAAGTGATGCGCAGGCATGCGCAGTCGTGTTTTCAGTTAGCTTAGCAACGAAAGTTACATAACGTAACGTATGCTTAGAGTGGTGCGCATCTGACCAGTGCAAGCCGGATTTAAAGTTGGTTTTTCATTGGATAGTCAAAATCGTAATGGGTTGTAAGTAGTAGGACTGGGTCCAGACAATCTAGGCATATATAATCTAAAAGAAAAAGGGGGGAAGACAGAATTTCCTTAGTTCTGACTGCAGCGTGCTCTCAAACGCATTAGTAAACTCTTGAAAGCTCATGTTGACAAAGACTCTGAAGAAAGAAATAAATAAATAAATGCTGTGCTCTGTGTGTTGCTTAGGGCTGCATATGCAGAGTGAATTCCTGGCACACGGCATTGTGTATCATTGCATGCACCGCATCCACAGCGCACCAGTCAGGTTGGATAATAGACGTGGCACAGACTGAGATAGGCGTCCGTCTGTGAATGAACAATTGAGCCACACTCTCCTCCCTTAAAAGGTTGCAGACTGCATCAGAACACATTACGATGATGGTGATCACCTCCAATCCGGCGGAGGCGAATAAATTGCTTATAGTACTTTGTTGGTCCATCTAGGAAAGTTCCATTTTAAAAAAAATAAATAAAAGTTATATCATAACAAACCTGAAAAAAATCTGATTACAGAATTATGTCAATGGTCTTGGTACCTCTGACTAGCTCCTTCTGCTTCCAATCTATTCCAATCAAGTGATATTAGCGTGCTTCCGTAAATGGGAGGCATCTCTCGAATAATGTGAACTCTTAACTCCCCTGTGTGCTGTGTATGCCCTGGGGGTGGAGATCATGTGAATCTACTTAATGATAAGGAAACAAAGGGTACTTGCTGTGAAGAGAAAGTTTAACTCAGGGTCCGTGATAGTTAGGATGTCGTCCACTCATGCTTGGCAGCTAGTGGTTGTGAACTGAACTAGAATTTTTTAGTTTTTTTAAATAATAGAAAATAAATTTTTAAAAAGTTGTTGAACTACTACCACTTGCTTTGGAATATTACCATTAATATTTGTTCACCTGAACAAAATACATTCAGTCCTCCCAAGTAGAATATTGAGAAAAAAAACATATATTACATTCAGATGTAACTCAAAGATCTCATTCAAAAACAGTGCGAAGGTCAGAGCGAAGGAAAGTCTGCTACCCTCAACCCACATTTTTCTCTAAAAAATAAAAAATAACTAGAGACAGAGAGCAGGGCCCCAATGAGAAGGGTACTAGTCTTGCAGATTGGTAACAGGCAGCAAGCTAAGAAGCCACATTTCCAAAGGACATTTACAAGACAGGCAAAATACATTTTAAATAACGTCTGCCCTTCTGTTCAACAGCAGCATTTGCACGTGCTCCATCACCCGTCCCCCTCCCTCCCTCCCCACCTTGCTCTTATTTAGCCATAAAGCAAACAGCAGTTGAGGCTTCAAGCACTTTGAAGCCAGTGGAAGACTCTGTACAAATGAGAGAGAATGTCAGCTCAGGGAATGAAGTGGCAGAGATGATTAGTGTTCTGCTACAATCTAGTAAGGTTTGACCTTTCCTGGCCATAATAATTCCCAACTGGAGTCAGAGTGACTGAGAACTAGATGAAAACTGAAGGTGGTTAAATATATGTCACCGTATCTGTACAACATGTTTATCTGTCCTGTGCCTTTTCCTTTAGTCACACCTTAAGGAAAAAAAATGGATGTACACACTTTGTTATGACTTATATCTATATATGCCAATCAATATGGAACATTTTAGAATTTTTTTTTAAATATATATTGCTGATCAAATGACAGAATTTATTATTTTCTCCTTACAGCAATCAATCATTTTGCTAAATATCTCTGGTCTGGTAGGGAAATATAAATTAATCTTACATAAATTCTGAAATAAAATTGGACACATAATATGAATGACAATATAATATCAACATGGTATATTTCAGTATAGTACTAGAGGAGTTAAATTAAACGATATAAGTGGATTAAAAAAATAATAAATTATACACAGTACTGTATGGGTAGTACAAACACAGCCATAATCCATGGAAATCTGTCTCCCTTTACCAAATACACAAACAATGTATAATAACTAGATTTTAAAAGGACAATATTTTATGATTGAGCCCATTATGCGCAAACTCGGGAGAGGTGAGTCAGAAATGACTCATTAAAGGACAGAGGCTGAGTCATGGAATTGTACTAGCCCATTGTGTTTGTGTCCCTCATTAGGTTATGACCCGGTCGACAAAGTGTACCAAAGAATGATTTTATTAAAGTGCAGCGGTAAAAGTGCAGACTGAGTCGGTGCAGTTGCACACCGGGAATCAGGGGTTTGCACCCTGGTCCTGCCAGATCTGAGTATGGCCGGTATCTTGAGGGAGCGGCAATCGGGCAGCCGCTCCCGGGGTGGGGGTAGGGACTCGGTGGGGAAAAATCGTCATGCACAAAGCGGCCCTGGGCGAGTTGGAATCACGGTCTGGAGCTCGAGGAGTCACGCCCTGAAGAGGACGTGGCGCACCCGCGCCCTCCTTCCAACCACCGGCTGACGCGGTTGTGTAGCGTTGAATTCTCAGGTGGTTGCTACACGGGGAATTCAATAGCTATAGGGGTACAATTGGCCACAAAATTGGGATAAAACAGAAAAAAACATAAACAAATTAATAAAAATAAAGAAATTTTTAAAAAGGTAAGAAAAAAAAACAATACAAATGATAAAGAAGATTTTGTGCCTCTGGTCAGGAATGAAAGAGGGAGCAGAAAGGTAGAAGGCTTTATACAGGCCTCAAGCTGGCTATTCAGCCAATGGGGCTTCACAAAATGGGGTGGATTCCAATCGCTTATTTTATCCGTCCTCTTCTCCTTGGTCCTCACCTGACCCGGAAATCGATTGAGGTTTGCCATCTTTAAGAACATTCCAGACCGCTAAATGCTCCTCGGAGGAGCGAGGAGTGGGGAACACTCTCCACATCTGCCATGTTGCAGGCACACCCCTACACAAATGCAAGTTTGACCTCAGGTGCAATTTGGATGCTAAAAAATTGTCAGTACTGGTACTACTTGATCTAAGTGCAGCATTTGACACTGTCAACCACTCTATTCTCCTAGACAGACTCTGTATACAGGCACCGTTCTTAACTGGTTTAGGTCTTACCTCACTGGCAGAAATTTCCTAGTAACCATTGATGAGTTTATGTCAAAAAGTTACGACATTACTTGCGGTGTTCCACAAGGCTCAATTTTAGGTCCTTTACTTTTTAGTTTGTATATTCTTCCACTGGGTAGTATCATCAGAAAGCATGAATTACACTTTCACAGCTACGCAGATGACAATCAACTATATATTGCGGTATCTCCAGTTGATACAAGCCCTATTGATGTTTTTTTTGACTGTATCTTAGGCATTAATTCATGGATGTCAAATTTTTTTACAACTAAACCAGAATAAAACAGAGGTACTGGTTATTGGGGGAAAGAAACTGACTACTAAGCTCCAATCTATAGCACTGACTCCTAGTCAGCAGGGGAAGAACTTAGGTGTGATATTTGATTCAGATTTTAACTTTATGGCTCACATCAGGAATGTCACCAAGACTTCTTATCATCATCTTAATATTACTAGGGTTCAAAATTTTTTATCCCAGGCTTGCACTGAAAGACTGCATTTATTACCAGCAGGCTCAACTACTGTAATCGTCTCCTAACTAGTCTTCCCAAAAAAGCAATTGGCCAATTACAATTATTACATAACTCAGCTGCTAGAGTGCCAACTAAGACTAAGAGAAGAGCACATATCACCCGTGCTTAAATCTCTGCACTGGTTACCTATTAGTTCCCGCATTGATTTTAAAGTTCTGTTATTGGTCTTCAAATCATTAAATGGACTGGCACCTGGTTGCATGTCAGATATATTGATAAAGTATGTACCATCGAGATCACTTAGGTCATCTAGCAGTGATCTTTTAACCGTTTCTAAATGCCGGACTAAGACCCATGACGAGGCCGCTTTTAGCCACTGTGGTCCGAGCAGGTGGAACTGCCTCCCAGAGAATATAAGGACAACCGGAAATGTTGATACTTTTAAATGGAAATTAAAAACATACCTAGCTTTTAGTCCATCTTTTTTGTAAATCTACTGTTTATATTCACTTGTATGAAATGTGTTATACAGATATAGTCTGATGCATGTGCAGGAGATTATCTCTTGGATCTGATCTCTGACTTTTCTGTCCAAGTTACTTCTTTTTTATGTATTTGTTTTACTGTTGTGAATCACTTTGAGTTACATTCACTTGTATGAAATGTGCTATACAAATAAAATCTGATTGATTGAAGTTTACCGTTCCTTTCCATTTATTAAAAAGTGCTAATCCATAATGGCACTCATTCTTTATAACTAACACAAGCTACGTTTATTCATGAAAATATTTTAATTCCGATGATACAAAACAAACTCCTGAACACATTTAGGAGTATTCATTCTGAAAAGAAAAAATCACTTTATCAACCAAACTTTGATAATAAAAACACAGATGTTATTACTACCTGTATCTCTTTGAAACATTCTTTGAAATGAAACAAAAAAGTTTGAAATCACAAAGGCCAAATTAATCCACGCCTTTATGGTCTCTCAGTTACCCTAACAATTTTATATCGGCTTGCATTTGGAGAAAAAAAACCTTTTTTTCAGACCGAGTAGGGCTCCTCACAGATTGTGAAAAGAAATTAAGATTCCTAGAAGAGGTGTTAAACCAGAGACACAAGGGCTCGGGTCAATGTCTTTTAGCCCCCACAGAGCACTCTAATCACTCACATCATGAGGGGGAAGCTTTTCTCGGCTTGTCACCAGACATGTCACAGTTTTCTTGTTCAGGAGAGAAGGTTAAAAGAAGCAATTCTCTCACTCTTGAGCACCAACAAGCCGTGGCCAAGGGCCAAGGGGAGTTCTCCACTGCAGGTTTTTTTCTTCTTCAAAATCAAATAAATTTTGGCATCTCTAGGTTGGCAAAAAGAGTAAATATTGTCACCCAGATATGTTTATTTAAAAATGATGCAGTGGTCTTAAACTTAAGGAAAAGGTTAGGGTTCAAGGTTTTTTTGCAATTAGTTTAATAAATTATGCCCTTGTTTTGTGTAAATCCTGGATACAGTAAAATGTGGTTAGTATACTGTACACTATAAATTTCAGTTAAAAAAAAAAAAACTAACAAAAAAACTGAATGTATAATACTCTGATGCATGCCACCCCTGCATTGTTTCAGTTATTTGTTGATTTATGTGTTTTTGTTACTTTATTTATTCACTTAATGCTAGTATTTGCATGCTACAAGGGATAGCCATAGGACAAAATGGGATGCAGTCAAGGGACAAAACCAAAGCCTATTCCTCAGAATTATAGCATTCCTAGCATTCATGAGGAACTATTTGTCTCCTGCCATTAAGATAGAGCACACATCTGTAGAAGCCGCTCTTGCTCATCTCCATTTTGAACAAAACATAGTGACAGCCAGGTAACTGAAGAAATTCACTTCAAAAAGTTCAGATTCTGTCAAACTGGAGCACTAAACCCAAGAGTGCGGGGGTGTCCATTTAAGCGGTTTTCTCCAGCATTCAGACAGAAGTGGATTTCTTACAACACTTGCGGGCACCATATTTGAGGGTTTTTGGGTCACAAAAGATCTAATTACGTATTCCCAATGAAAGACTGAAAAATACAGTTGTAATGGTAAATGTATGCCCTAGACAGCACGTTTTTATGCATATCTATGAGTTTTCAAGAGTAAATCAAAGATACATATATTTTTTAATGATAGCTCAAATCACTATATATGATTTTATAATTAAAAAATATATATATTTTAAAAACAATTGTTCATTATAAGCCATGATGACCCGACAATCTAGGAAAGAGAGGAGTAGTAGTTACATGTCCAAAATGTGACATTAATCAACCTAAAGCAAAGACATGTATTTATTTATTTATTTATTTATTTATTTATTTTTCACTGATAATACTATATTATTATTGCAAGCATGTTCCGCATTACTCATAATTCATATATTAATAAATCTATGAATTTAACTTGAAATAATACTTATTACCATAATTATCCTGATTAATGTACCTGACAATGGTAATGTACTATACTATGTGGACTGTACACAAATGTTAATTACTGACCAGTTTCTTCATTTGACTAAAGTTATTACAATTCAACTTTGACCGACACCGCTTCAAACAATTAAACAGCATGTCTTTCGAAAATATAACTATGCACTGTTGGCTTGCTAATTAAGTAGGGGTATAAAAATGCACTGGTTTGAGCTGATGCACAGACCCAAGTATCTAAGATGTGGCTGCATTGATTCCAAATAAGTCCAAATTTAGAGGGAAAACGGTCAACAAAACAAAACGGCCGTCAAAAACAAAATTTTATTGACTTTTGTGGCTTTTGACCAAGCCAAACTTCTCACTTAAAACATAGTTTTTGTTATTCATTATTAATTACAATTATACCCCTATCTCCAAATTTAAAAAAATAAAGATACATAACTACATTCACTTGTATGCATCAAATTATCAATTCCATGACTCAAGTGTGAGCATTTATTTCATATAAGTGCCATATTCATGTATCACAGCATTTTCCCCATATGAAAATGTCTCATTTTTGGAAGGTTTAAGACACATTTTAGACCATATTATAAAATCAAACACTGGGATTATTTTCAAAAAATCTCATCTAAATAATGCTGAAACCGGAAAGTGGTAATCGCTACATTGACAGGGCATCAACACAGGCAGAAAGATGTTATTGAAATCCTAGAAAAAGATATTTATTGCTGCTCTTAGATGCAAATGTCTGCAAATGAACGATGTAGCAAGAGAAGGACAGGTACAAACAGCATACCTTATGTCTCAGCATGCTTTTATTGGTGAGAGGCCTAGGATGAGGAGCTGTGTGGGCAGACTGAGATGCACACCCAGACCCAGGTTTTGGGAAGCATTTCTTCAAGTAGACAAATGGGGGTCGCTCATGCAGAGAGATCATGTCGATCAACGCTTTCACTCGAACGACTCAACACAAGATCACAACTCTTTGCAATTTTGCTCTAAAACGTACGCGTACAAATCATACCGATTTATTACTGGGCTGTACGTGCGCGCGGTCATGTTTTTGTTCGATATGTAACAAAAGGTGATGATCTGCAGTTAGCGCATCTCCATGAAACAAATGTGACACAGCATACATGACAAAATATCTATGTAGGAATGGCAAGACATAAAGAAAACAGTCGTAATTATTCATAATGTTCTTTATAGAATGAAATAGCTCTTGCACGTTGAACAGTACATGGCACATTCCTGAACCTTATGAACACCTGCATAAAGAATTCAAAATTAAACTAAATATGATCAAAGCAGGAAAACCACTAAGACCGAAAGGTAATTTACTTTTAAGAAGTAATTGATTGTCTTCAAAAAACTTGGCAGTAGTAGGTGTGTTTAAATGGCAGTATATATGGGCGGAGCCACCTGCTTCTTTGTTGGAATCATTGGCCATTGATTACCACGAAGAATCGATTGGAATGCTCAATGCCAGGTCCAACACGTAGTTTCTATTTGATGGTGACGGGTTTAATTGGGAAGATATTTACGGGGATGTAATGTCTGTATGTTTTGTGTGTATGGATTTATCCTTCATGTTAGTCACTATGTGTAACTGTGCTACTTGAAGATGCAAGATACATTTCTGTGCAAGCAGAAAATAAAATATTATCAGGCAGTCTGTTTGATTTTGGTCACCTGTGGCTAATCAGCTAATCACAGGGTTTAATATAGCTTGCTTTTTTCAGTATAAGGGCTGAGAATGGTGTGAGGTGAGAAGCATTTACACTACCACTGTGATTCAACCTGATTTCCGGATCGGATTTAATTGTTCAAAGTGTAAACCCAATAAAAAAAAAACATGGCATCTGCTCGTAAGATCACTGATTGCCTGTTATTGCGATTAAACTAATCGCAGTGGTTCTTGTTCAGGGCTATGATGGGAATATGGGACTACTCAACCACTCCCGCAGACTGGGGAAACTTACTTTGTTTTTAAGCCATTGATGACTTTCAGAAGTATGTATTCTCTAAAAAGTTCACTTTGTAGGGCCTGAAAAACTGCACAAACAATGACACACCGAAGCAAGGTGTGCAATAGTTAGATATCCAGCAACAGGAGCAAGCCACTACAACCCTAGCCTATTCTACTCCAGACCTCAACAGGTCCAATGTTTGTGTCGCTCAAGTGCCAAAGATTTACATTCAAGAAAATTACATCACATTACAGGCATTTAGCATATGCTCTTATCCGGAGCGACTTACACAACTTCTTATTACATCTCATTACATTTATCCATTTATACAGCTGGATATATACTGAAGCAATTCAGGTTAAGTACCTTGCTCAAGGGTACAACGGCAGTGTCCTACCTGAGAATAGAACCTGCAAGCTTTTGGTTACAAGTCCAGTTCCTTAACCATTATACTACACTGCCACCCAACAGCAACAGCAACAGCAACCACAGACCTTGTATGCCTACTGTGTGTTTCCATGTATATCCAAGTCCCAGAATACTGCACCTTTAAGGCACTGTACATGATCGCACTTATCTGCCGTCTTACCATCAATTTATATCACATGCGAGTCCTGCATTTGAAGCACAGGAGATTGATCAAAGGCAACATCATCGTAACATCATCGCTCCGTGTTGGCGTATGTCTGTTGTCATGTCAACCTTACCTGCGTTACTTCAAGCACCTGCGGCGCTTCATGCAAGCTGCATGGACATGTAAACACACAGGCCACATACAGGTTGTGCAATGTAAACACTATAGACAAAAGATCAGATTTCTACCAAAAAAATCTGATTCAGGTATCAAGATCTACAGTGTAAATGTAGCCTTAGACTCTTGGTAAACTGTGATTCTCCATCCAAAAAAGCTATTTATAAAAAGACTGAGGTTTTGTGAAAAGAACTGTGTGTTCGCATTTAAGTTCCATGTGTAAGCAAAAGTTCTCTGGTAAACAATTAATGGAAACACACTGAGGTTATGTACATGGAATAACAGCCCAAAGTGGCAGATTTAAGTTAAACAAAAGATTCAGGGCTCTATCTTGACGATTTTAGCACATGTTAACGCATGGCGCAAGTGCATTTAGGACGTGTCCAACTCCACTTTTGTTAGTCCGACGGTGTATAATTTGAGCGCAAAGTAAGGCATAAGGCTCAAATGGGCTGAACATAGTCTCTTCATTACTTATAGTAATGTTTGTTTTGTATGTAACATATGTAAACCAATGAGGTTGTCATTTCCCATTCCCTTTGGCAGATTGCGAATATGAAAGCGATTTACAGACGGCGAAACAGACCTGCACTTGCAGTTGCAGTTCATTCTCATGCAGAAAATATGGCATTACAATACTCAGAATTAATTGTGTACTGTGCTGCAAATTAGTTTTTGTTTCTAATTGTAGAAAATGCCGTCTCTCTTTCCCTTTCCCTTCCCCCTAACCTCCCTCTCTCTCTCTCCCTGGGTTCATTCCAATCGCTTATAAGCACTTGTGTTTCCTCACTGAAGCGTCCTCTGGGAGGCTCCTCTTTCCCCAATCCTCGGAGGAGCATTTAGCTGTTTGGAATGTCCTTAAAGATGGCGGATCTCGATCAATTTCCGGGTCAGGTGAGAACCGAGGACTGATAAAATAAGCGATTGGAATGAACCCCGTCTCCCCCTCTCTCTCCCCTCTCCCTCTGTCCCCCTCTCTTCATCCTTCTCCCCATCAGTTTTTATTTCCCTCTCCATCCTTCCCTCTTGTTCTCCCTCTCCCCTCTCCCCCTCTCTCCCTTTCTCTCTTCCTCTCACGCTCCCTCTATCTATATCTCTCTAACTCCTCTACCTATCTGGCCCCCTATCTGCCACTATTGTGACCTGTATCATAGTTTTACTGCATTTCTACTTTTTCAGCTATTTACTAGAAAACTAAAATATTTTTTATGATATTTGTGGACAGTAAGTTTGCAAAAAACACATTTCTATTGTCATCCATTTCAAATTCACATAAGGTGTGACAGGTGTGATGGGGACTTGAATGTAGGCTAGGCTATTCATTGGCATGTCGGACTAGGCTTCAGGTATGTAACTGCATGTTTGGCTGAATTTACGATATGCCTCCAATTGAATTTAGAAAATGCTGGAACTAGCCCCACTTGCAAAAAATTGTATAATACTATTACCATTAATTGTTCATTTTACAGCAACGGGGAGTGCATATACGGACAGCAGGCATTCGTCTTCAGCTCAGCTGCCAGGAGACCATAGAAGTTTGTTAGAACCTGGCGGGATGAAAGCAAATTAAGGCAGTACACAATTATAATATTTCACATTGTAATCTCGATATTGTTAGTCATGTTTGTGTGTGCCCTTGTGTGTAACAGACAGGAGGGTGTATGCACATTGTGCACACGCCTATGTAGACACATGTTAATAGCTTAATATTGCACCGTTAAAGTAACATTGAAACAACTGCAACATTACTTAAGACCAGCTTTGTGGTGGTTTTAGCGCAAACGCTTTCTTCTGCCTGAAAATAGCAATACGCCAAACATTTGCCTGATCACACCTCACCTTAAGACCACAGGGATGTCAACTATCACGCATTGACCGTGAGACTCACGCATTTGACCCTTTTCTCACGGTCTCACGCTAAAGCAAAACATCTCACGCATTTTCACGGAACAGCAACAATTCTGACGCAATTTCACTGCATTTTATTTCATAGCAAAAATAGTTAAACTTTCTGTGTCCCGAAACCCGTGCGTGTGCACTGCACGCTGTTCGACAGCCGTTTTCCAAACCAGTGGGCACACTTCCGCGTACACTCCACCCTCTCCGGCGGCCAATCACTTATCATTGACGATGAAAGGGTGAGTGGGTGGAGTGTACAATGTATTGCGCAGTTTGCAAAACAGACTCGAACCGAATTGTCTTGAGTGCAAATGTCGACTGTAAGTAAACGAAAATGCACTTTAAAGTAAATCACGAATAAGTGATCAAATATGTTTGCACTATTAACTGTTGGCGTAGTAATTGCAGCAATAACAATATGAATGCTTTGTTAACCTAAGAATTAGTTAACGTAGGCGACATCAGACTAATGTAATGTTAGCTGTTACTATGACTAGCCCATAGTTAGCTAGTTAATGTTAGATAAGGTTAGTAGGCATTTGTAGGAATTCATTGAAGAAATTGAGAAATTAAGCTAATTGATTGGACCCAGGCTGGACCTTTACTGTTGCCGGATTCGTATAATATTCTGTGAATATAGTACTACCAATCATCCAACTTGTACCAAATTGCTCCTTGTAATTATGACTAAGACATGAGGATTCCAAATAAATGTTCAAAATAAAGCCATGGACCCCCGAAAACCAATCACCAATCCCACTCCGATAACCACAATATAATACCAGTTCTCTATGTTTGACAAGTACTATGAAGCGGGGCCTTGGAGTATTGTTTCTACAGAATATTTTAAGTTTGCTTCCAAATATGGTGATGGTTATTTTCCCCTGTCCAATATAATGAATCATTGAAGTTGCTAATTTTATATTCAATTAGGCCCTACATAATGTGGAAGTTTCCGTTTCTGACCTTCCCATTTTTTGTGAGATCTTGCATTGATGGTTGACAAATCAATTCTCCAACATCAACTAAACAAGTTCAATGAGTCCTCAATCTGTACAGGAGAAAATAACCATCTGTATGAAAATACATTAAATTGTATGAAGAAACAATCAAACTTCTAGAACTGATGTTATATACTATTGTTTCTTGGGGTGGGGTTAGAGGGATCTTTGAATGGATTTTATCATTCGCGAGGCAGTGATTGGTCAGGTGGGGAGAGTCGGATCGGGTCGATTTGGGTCACCGAAAGTCTATTCTCACACTTGCCCAACTCTCAAAGTTGACATCCCTGAGACCATCCCGCCCAGTTCAGTGCAAGTTTACTTGCTATTTAAACAACGTGAGCGCTGGATGGTAAAATGACAACTGCGTCGGTCTGAAACTAGCAAAGACGTTTGGGTTACCGCCGCTAAGTGCCGAGTGTAAGATAGAGCCCACAGAGTTGAATGATACATTAAGTTAAAGGAAATGCACAGCTAAACTCTCATGTTGTTCTCCCCACCGGGAGAGACTCATCTATACTTTACATTTTATTTATTAATTTACTGTTTTTGTTTATTTGTTTGTTGTTGTCATTCGTGCAACAAGACCAGTAAGTCTTTCAGCGGAAGTAGAAGTATCATTGCATCTTGCTCACAGAATAAGTGCCTTGTTCCTTTCGACTAAGCAAAGCTTCCTTTGCAATCTCATACCTTTTATATAAATGTGCAACAACAAAAAAATCTGCTTCATTTTCTTCATTTATTCTGCTTCATTTTCTCTTCAGTTCCACTCCTAAAAGAAACCAGACCGGTTTAATGGAGCAATAATTCCCCAGTGTCTAAAAAGGGAAAACGTCTGCCTCGCCATGCAATTCAACAAAATAAAAAATGCATGAGGTCTGACATAAATCATATGCAGCATGTGCATTTTAGATTCAAGTGACTTTAGTCGGTAACATGGCCAATATGACAGACATCATAATTAGATGCGTATACGGACATTTGCTCCCAGCGGCGTATTTAAATTAAAACTGACAGCCAGCAACCTCATATTCATTGTTTCATTTCAAATTCAATATGCTGGAGTACAGAGCCAAGACAACAAACATTTTGTCCTCGGAAAGCACTTCATATATACAGTTTCATGTGGACAGGTCCATCATATTACTTCAGCTACTTCAACTACTTCATGCAACAAAATCCTTTCCCAATTTGTTTCACTGGTTCCAGGTCAGTTTCGTTCTCCTTGAAATGCAAGGACAGAAGCCTTACTAATTTTCTACGTCTGATATTATTGCATACATTTTTTATGCCAACATTTTTCCTGCCTAAGCAGTTATTCATAATGTCATTATAGTGAAACTAATTCTATTCTCATTTTCCCATGTTAAATAATTAATCATTCAATAATTCTGTGTCATGATCACAATTTGTATTAACCCCTTCACGCAGATGGCAAATTTGGTCAATTCTCACCTATTTAGGGGGTGATCTGTTTGAGGCTTTATAACTGCAGGTGTAAACATCACATGAACTTGGCAAATGGCTTAAATGAAATAAGACAGTTGTACCATTTACAATTGAACCATTTTTGGTTTTTAAGCCAAAACCCCTAGCTATACAAGTAAGTAAGTAATAAATAAATATCACCCAAGCCTCATGTGCAATTTTGTCTTCACAAAAAAATGGCTATGGACTCACCATTGAAATTTTTGCTCCATGCAGCATTGTACATTTTGTAAATCGTACATTTTCCGACATGGACCATTTGATATGTAAACATTACATTGGATTTAAATTATCATATTCACTGTTTCAATTCAAATCCAACATTCTGGAGTACAGCGCCAAAACAGACGGCTCTATATGTGTATACAGAGGGGTAAAAAGATTTGGGCACCCCTGGTCAAAATGTGTTTTACAATTAATATCTAAGTGAACAGAAGCTAACCTGACCTCTAAATGGTACAACATTAAACATGACACATTTCTTCAAATTTTAAAGCAAGATTAATTTTGATTTAAATTTTTTAGTTTCAAAACAATAAAAAAAGAAAAGGCCCTGTGCAAATGTTTGGGAACCCTTTTGGATTATTTTTTGTTACTTTTTTGTTACTTTTTACTAAGACCCAGGCAATTTACTCAGGCTTCAATGGGTCAGGTGAATATAATTCCAATTCAACTATTTATTCTCAAGTAACTACATGCCTTCTAAAGCATCCGACTGCGGTGGTGGCTGTTCTGTCTGGTGTTAACAATTTTAGATAGAATGGCCCAAGACCTGAGTGGTGAGAAATACTCAGAAGAACCCACACATAACTGCAAAAGGGCTGCAAAAAAGAGTAGCAGATGCAGGTCTAGTTGTTCACAGGACAAAAATACAACATACTTTACACAACAAAGACCTACATGGCAGAGTTGCCAGAAAGAAGCCTGAAAGCATCTGAAGTATGCAACAACAAAAAAAACCTTGAGAAGCCTGAAGCATTTTGGAACAAAGTGCTTTGGACTGACAAAGCCAAAATTGTACTTTTTGGCCACAACCAAATAGGCATGTATTGAGAAAAAAGGGTGAAGCATTTGTAGAGAAGAACACCTTGCCAACTGTTAAGCATGGAAGTGGATCCATTCTGCTTTGGGGTTGTGTGGCAGTTGGGGGCACAGAAAATATTGTGCGGGTGGAAGGAAGAATGGATTCCACCAAATATTAAGACATTCGAGAGGCTAACGTTTGAAGGTCAGTCCAGACATTGAAGTTGACGAGAGGTTGGGTATTCCAGCAATGATCCAAAGCATACCTCAAAATCAACCATGAAGTACCTCCAGGAAAGACGGATGGAGGTTTTGGAATGGACATCACATTCTCCAAACTTGAGTATTATTGAAAATCTCAAACATGCCATCCATGCAAGTATACTGTTTTATTGAGTTTGTTCTTAATAGGAGAAGACTGGCCACATTTCTAGGCAATCCAGTTTATTGGCCTTTCAGATTCAGTTTATAGGCCTTTGAGACCCGGCCCGAATCCCTTGTTTTAGAATGCAGAATTTGAGGGTATAAACACAGTGTATGGTGCTGGATTTCTCTCACAGCAGTTCTTTCTATGATTGCTACCAACTAAGCATGACCGTTCACTGATATTGTTCTTAAAAAAAGAGTCATTGAGGCCTTTAAAAAAAAAAAGAGACTGGATGCTATGATGAAGTGATCGATAGTGACCTATTGGGCACCCCTGGTTTAAAATTACCTTAACTTTCAACACTTCACAATTAGGTAAATTTTTTTAAAAAAAGGGTTATTTCCTTGATGTCTTCTTTGTCAATTGACCTTTTACTTTAATGGAATGTAGAGCTCCCCTCCAGAGGCTTAGGGTAAAGGTGGTATATAGCCGGGATGTGATTCAGCCACCACCAGTCTGGGTCCACTGGGACACTGAACTGCTGCCATGGCCATTTCTGAAGCTCTCTATATTGGGGATCAGTGGGAGGGGACAGAAATACCAGCCTTCGGCAATTAAATTGATGTTTTGAAAGCTTTTTCGTTAATAAAATATGTACTTCAGAAATGGAATTCTCTCGATATGGGATGAAAAATTAATCTGAGGTTAAAAGAGCAAACAGTGAAGCACCTCCAGAAACACAACGCGGGACCTCTGAGGCACATTAGTGGTGTTAATAATTAAAAAAAGAGAAGTTCAACTTTGAAATGAAAGATGGCAAGTGTCGTCTAAGTGCTACCCTAAAATTATCCCTCAGATGTACATATATCCAGAAATTGGAACCCGGTACTCAATTAAGACCACTGGAAGCTGGGTATGCTGGAGGAAATTATGCTGGAGGAAGGTAAATTATGACTAAGTCTGGATCTGTAATTACATGCCAAATCAGACTCTCTGATGTCAGACACGGATGGTGGTGAATCAAGCAATTTCACAAACATGCATTGTCTGTGACTCTGAGCAGTATCAACCATCTCAGATCAAAAGCCTTCTGCCCGTCGCCTTAGTACAAACTGAATAAAACCAAATTTTCAAAGCAGGCCAAATAGTTGACATGAGTCTTTGAGGACAAATTTTACACCCCCCCCCCATTTGTGTTTCAGTTTAGGATACATGATGCCCAGTAATATGGAGATTTTAGTCTGCAACCATATGCTAATCTTGCAGTAATAGTCCCAAAAATGGGAAATCATTGAACACAAAAGGAAAATACTTGAGGTTAGGGATAGAGCTAATAGGGAGGACAAGGATAGTATACGTGACAGTTGCAAGTCAACGTTACATGCCGATTCCCCTGGAATGCCTTACTGAACGTTCAATTAAGCAATACTACCATAACATAACAATGAATGAATCTGCATTACAGCCCTTCAATTTAAACTGATTGGTACTGTGGAGTACTCTCATAGTCTTTACGGTCACAGTAAAGTCAAACATCACAAACCTTTTGTAGAACCATTCAAGCTGTATGCACATTAATGGCCATAATATAATAGCTTATATAGCAAGCACTCATGCACTTATTCACAGGCATAGAGATTAATCTTTAAGTGTGTGATCGGCATATCAATGAAAGTAACAATCAGACACACAGATGCATTTTCCAAAAAAACATGCAATGCCATTGCATTGATTTATGTGATGTCATAAACATTATGTCATATATTTTATAATATTTTTATCATACAAACGTGTGGGCAAATAGCTTACAAAATTTGCAATTGGATAACAATTTATATTGTAATATGACAATATAAAATCACAGAAACCCAGTTCATTCAACTGATGGTCCACAATATTTCTGAGAGCATTGTCTGGTTTTTCAATAAAGATTTGAGAAACAGCAATGTGGAGTGGCATTCATTCATACATATTCTAAAATAAACTCAAATAAATATTTGAATGCCCATGAAGAAATGTGATGAGAAAAGTGTCATTTAAAGTGTAATTTCCCCAAAAAACATATTTTCAGCTCATAAGGGTAAAGTTTAAAAAAAATTAAAATATTTTGCCTTACAAATAAATGTTACTCTGTTTCCAGAATCTGTTGTTTTCATAAATCTTTGCTGATCACTGACGTCATCAAACTGTTTTTAAAGAAAGAAAATGTACACTTTAATTTTTAGACTAATTCAAATTTAAAGACTAATGTTGATTGAATTACAACTAACTTGTAATAATATAATACTAGCATTCATTTAGGACTGTGTTCTAAATTAGATAACAAGAAAAGTCATGAGATGTCCTTGCTTGTCTGGTGAAAGTCCGGATATATGGGGGAAGGTTGGGAATCTAAATCATTTCCACCAATGGACTAGCAGGGTATTGTGTAGAGATGGTGCTGAGAAACTTTGCTTTCTATAGAATACAATTTCAGTGTGTAGCTGACCCACTGGTGTGTCAATATGTTTATTTTGTACACCTACGCATTTGTTTTCATACCCAACATAACACAAGCTGTTATGTGAATAATCTTGCTACCAAATAATTAACTACATTAATAAACAATACAATCATACCATTACATAGTAGGCTACATGGTGTTACCTCATTTAAAGAAATGTATTCAGAAGCACATGAATTATATATCCACATAGTAATCTACTTCATGGATGTCCTTAACAAGGGTGCTGGATACATATTTAATGAATTTAGATTACAGTGAATTTCCAATATGAATGTATGTCCAATAGACAATATAAAGTGCAGTAATTGGATAATTGGCTATATGAATTGGTTGCTCAGTTGAAGGCCCCATTGAAAATAAATGACTAAAATAGATTTTATAGAAGTTTTTAAATTATATATGAATTAATTAGTCAGTTGATTTTGGCAAGTTTGAGTCAGATGACTTTGGACTTTTGAGGCAACATAAGAATGTCAATCAACATGACTGCAAGTCTAGGCCTGGCATTACACAATCTGACTTTCATGCAGTTTTAAATGCACAAATAGTTGCATGACATAAAAACTGGAGTAAACATGGGTGCTCATTTTAGAAGTTGGCAAGATGTTCGGGAGCGAATTGGTTTAAAGACCGACGTGGAGCTCTCATATTCTACTAGTCAGGTAGGTCAAAGGCTTCAATACAAATGTACCTGGACTTTCTGCTTGACAGCCAACTGTAATTACCTATAATGAATAGTTGGTAGGTTACTATTATTGATAACATTACTTTATTTGGCGGCTAGTCCTCGGAGAAGGAAATGTTTGATAACGTTATATATTTTGTATAGATCGCATTAGCTGTAACCGGCTGCTCGGCTATAAGTTACCATGCCTACACCAGCTGTAGCCAGATAATGCCTGGTTCAGACTAATGCAACACAAACTCATTGTGTAGACACTCCCATCTCTGCAATTCTAGACGCTGATGACGGAGATACTTTATCCCGTCCGAATCGGCCATTAACATTACAGACGTCCTGTGATAACAATTACTTTACAGACATTTTCCTAAAAACTTATCCCGTCTGAATAGGGCTTAAAATGCAGACGAGATGCATACAGATCGCAGGGGGTGTTGCAGGATGCAAATTATTTACAGGCAAGCAAAACAAATTGTGTGCAAGTTGCATCATGTAACACTAGCCTAGGATTGTATTTCAGTTGATATGATGCAAGATGTAAGGAGTAATATTTTTCAGTAATTTGTGATGGGTTGAAATATAGCCTACTTCTCAAACTTAATTGAAATGTCTCTTTGCCATTCACACTGTCTGTATGAAAATAAATAAATAAATAAATAAATAAAGATACAAAGCATGATCAAGTTAAAACATTCATCCGCTTTTAAACAAGGACCTTCACCTCGAAAACAAGGTCTCGTAATTGGGTACCCAAGTTCTGGGTCACTTCAGTCATAATTAAGTGGCCATGGAGTGCTTTTACAATGGCTTTGGGCTCCAGCTCCCATCAGCATCTTTGAGAAGTGTGGTGAATGTTATGGCTGCTCCACTAGCCCTGAGCTGGTCATTGAGTGCTTACATTCAGTCAGGGCATATATGCCTCCCAATTGATATGTTGCCTTTTAAAAGCAATTTATGGCAGTAATAATCAAAATGTTTTGTCTTTAGTTGGAGGGCTGCACAAACAATGTAGTGCAGAGTTTTCAACCGTTTCTGATCCAGGGACCGTCATCATAAAGGTTCAAAGGCATCCAGGGACCCCCCATCATAAGTTAAGTAGGGTTACATTTAAAACAAAAGGTTTTATAAAGATCACAGAACCGGGGGTGGAAAGATTGGGAGCACGGACTGGGGTGGGGCCACATTATGACTGGCTGAGAGTGCGATCACGGTACCTTCGCGGCCTCCCAGGGGTCGACAACCCAGGGTATAGGGTATAAACAAAATTACTGTCTAGATACTGAAAAGATTCAGACAGCAGCTGAAATACTGAATGTACAGCGGTGCTTATTGGAGAACTTAAAAATGTAAGAAAAGACTTGCTGTTTAGCATAGAAAAATTACACTTGTCAGAATGGGTATCACATCACAACTGTAGAACTCTTTTATAAAAATAAAAAAAATGTAATATAATTTAATTAAATTTTAAAAAATCATCTCAAATAAAGCTTTGCTTTGCTCCACTGCAAACTGAAGGCAACAGAACACGCATGTTATTTCAAGATAAGGGCTATTGCAGAATAGCATCAACAAAACTGGAAACATATGACACAGCTTATTTATTGGCGGTGAGCTGGAACTTTGACCTATGGAAGAAAGGTCCCCTGATTGCATTATGTATCTCATAATAAGCCATTCATATAGATTCAGGTTTCCCCTGGCACCAGCCGTCCATTGTAATTGGTGAAACAAAGTCAATACCTGTGTCATTTTGTTTAATGTTCTGTGTCTGACTGTTTAAAAGGGCTTTTATGCTTATTAAACATAAACTGCAACTGACTAAAACTACTTCTGGCATCTTTTCCCTCCACCACGCTTTCATTTTCTGGTGTTCTCTGATATTATTTCAGTCTTAGTGTATACTTTTAATTGACTTAGACAGTTTGTGAGTGTGTGATAAAACATATTTTTATATATGTATATCTAGAGCCGTTTTTGATTACCTCCTGGGCATACAATGGCAGATATAGGGAATTACAAAGTGTCTGGTCGAAACTAAAGGAATAAAATCAACTTCAAGCAACTCTAAAGCAGCTTATGCAGCAATGCTATGCCTCCAGAGGTTGTACATCTGTATATTGGGCAGTTATTCAAAGACATGTTTAATCTTTGGTTTTTTGGTAGGAACTATTTCCTCTACTGCACGCAGAGACTGCTGCGCTCACCAGTCAGTTTTAGTTTATGAAGATTTTGTGTGGACAAATCGGTAGTCTAGATGCCCCAGACAGGGATGTAGATCTCATTTCAACTTTGTGGGGACAACCAGGAATGTCTTAATCTATCTATCTATTTATTTATTTTATTTATTTATTTATTTTTGGGGGGGGGTTCCTGCATTAACCAGCACTTGCACATGGTTCATATTTGTTATGAGTAGGATCTTTGGTTACCACTGACTATTTGTAATTTTTTAAATATCATGCAGCAATCTTCCCAATTTTCTATTTTCTTTAGCTAGCCACTCATTCCACTCACACTGAGATGGTCTACCAGTAAACCCTCTGATCAGTCTCCACACTTGTTCATTATATGTTTGCCATCACGAGTGTAACCAGTAATTCTGCGCCCCATGAAAGAGCAGTTGCATGCGCCCCCCTTCCTGTGGCGTGTGAAGTCCGCTGAAAATTATTTAAAGCAAATATAAATATACATGATTAGAGTTATTTCAGTGAGCAATATCGCCAAAATATCATATATTATATTTTTAATATTATTGAAGGTATGTTGGTATTTGGTTTTCCAATACAAATTACACAAGAAGTAAACTAAAATATACTGTAGAAAAATATGGATCAATCAAAATTAAAAAATTGGATAGCAAACACAAAATCCCTAATGTGCAACCTGCACATGTGAGGCTACTATACAAAATAGTAAAGCAAAATAATTAAAAATCCAAGCTGGTTTGTATTTAAATTACAAATATACTGTATATATCCAAGTAGTGATGGGTGATAAACCATATAAACGATCATCAAACGGTTTTTTTAAGCGGAATAAAAATCATTGCCGCCAAATGGCGTATTGGCTTTCCTTTGTCTTATTTTCTTTAATTATATAGTGTTGTTGCTTTTTTATAAATTTTTTTATTTTTATTAAACTGTGGCCATTTCATTAAAAACAGACAATTCACCACACGTTTATATCGCACATTCATTATCACACTTTTGCAGTGTGAGATGTTTAATATTCATTATAAACCACAGTGTGAGCAAAGAACAGGTGCTCTCATACTCCGCACATTGAGGCATAGGCATGGCGAACAGCGGCCAGGAAAGAGGTGATTGGTGATGATGATTCAGGGGGCCCGGTGTTGGAGGGGGCCCCAGAATTCATATGATGTATGGTTTACTATTAGGTCCTGAAATTACACAATTTTTCCCCTTCAAAATAAAAATAAACAATGTGAATATGATTTTATCTTACCCTAGTACGCCAAACAACCATTTTCTTATTTTCCATGTGATACATCCTGTCTGATAATGTAAAGACTACACATGGAGCACCATTAAAACACCTTGCTAACAACCACCAATTTCAAACATTTACCATTCTGAAATAACTATACATTATATTTGTTACGATCCGCTCCGCTCCCCGTCCCTTCCTTGGTGTTTTCCTCTGTTTTCCCTGAACCTGATTGTGTCATGTCTGCGTTCATTGCCTAATTGTGTCTACATTGCACATTTACTTCTCGCACCACATCTTAATTACACAATTCACACTTAATTGCTTTCACCGCATTCCTCATGCGTTTTCTAATTGTTCAATCAATTCGCTGATTTCGCACGCATTTCCCGCAAGCTGCTGATTATCAGCTCTAATGACACTAGTTATATTTACCGTGCTGTTCCTGTGATTTGTTGTCAGAGTATTACGGTCCTTGTCGCGTTTGTACTTGTTTCCCGATTGTCTAGTTTTACTAGGCTCTGACTATACGAACCAGGTCTGGATTCCACACGCCCTGGCTTCTCTGCATGGATCCTGACTCTGCCACCGCCTGATCCTGCGCTACGACCCAGGCTAAGATCACTCCTGACTACTTCGCCTGATCCTGCTCACCAGTTCACTGTGGGCCCCACAGTGGACATTGTCCTTGTACCCACGGAAAATAAAGACACCTTATTTTCTAATCCCTGTCTCGTCGTGCATTTGGGTCCTTCCCTGCCGGTCTGTCACAATATTACTGGAACAACTACATTTATAAACAGCCAGTTTATACCAACCACTGAAAAGAGCAATAAAGCATAAAAACAAATAAGGCTAGAAGACATGTCTGTAATAATCAAAAACAATGTGTACAGTACCTTTGTTTCATTTTGAAAGTGGCTCTCACAATAAACTCTCTTGGCCCCCCTAAGCACTGGCCTCTTAGTCTCCCCAGTTTGCCCATTGCTGACATGCCTCTCATAGTTTATTTGCCATTTTTGACAAGGTAACAGAGCTCCCTGCAATGCCATCTGCCATCATATAAATCTGCCTTAAGCGCAAACCCTGTAAAACCAGAACCCAGCAACCAGAAAAACTGTATTGTAGTCAGAGGGATAAATATTTAAAATTGAACTGTGGCAATATTAGTGGTTATAAATAGTAACTGGTTTATGAGATATTCGCATGTATATTTAGTGCTAAGAATAACCATTCATGGTCAAATTGTTTGAGATAAAGTAATTAATACTTTACAGGCCTGAAACCAGTAGTAATTCAAACCTGCGCATGACTTTCATCCAGTCAACGAGGGATATTTTAGAATGTGTAAATATGGACTTGTCTGACTGCTTTAGTAAAATGAAAAGGCCTTTGGCAGCAAAAAAACTTTGAAAATAAACAGTTTTTTTCTCTTCAAGCTTCCCTCTTACGTATTTACTCTTACTGTACTCACATAAGGGCTCTCTGTGATAATTAAAATAGAAACAAATTGTGTACCCCAATAGCCTCACTTTTTGAATCTCAGAATAAACTTGTTATTAACCTGGTGGCACGTCGGACCGTTTTTCTAAAGGCCTGCGTAGTACCTCTGTTGTGGTTGTTCATTTTGTATTCATGAAAATAGCAACATGAATAATCTACAGCCAGGGGAAAGAGGATGAAAGAAATGCAGCCAGTTTGATAAGCGTGCAGTACACGAGGGATGGTTCACCTGCACCATCACCTCTATAGCTGTCAACCATTGTCTGTTTCATGAGATTGAATAGTGGTTGTGGGGTCCTACTGCCGATGAGGTTGTTGAAAATCGTGCTTTCCGAAGGGTTCCCTTTAGTTTTGGAAACAAAAGGACAAGAGAGCTCAGATCAGGACGCAAACACACAGCCCCAGGCTCAGGAGAGTGGCTGCGGAGCCTTGCTCCAACTCTCCTGCCACCGTACTTGCTGAGCAACTTTGATTAAATTCTTTCATCCTGAATCTCATTTTCCGGAGTTCTTCAAGATGAGGGTGGAACATAATCTCATCAGGACATAAGCAGCATCGCAGTGGAGGCTGACAATGACATTAAAGGACATTTTTTCTATCCATCAACAGTAAATAGGCATAGGAGGCATATAACTTTTTTTCAATCGAACCGACCAGTTAAATACTATCTATCAATTCAATGTGATAGAGAATAGTGAGTTCAGTGAATATATTCATGTAAACACGGGTGGCAAATACTTAAGTAATTGTACTTTGTGACTATACTATTTTGTGCGATTTGTACTTTCATTGAGTATGTTTACGTTTGTATATGTGTACTCTCTCTCAATTACATTTCAGAAAAGAAAAAAAACATACTTTGTACTCCTTACATTTTCATTCAGGCCATCAAAGTATACCTGTTACAATCTCGCAGGTCCAACTAGAAACTTCAAATTTAGTATAATTTGTCTCTTTCCCGATTAAATTATGAATCTAATTCTGTGTCCACAATGCGCACTTTAACTTAAGTTTTATTTAAATGAGCCAATCAAATCCCTGGGACAATGGGAAATGAACCCGCCCACACTAATGCTGATTTGTCCTTGTGCAAGGACGGTCCATTAGACCAAAGAGGATCTTGGATGGCAACAGAAGCTAGAGACGAAAACGCTGGCAAAACGCTTGATTCACGTTGAACAGGGATCTAAGTCAACTGATGTGCTGCATCTAAAAAGATTCACTGAGCTGCATAAACAATCCAGATTGGAAACATGGACATTTGGGTGAAACAATAAAGGTGTTGTACTTATTTTCTAGAGTAAAAAAAACTATGCATATCCACCATACAAAGGTTCAGTGCAGACAGATGCTTTGCATTTCCAGCAACCTGCAAAACAGTTGGGACCGCATGAAGAGAGACACCCATCCAACACAGAGTCAAAAGTCAGGAAAGGATGTTTAAAATTCTAATCTATTCTGTCCTTTTTGACTGAAAGGAAACACAGAGGGTGGTGAATGAGTGTGCATCCTTTGCATGCATTCATTACCCATTGTCTTTTTTTTTGGAGGAATTTCTGGAGGAAATTGAAATGACAATATATAATACAAAAACAAAAAATGTATGTATAATGAATATACAATTATTTTAGTTTGGCACTGAATGGATTGTCTCTAGGTACTTCTAGTGCATGCACCAGCGTGCACTACCTATCAAACAGGGAGCAGGACGCATCTCCCATACTAAACAGGAGATATACCAAAAACCCCCAGTACAAAGAAGCAGATCCAAACAACAGGTGGAAGCTGGGGTAGTGGAGGGTGAGCAGCTGGGGCAGCAGCAGTAGAAGCATGCAAGAGCAGCACAGGCAATAGCAGCACAGGCAATAGCAGCACAGGCAATAGCAGCACAGGCAATAGCAGCACAGGAGAGGTCTCTCGCTGTTAAAAAGGGGCGCTCCATTAGTGCATTTCCTGACACTTCAAGTGCGACGCTCATATGTTCAGGGCAATATGAAAAGTTCTAAAGTATTCAATTATAGAATGGATATGAGGAGAAACATTTGTCTTTTTTTTAGTGCAGCAGTTTGATGGATAAACATCCTGTTTAAGGAACTCTTCATTTTTTTGGAAAAGCTGAATAAATCCAGGAGGGGGCTGATTAGAATGGTTTAGACTTCAACTCAGAACATATCTAAAAGGGAACTCTTACAAATGAAAATAATTTGTTCTCACACCCTCAATATCCAGTGGCTAAATTTAATGACTGGAAAGAAAAGGAATTCATGATTAGATGCACTTATGTGGATAATTAAAACTGAATTTACATCATATCGCTTACTGCAATTACTGTATGTGAACATCCACCAAACTTTTGCCTTGAACAACTCCTGGAAAGACAAAGGTCTGAAGGTCTGAAGACCATTGCTCCCAAATTTAGCAGAGAAACTCTCTGAACTGTATCCTATAAAAACGTCTGACACCTTATCCGGACAAGCATCTGTCAAAAGAGTGCCTTTTTACTCAAAAGGTATGACAAAAACCTTGAATTAACGGTAAACACATGATTATATGTGCTTTATTGGGGACCAGCCTTCTGAGTTTCAGTGTAGCGGTCATCCCAGATCGTGGAGGCTGATTCCAGCAGGACCTTCTCTCTATAGGCGAGTTAGGCATGGATACGATGGGGACAGTGATCCATTTCCTGGAAAATCTCCTGACAGAGGGAGGGATTAGCATTCTGTCCCCTTCAGACAGCCACATGGCCTCACAGCACTACCCAATTATCTCCCACCTCTGGCCTGCCTCCAGCCCCCATGCCCTGTCCCCATCATCGCCAGCCCATGGAAGTAGCACTCTCAAATCCATCATACCCATGAGAAACGAGCTCCCAAACCTGACACTGCCAGACAGTCATGTACAATACCACGAGGGGACGAAGCTCAAGTATCAACGATCAGTTAATAATTTACCATATCGCTGTTGCGCCAAAATTCTTTTACATATATTGCACAGCTTGTAATGTACCATCAAAGCTGCACTGTATATGAGCGTTTGATAAAAGATTAAACGGGTACTAAACAGTATCACTTTGAACTCTTTGAAGTCTGCTGAAATGAAACATTTATTTTGGTAAAATTAATTTTGAATAATCTGAATCCACTTATGTTAGTCGCTATATTTAGGCAATATATTAAATATTTTTTAATGTCTAAACTCTCTGTAATATATCTGTATCTGAAATAGCTTTGCTGAAAAAATTATAATATTGGAGTTATTAAAATATAATCCTGCCTCAGTGAGATATTTGATTTAATACAGTTCTACAATACTTGACTGAATACAACAACACAATTTCCACCTCCATCATATCATCCTTTGTTAATACGTAGATATACATTCTTTTGCCCCTTTGCCCTATATACTCCACAAATCTGGAAGGAGCTGCTAATTTTCTCATGTGTTAATAACTCTGATACGGCGTCTAACCCCTAGGCTGGAACTGTTAACAGAACAGGCCGAAGGAATGTTATTATTACCAACTCCGCACCATGTGAACTGCGACCTCTTCACCTCTCAAATCCATCTGCCTGAATAGATAAGTAAACCAGGTGTTTTTGTCACAGGATCTGAATGGTACGTTGTGACAAAGTGAACATTTACAGTTGGCCTGGCTAGGTGAATGAACCCATTACCATGCCAAGGTCAAGCTCTGAAGTTATGCAGCAATGTGAAGCCAATGCCTTATTACACTTATCAAGGTGACACGGTTGGTGGCAAAAATCAAACAGGGTCCCAGGGAGGTAACACAATATGATCAGGGTGGGAAATTAGCACCTGCCACCCGCCAAATGCGGGTAGATTTCAGAATTGGTAGATTGGTGTGTAGCAATGTGGATACAAAAAATACAACACATTTTATCTTACTATCAGGAGTTCTCAGCAAAAGTTCACAAAAAGTTAATTCTTTAAGTATAATACAGCAATTTCAAAAGATAGAAGAGAACTAAACCTAAACTTGCATTTTAGACACAGCACGTGCTCATGCATTTTGTTAATGATGCTATCTATCTAAATTGGAATAAATAAAAACAAGAAAAAATAAGGAAGTAAATCAATTTGTTCCTTGTGCTCTCTCTTCTCTCTAAAACCATCAGAAACCTGGTCTAAAGTCATGTCGCAATTGTTTACATGTTATTTTAATGGTGCATCTACATAGGCGCGTGCACAACGCGCATACACCCTCCTGTCTGTTACACACAAACGCGCGCACAAGCATGACTAAAAATATCTAGATTACAATGTGAAATATTATTATTGTGTATATATCAAAAAATGCATGATAATAAAAGGGTCTATAGGTCAAAGACCACATGTCACCACCTGTCCCTCAGCAAAGGGGAATGGTGCATTAGATTGCTTTCAGCCCACTCCATCAACATCCAGGCGATGTGCAATGGTACGTGTAAGGTTACATGTATAGACTATTCGCAATTATCCTGGATAAAGCTATGACTTAGCCTATATGTGCCAATAATTCCTGTAATCTTCTGGGGGGACAATCTTCTGTTACGGGACAATGGCTATCCATTAAAAACTTTGCTGATAACACCTATATCAAGCCTAATGCACGAATTGTCATTTACACTTAATGCGTGAATTGTCATTCAATGGAAAACAATGAGTTCTGAAAATGTGCTTCTGATGTCATTACAATACAGCTCTAAGTAAATAGAATGCTGTAAGTAAATAGAAAAAACTGAAAAAAATTCAGAACCTTGTCCAGTGTATATTGCATTTATTGTTTTTCAAATAGAATAGGCTACAGCAGATTTGCTGTGCGTAAGGTTTTTTCGATAGCCTACGGTTAAAAAAAAGGGAAATAAATGTTACCATGTTCACTGAATTTGAACCTTATTCTTCGTTCTTCATATTTTTTTAATTACAATGACAAGGTTTCCATAATCTCAGGTTATTAAAACCACGCTGATTTCACTTGTTATTTCATAAGTGAACAAAACAATTTTAAAAAGAACTAAGCATCTAATTAGAAATGAAAATAAATTTGCAGCACGTTACACAATTAATTCACAATTAATGTTAATGCCATTCTCTGCATGTGCGCTTTAACTGCATGCAGGAGCAGGTCTGTTTCCCCTGCTGTAAATCACACTTTTCACGGTCTTCCTGGGAAAGTGGATTGTTTTAAAGCATTACACTACCAGTAAAATAGATTGGTCACATTTCCATAAGCAGGATATTATAAAACAAGGGAAAAAATGTGTGATCCTATGGGTTGCCAACCTGACAGCTTTATTGTATTTAGTGTCACCATTAAGGCCAAATAACGATATTTATGTTATTAATCAATATTAGAATGCAGGTAATGAACTTCGGATGAAGCTTGAACTTCGAGAACTCCATGAGAACATCCTCATGGAATTGATGATTGACAATGCTTCATTGCATAATCAAACAAAATGTGTTAAACAAACAGGCTAATTTGGCGTTTTCTAAGGTGAGACGGAAGCCATTGGTAGCTTATTCTCAGCTGTTGCAGGTGCTTTTAACAAAATTTTACCGCATATATTTTGTAAAATAACAGCACTGTCGGGAATTACCCGGAACTCATAATGGTCAGTCCGAATAACATTGATCATACTATAGGCCTATTTCACGTCGCTATGGTAACAGCTTCTGCTCCATCAAAGCAGTGTATGACAACTTCCGTTCGTATCAAGGGCAGCTAAGATCACACAACTGACATAACCACAGAACTGTACTTTACTTAAGTTAGCTAATGGAGTTAACGTCTTTCTTAGACATGAATGATGTTCACCGTCGTGTATGTAGAGCTATATCTTTCAGCACTTAGCTTTGTCCTCTCTTTTCAGGCATTGTTCTATCCACCCACATGAAGTTAAACTTTATCATAGGTCGCTTATACAGCCCTGTTCAGCTTTGCTTTCTAATGTGTTAGCAATCAATATATATTGCTTTTCGTGGTCAAGGAGGTAGATCAAAGATACTCTTCAATTCAATTCGAATGGTTAAAACACTTTGTCTTTATTGTGTCAGCTCCAGGTCTTTACAGAATAACACAATGGGTTAATACATCTGTGGTCCTCTGGAAGCGCGCTGGAAGCGCGCTCGCGCGTGCACGCTCTCGCTCGTGGACCCCCCATCTCTGCTACTGTGGTGCTTATATACTGTAAAGTGAAAGTTAGTTCATCACTGGGCGTATAATTCAAACCAATCAAACCTTTAGAATTACTCATGTTCAGCTCATGGCTTGTATTTTTCCACAGAGTTTGCTAGGATAGAATCTTATCTTTTGTAGCAAACCCTTTTTTCTGAGGAATGTTTTCACAGGACATCTTCTACAGCCCCCCTTCTCAGAACTCTCATAACACAGGCCCAAGGTCACCCATTCTAAACTCCACTACCACAGACAAGTTTATATATTCTATTTACAACCTGTATTTTTATAGGATTAAATGTCAGAATCCCACAAATGTCAGCAGCTAACGTCAACTAGCTAACTTGTCTGTTTAACAAAAATTGCAGCTTAATGTTACTGAACGTAAATCTAATGTTTGTACTGAGCTAACAACACCATCATGTCTAATGCTATAGCTTCCAATGTGGTAAAACTAAACCGGAAGAGGCGATACACTGTTTTTGTTTACTTCCGTTCTACGACCGCTTGATGTGAAATAGGCCCATTGATCCATATAGCCTATTCCTTGATCTCACTAAACACGTACGCGCATGTCTGTTACGCCATCATATAAGCAATCCGCCAAGGTGGAAAAGCAGGCTTTTAAAGGGAATGGGATATGACATTTATTGCATGTCACACCCAAGACACATGCACCTATAATTAATGAAGAAACTCGGTTCAGCCCATTTTCACATTGCGCTGTGCTTAGCGCTCAAAAAACATGCTGTCAAACTAGCAAAAGTGGTCTTGGACAACCCCTAAATGCACTTTACGCCATGCATTTAGACAAAGCGCTAATATCGCCAAGATAGAGCCCCAAGCGTGATTCGGATCCAATTTAAGAAAGGGGAGGGAGTAATTATATTCCCTCGCTCCATCGTTTGTCCTCCCGTCCACCAAGGGTATAAAATAGGGATGCAAATTTAAAGGAATTTTCTTAATCGATAGTTGATAACCTTACTAAACAATCGTAGATTAATTGATAACATAAAAGCTAAATATAGCTTATGATATACAGAATACAAAATGCATGTTATATTCCTCAATCAAAAATGTATTGTAACATTTGAGAAACAGGCATTTTTGTCGCATAACATAATAAAATAGAATATGAAGGCGTGTATAGGCTACTTTAACAGGAAAAAGAAATTGCTCATCTGTCGCAAGCGAAACCGTTGCTCCGTTAGGTGCTAGCAGCATTAGCTAACAGGTTTCTGACTTAGCTAACAGGTTGGTAGCTGGTTTCTGACTACCAACTAAAAGTTATGATGCTGCTAAATCATGACATTTACAGGAAGACAAATGATGCTTCTCAGAAAAGCCCAAACTATGTGCATTGGATGTTATTATATTCTGACCTAGCCAGAAGAATGCAAATAAGACATTTCAGTGATGTGTTTTATTTTATTTGTATTTATTTAATTATTTTTTGCATCTGGATTAATTTGGATTTCCTTTTCAATGTAGATGCGGTCGTGCAACATCCTAAAAAAATATATTACAAGATGCCAAGATTTCGAGGAATAGGGCTGAAATCATGGAGAAAACACTAACTTTGAAATCACATAGCCAGAAAAACTTGAATTTAGAATATGCCCCCGTTCCTTTTTCCATGATCAATCTGGAAGCCTGTATTTGAAGGTACATATCTTTGTAACGTGAATCCTGGCACTGCTCGCAATATTATTCACCTCCTTAGGTGAATATTTTCCCAAACACATAACTGATGCAGTAGGCTGGGGAAACCCTGAAGGTGACATGCAGGTTCTTTTGAATAATCTGAAGGATTTCACTATTCATCTTTGTTTGATATTGCAGGGACTTTTTCTTGTATTGCAAATTCAATCAATGGCAAAATGAGGAAACAAACAAGGAAAGATTTGCAGACGTAGTTTTCCATATGACATAAAAAAGGGTTTTTGAATCTCAATGTCATGAACAGTCTAGACAGGAGGCCCTATGGCCCTACCCTTAGATGCAACACAGTCAACATGTCAGATTGTTCCTTCACCTAAAAAAAAATCCTCAAATAGGCTGATGAAAACCATCCAAACCTTGCATTACTTTAATCGGGCCATTGGGAGGAACCTTAAAAGCAATATACCAGACACAATTTGAAGTCTATTGAACAGACCTGTTGAACTGCCGAAGATTGAGTCTAATTATATGAAAGATGAAATGAAGGGTACACAGATGTATTAGTATGACTCGAGAGTAAAATTCACTGTAATAACCCCCCACTTTTTTTCCACAGCTATGGCCTGCTTGAGGAATGATCCTGTTTATCTGCAGTCCCAGTTCAGCCTTCAGCTAAAGAATAGGCCCATTAAGAGGGATGAAAAGCTTAGCAGCACTTTTCTTTCAGGTGAGAATACGGTGTGCTACTGTAACTCAAAAGACAATTTATATGTGTTATGGGTATAGAAGTAGATTAGTTCTGGGATGTTCATTTTCTAGTCGGATATTACAGTCCCAGTAGCCTTTCAGCCCGAGGTCATAACATTGCATAGACAGCCTAATTATCAAGAAGTGCTTACCTTTATTATATCTCCTTGGCCATGTCCATTCAGTAAGGGCTTTTAGAAATAAAAAATTTTGTTCCATTTAAGGATGCATTTTTTAATACTAAATTTATACTTTGCTTAAGAATTACTACAAATAATTCTGAAAACTTGAGCTGCAAAACTGCTGTGGCTGGCCCTGCCTGCTACATTTGATTTCCTCATAGGTGGCTTTCTTAACTAGCCAAGTAGCCATTGCAGTATGCGTGCACACACGCACGCACGCATACACGCACGCACGCACGCGTACACCACGCACGCACGCGTACACGCACGCACGCACGCACGCACGCGTACACGCACGCACGCACGCATACACGCACGCACGCACGCATACACGCACGCATACACGCACGCATACACGCACGCACACACGCATACACGCACGCACGCACGCATACACGCACGCACGCATACACGCACGCACGCACGCATACACGCACGCACGCACGCATACACGCACGCACGTGTATAGCTTCTCTATAGTAGTGTATATTCTGACATTATTCTGAGTATATTTTAGGTATGGTGGACTCAGACACACTGTAGAGCTGATCAACATGAAGCATTTTTGCTGTGCAAAAACACTGAATCTGAACAGGTTTAAATATCACTGCTTTTTGGCTCCGTCTTCTTCCAAACAGATTTCATGGACTCGCAAGCATGCCAAGAGCAGCCATGACTCATGAGATTGGATTGGAATAATTGGAGACAAAAGGCCCCAGCCATGTCTGAAAGCACTTATCCTGTGTCATTGAATGAGCCTACCTGCACCAAGATGATTCAGAGATCCTGATGTGCAGAATTGTAAGCTACCTTGAGTCAGATACAGTGCATTACAAATGAGCCTCAAACCATGAATCCAGTAGATATGGATGGATCACTTGAAGGGTTGTTTCTCCCGACTTATTTTTCCATAGAAGTCAATAGGGAAATGAGTCAGGAGAAACAACCCTGTGATCCATCCATGTCTACTGCATATCTGGCAGCAGTGTGATGGTTTGAGGCTTGTTTGATACGTCAGACCCTTGGTGACTTACAGCCTTTTAGCCAACCATGTGATCCATACAATTCCCATGTAATTTACAGCTTAAATCTAGTCCCACCCTCCAATTCCCATAGAGATCCATTCAAATGCAGAGAGGTTATAGTAGCGCTTGTAAGAGTACCTGAAAATAAGATATCAAGTGTAGTTTGATATCCTTTTATACCCAGTCATGATAGAATTACCTGTTTATCTGTGGAATGTTCCAAACAGGTGTTTTTTTTAACTTCCCAGTTTATTTTTTTGCCCCTGTCTTTTGGAACTTGTTGCAGGCATCAAATTCGGAATGAGCGTATATTTACATAAATCAATAAAGTTGATTAGGTAAAACATTAAATATCTTTTCTTTGTCCTGTTTTCAATTAAACATATGTAAAAGAGAATTTACAAATCACTGCTTTCTGCTTTTGTCATACTGTCTCAAGCTCCCTATTCTCTGCACCTTAAACAAAAGAGCGTTGTCTGTTAGATCCTGAGACAGTGGAGGAGGCTTGGAGAAAGAGTAAGAAGAAAATTTGAGCAATAAGACTAAAATTATTTTGAGATGGCATAAGTTCTTATTTGATGTCGTGGTTCTATTACAGGTCCATTATTAGGAACTGTTACTGTATATATTTATTATTAGGTTATGGTAGTTCTTGTATTAGATAATGATGACTATGGATATACTTCTGAATGTTGGGTTCACACATGCAGATAAATGTATTCTGGCTAATTAAAAATTGATAAATGGAATACAAGGTTCCTGTGTGTGAAAACCTAGAAAGTCATAAAATTTCATATTGGTAAAATCCAGTACCAGTACAAAATCCTTGAAAATTACACTTTATGAAAGTGTAATAAAAAGTGTGATAAATTCATGGGTATGAGGATGACATGGTTTTGGTTACAGCATGTTAAAACCCATCAATATCCCGTCAATATCTCCGCCGTTTTAGCACCGATTACCAAGCCACTTGGCAGATAAACTCATCTCAGCAATATCTCTCCATAAAACAAATATGGAAAAGATTTGTTGAGCCATTTTTCTGAAGTACATTAAAACAAATAGAATTAAGATTAAGACTTTTTTCCAACAACCTAGCTCAAATTCTACAACTCTAATCACTAAAGTAAACATAGTGATATATCAGGCAAGACATGGACGAAAGCTATAATTCTATGATACCGTGAATTAATTGGCCATTGACTTAACATCGGGGCATAAATATGTTAGCAACCTGATACTAAGTGAACATTCTACTATGTATGTGTTACAGGAAGGTGTCCGCAAGATTTTTCCCATGAGATTTTTCGCTCTCTCATACACTTCAATTAAACCTCCACCGCACAGCAGAAACTGGCCATAATAAGGGCCAGATTCAGAGTTGAGATAAGCACGCGCAAATGGGACTTACTCCCGAAATTCCGTGCAGCTTAAGCTATTTGTGATTAAGACATTTGATTTGCCCGCAGTTTTAAGAATCTCTCCAGTACATATGCGCCATTACGCGCGTGGGGTGGAGATTTGATGAAAAGGAGGTGTGTCTGAACTTAATTATGTTTTTCCGTGCAACTTTATTCGGAAAAAAAGGTAGTTTATGTCTAACGCCACCAATAGATGATTATGAAAAATACATTATCTTTCGCAAAAATGGATATTAAAATAAGTGCATGTTCTTTGAAAATAATATTGCTCTTATTTCCCGATGCCTAGCCTACTTACAATTATCAAAAAGCTGTCATAAAAAAGAAAATATGTAAAAGTAGGCTATGATTGACCGTCTGGTATATCATACCAGACCAATATTAGATGGACTAATTGATACAGTGTCTGGATCATATTCACTTTGACAAAGAGGTGATTTGCGTCAACACAGCATCTCCAAAATGATTAAGTTGAAGACGTTGCATATAGACATTTGTGTTCAACCACCGTAGGCTACATGACTTTGTTAGGTAAATCGTTAATTAGGTTAACTAGTTAATTAGGTTAATTAGTTAGGTAATCGTTCTTTTTTTTCAGTAAATCCAACGATTTATTTGTTTACTTAATAATATTGCGTGCAACCATAGTCCATCGATTATTTATTTTGATTGTGTGATGGGTATATCCAAGTCAATTGGAGCTATGATCATTTTATCAATGTGACGGATTAATACGTTCACTGCCTTCCCCATCATGTAAGAGCAACTACGATGCACAAAGGTAGGTTATTAAAGGTAATGTCACTGACACGTTGAAAATGTATACCCCCACATACATTGTTTTAGTAGAAAGTAGGCAACACAGGGGGCAGGTACAAGAAACAGGTCATTAGAATATCATGCCTTGTGCCACCCACATTTTGGGAAACGCACCCGCGTAGCGCAGGTTAGAATACGGCATATTTCATCCCCCGCTAAATCCGCGCATGAGAGGCACTTACGAGCATGACTTGGCCATCTCTGAATCCGGCCCTAAGTAATCTATTTTTAACCTAAAAGTCCAAAGTGAGAAATTTTACGGTATGGTTTAACCATTTTTTCCCAGAATCGCAATAAGTGTGGGCAGTGGCAGATCCACTCGAGTGAGCAAGGTGGATATTTTGCTTAAAAGTTATCAGTGATAAACAACAACTCTAGCTGACCGGAAGAACAGTACCGACTGCTAACAATAACTTAGCTAATGACAAAACCAGCAAGAATACAGCTACTATCGAATGTTAATTTGACTAGATAAAAACAAACTCTTAATGTTAGCTACTACTCCTTTTCAGACATGTCCACAATATTATTAATTAACACAGAGTTGGTCCCCCGCTTTGCTGTTATAACAGCTTCAACACTCCTGGGAAGGCTTTCCACTAGATTTAGGAACATTGCTGCGGGGATTTGTTTCCATTCAGCCAGAAGCGCATTAGTGAGGTGGTACACTGATGTTGGGTGATTAGGCCTGGCTTGCAGTCGGCTTTCCAGTGGATCCCGAAGGCCAAAAGTGTTTGACGGGGTTGAGATCAGAATTTTTTCCAAGCTGAACAAATCATTTCTGTATGGACCTCACTTCTTGCACAGGGGCATTGTCATGCTGAAACATAAAAGGGCCTTGCCCAAACAGTTGCCACAAAGCACATAATCGTCTAGAATGCCATTGTGTGCTGTAGTTTGTAGACCATGGTGGCTGCCTCCCGCTCTGCAAGAAACCTGGGGGTGGTCCTGGACAACCAGCTGGACTTCAAAGACCACATCAGGGCGATGGCACGGTCCTTCAGGCTCCTCCTGTACAACATCAGGAGGATTCGACCATACCTGACCACCTACTCCACCCAGCTTCTTGTCCAGACTATGGTCACCTCACGCCTGGACTAATGCAACTCCCTGCTCACAAGCCTATCAGCCTGTGCCATCCTGCCTCTTCAACTGATCCAGAACGCAGCTTCCCCGCTTGTGTTCAACCTCCCGAAATCTTGAGGTCACTCCACTGGCTGTCAGTTGCAGGTTCAAAGTTCTGACTCTGGCCTACACTGCAGCCAATAGGACAGGCCCCGCCTACGTGCAGGACTTGATCCAGAACTATGTTCCTGCTCGACCACTTCACTCGTCTACAGCAGGGCGACTCGCACTCCCCCTCCCCATCCATGTCAATGGCGCTCGCTCGTCCCGACTGCGGAGCTTTTCCACCCTAGCTCCCCAGTGGTGGAACGAACTTCCCATTCCCCTACATGCTACGCCAACCCTGCCTGAATTCCGTTGTGGCCTGAAGACACACCTTTTCAGACTCCACCTGGACTGATGCACCTATCTAGGACCTCTCATGGTACTTGTTTCTTGTTTGAACTGTGTTGAAGTTTATAACAGTATTTAGAATAGAATTGTAGAGCTGATTTACCCAGTTTACTGTGAACTGCATTCAATATTCATTACTAGGGATAGCTGCTACTTTATGGGAAGGATGTGCTTTGTCTTATGTGTTCTGTAGTAACTTCGATGATGTTTCTGTATGCACTTACTGTATGTCTCTTTGGATGAAAGCGTCTGCTAAATGACTGTAATGTAGTGTAATTAGGGGTGGGACGATTAAATCCCATAACGATTCGATTCGATTACGATTCTTTAGGCAAAGGTTCGATGCATCATAACATCTTACGTTTGACCACAATTCGATTCGATAAGATTCGGTTCGATTAATTTAGATAATTATGCTAATGTGATTTGATACCGATACATTCAGCAGTAATTAAATATTCAATTAGAACCTTATGCCAAGTTCACAGCATTATGTTTATTGTTAAGGCATGCCATACATTTTGCAGCTGTCTGCAGCAAATAATGCAGCAATAAACATGACTAACAGTGTATTTTCCAAAGTTTTAACCCTATTTAGGTTATTGTTTTTCAAACAGTGTCAGACATGGTACCCTAATACATTTCCTTTATTTACAAACTGAAAATGGCAAAATGTATAACAATTACTAAACTGGGCCAAGAAAAATGAAATAGCCTATAGGTTAGTGTCATGCATAGTACTTTCATAAATCTTAGTACGATCTAGACCTTCGGTGGAGCAAGATGCCCATCCATCCGTAGTTAAAGCTACTCTCGTAGCATTTTGCAAGGACAGTCGAACAGTTTTCTTCACCTCTTCATACAGAGCAGGTATACATTTTTCACTCAAATGTTTTCTGCATGGTATGGTGTATCTAGGTTCCACGACATTCATTAAGTGAATCGGACAGTTAACGTAGTAATAATTAATTGAACGTAAGACATTGGAAATAGTCTTACTATTTTTGTTTTTTGTCTCTAACGTCTACTTGATTTTGAATAGAAAATGGTTTAAATTTAAATTTAAACCATGGTATGTGTATAAAAACTAATAAAAACAATTATACAAAAAATATAACTGTTTGGCCATTTCTCCAGGAAATTCAGGGGAAGTGTCAATGACTCCCGAGTTTAGCTTGCTAACCCGCTTGCTGTCCTTCACGTCAATTGTGTATCGTCGGCTCAAATGGTTTATCATGTTTGTGGTGTTGCCTGTGTATCTGATTTCTACTTGGCAGATCTTGCATATTGCAGCGGTTTTGTCAAGTACACCCTCCTTCTTTCTAAACCCGAAATGCTTCCATACCACTGATTTTCTGTTCGGAACATCGCAAATTCTGTAAGTTTCTGTCTCTTTTGTCGCACTCAGCGAGCACGCAGCTAGCCATTTCGCTCAGATCTGTCTGTCGCATTGTCGCTTGATTCCCGCCTGTCGCTGCTTTCAAGTCACGCTTACGTGGGGGTTGGAGCAGAAACATGGATTGAAGCTGGTCAAAACAGTTTTAAAAGTAGTCGTGTCTCAGAAATATATATTTTAAATAATGAAATGAATTTTTTTTTAAATAAATGAATACATGTGCACATTCATTTAAAATGCAATATTAATCTATGCTTATCGATTCGAATCTTACAGATCGCGATGCATCGGTGCATTGTCCCACCCCTAAGTGTAATGTAATGTAATTTGAATTAAGGGGCCTAGCCCGAAAACTGAAAACAACCCCAGACCAAAGGGTGTCCGGATACTTTTGGCCATGAAGTGTATTTCAAAAGTTAAATATTCCCAATTCATTATGTGCTTAAAACTACTTTTAAAACATTTGGCATTTTATTTTAGGAGCGCGAGCAACAGCGAGCATAGCCGATGATTATAACCTGCCACTGCATGAAAAGGTTTGATATCTGTAACATAAGTGTGCGACGCTCAGAAGTCATATGAAACGACAGAAGCATTGTGAATTAAAGAAATGGCATGCCAGCAGTTTGACATTGAAAAGCCAGGCATCAGCATGCCAAGAGAACCCCCATCCCCAGGCAGCAGCGGGGCCAGAGCTAGATATACAGGTGAAACAATGGATAACCCCACACCCACACGGCCTCTTTTGTTACCAAGACAATCTGTTTAAAATCAGAAAGGTTATGGTCCTGAAATATCATGGATAAACATTATTCATACAGCTCATACAAAGGTGTTAATAGGTTGATTCTGCAGATGTTTCCGGATCGTGAGATCACAATCTTTCACATGTCGAGTATGCAAATGCACATATCTCTCTTGCTATGGAATCGCACCTTATTTCAATGTCAATTTCAAGTCATCGCATTCAGGTGAAAACTGGATAAACTTGATTTAACTGTGAAAGTTTTTTTAACCAGTTAGAATGTAGCCTGGCTATATTATAATATCCCGGTACGTAAACCTGAGCTCGATTCTGGCTTTTGCTCAGTGGGACACGCATCAATGTGACCGCAATTAGAACGCGCCAGAGAGATTCTAAAATATGGTAGCCTATGATTACCCGATTTCAAACCACGACTCACATGCACAGAACCCCAACAAAATTACAAAATTAATAACGTTTCATTTATTTCCAGGCTGCGATAAAGCAATGCGCTTGCTCGTCCGATGCGCAGCTATGCGTTTCTTCACCTCCAATTTAATGTCAATCCATTTTTATTTTTGACATTTTTCTGTTTTTATTAACAGTTTGTGTGATCCTGCATTGATGGTATATGGTATCTCCTGCTAGGCCTTTACTTTCCCAGTTCCTGACACTGGTACTGACAATACTAAACTTTTTTTTTTTTCTCCTTGATTGAACATCTGCTAATTTCAGTGTCAGAATAATTCTTTCCTTTGCTTTTTCTGGGCCATTTTGACGAGCTATGGACTTTTAAATGGAATTGACAGCCTCCATAAAAGGCAATTCATGGGCGTGAATTTATGCTAATCACAAAATAACGTGGATGTGCTTCATATGTGAATATGAAAAAATCTGCCTTTCCCACACGGTTTGATGAATCCAGTGTAAATCTTTCATAAATGTACATAAATGTACGTGCATATTTAAGAATGCTTCATGAATGAGGCCCCTTGTGTCCACAATTCTGCTAAATCTGAGGGTTATATACAGAACTACTAAAGACCTATGATGCAAAATGCTAATTGCAAACTGTGCCTCAGTGTCTCCAAATCTTTCCAAAATGGCTAAATTGTAAACTTCTGTAAATCATAAAACAATCATATATTTAACTCCAAATCATTTGACTCATGAAACTAACTTTTGCATAATTTTCAGGTTGGAATTACAATATATTTCCATACGTATAGGGGGATAGCTTTCTATACAAAAATCTATCCAAAACCTGTCATAAAAAAAATAAAATAGTTTTTGTCCATTATAAAACATATAAATTTGCCCCTTATGATGGTTTCAGATGAAAACATTTATATCACACTGGTACACACACCTAAAAATGTAGAGTAATCTTTGTACTTCAATAAAACATCACTTTTTTTGTACTTTACAGTAGGGAATCTTTTGCGGCATTCCCTGGGATCACATTTCTCTAGTCTGTCTCACAAATGTTGCTATTTATAATCACTCCAAAGAATATTTTACATTTGTCTTAACACATATCAGTAAATTTATAACACAGTAAATTAGAACAAGTATTTTCCTTGCCCTAAGAGAAAAGTATAGCCCAGAGAGATAATAATACGCCATAGTCTACAATATGTACGATAAGATTGCGATAAAATAATATTTCACCATCAGGAAAATGCTGCCAATGTTCTAGCTTCACGGCAAATCGGTGCATCAAACATAAAATATGACTGAGCCACCTATAAACACTTACACTACAGTATGTGAAATGCACTCATTAGAGAATAGCACTTAATTTCATATCAAACGTTCAGACAGTTGTGGAGTGGAAAAACTAACAGACATAATTTAAAAATTACAAGCAGTAATACTTACATATCAAGGAGAAAATAATTTTTGCAATGTTCATAGGCATATTCAATAGAATAAATAGTATCACATATTGTAGTTCATTGGGTAAAGCTGTGGTGACACAACTAAACTTGCTGTTGTGCTCATTCATCATTTATTGTTCCAAGCATCAAATTAAATATGTAACACACCATTGGGAAGCTTATCATGCCCTCTATTGGGTAATAGAGTTGTCAATCAAACTAGAATGAACTGGAATGTGTTAGAACAGCCTGCACAGCAGGCGTGATAAAGGGGGTGTGTATTTCTAAAATGTATTGTCCAAGACAATAAATGACCACTGAATCTTGAAAGGGACATCCCTATGCATAAAAACAATGGTAGGTTTGTATATTTATTTCACATTAGCAGATATTGACAGTAGAATGACATGTTTTCATTTATTTATTTTGCTATTGAGCAGCGGTTTTCACGGCTGTATTAGCATACCTGCCGGCTATTGTTGGCTTTATCTTGTTCCTATGACACTTGGGTCAGTATAGTTGCAGGTGAGACTGTGTGGGGGTTTCTTTGATGGCACTTAGAAACTCTGTACTTGGCATAGTTGTCATGTATTGTATACTAATAAAGCTACAACACAGAGTTTGTTGTTTCCACTCATAGTTTGCTTGAGGGAGCAATGTCTGTCTGAGTTGAGCAATCTCACACCACTGGTGTCATGGCCACTAGGGGGTCTGTGCAAAGGGGTTAAGGCATTTCGGTTAGTTCATGGACAGCACTGTAGCAGAGTCACCCTGAACTCAAAAACTCAAAAACTCAAAAACCTTCAATGACGTTTCCATGCCTGGCCATGCGAGATGAGACATAGACTGCGGCATACTGACCATATCTGAAGAGGAAGCCTTGCTGGTCACTGTACTATGTAAAAGGATGTCGACTCAGTCGATTTTCTGTGAATAAAAAGTTGGAGGTTGAGAACCTGCACAAGCAGTGTTTATTATTACAACGCATTACTGTTGATCATATTAATTCAGTCAGTGGGGTGCTGAACGTGGAAATCACTGAACAACTTACGTACTTTGCTTTTGGAGCAAAATGACCCACTTAGAAGAGGAGAGGAAAAAGAAGAAAAAAAAATTTCCGAAAATCCTCTTTGGCCGAAATGGAGGAACTTAGACAAAAGAAACAGTGTCTCGAAACTGACATTGACAGTTACATAGTGAACTTGCTGTCATTCAACACAAGATAGAGGAATGTGTGAAGGTGTCAAAATAATAATAAATCTGATGCGATTGACAGTTGTTTATTTGGTGTTCAAAATGCTTTGCCTTTTATTCAAAAATAGTCTGCTGGTAGTTATGTTCAGTGTTATATTCAGTTATCATGTGTTCGTTTCTGGATTTAAAGCTATAAAAAAGTTATAAAACAGAGAAAAAATACTCATTTTATTATCCATGTCGCCAGTCTTTTTATTTCGTGAAAAAGTTTGATAAATGTCTTCCTGAGTGCTTGGAAGGTCCTTGAGTTTGAAAATCACAATAGCGTACAAACCCTGGTAACTGTTTGCAGGTCTTTTGTGTTTTAGATTTTTTTTTTTAAATAGATAAAATTGATTTTGCCAGGGAAAGTTGGCCTTCACAGCCTAGACAACACAGTCAATAATATTCTTGGGGGGTAAATGAATAAATAGGTCAAAGAGAGAATGACGCTTAGCATGAAGCTTTTCACTAATGTTAATGCATATTATATGTGTTGAGTGGGCATACAATGATGTCGCATCCAAAAATGTGTCATACTGCACAGGCATGCAGTATTGGCTGGTTTAAAAATGCCCTATTAACAGTCAATCACAGAATAATTATAGATCGTCAGTTTGAGGGAAATGAAACCAAGGGAAAAGAACAAAGATTTATTTTTTAAGTGCCTTCCCTTTTATCTTGCTGAGAGCATGTGTAACGAGTCTATTCCGAGTGTAATCCTTGTGCAATCATACAGTGAATATCCTCAGTAGGAGATGTTAATCTAACACTGATCAATCATTTAAACGTTTGTAAATTAAATTACATCAGACATGCATTGTAGTCATGTCTAGACTTTAACTTTGAGATTGGTGCACAGGTGTACTTTTTTTCTTCTTCTATCCTCATATCCATTGCAATACAGGAGCAGCACAATGAGCACCAGGAGTTTCCCAGTACCAGGGTGGAAAATCCTCTCCATGTAATAGAGCAATGTGACAAGCAAAAGCTTTTGACAGATTTTCTGCATCACTCCTGACAGCCAATACCATGGAGTGGCCTGATGGAAGGCACCTGGTTCTTATCATTTCAGAAATATCAAACATTTGTTTATCTCTGCCACACACTACCCCCACCAAGCCACCATTGGCCATGTAGTAGATATATATACACACACACACACACACACACACACACACACAGACAGACGGGTGACAAATCAAAGGAAAGACCTATATAAATGAGTGGAGAAACATAACTAATGCAGATGCTTCCAAACAGGTGTACTGCATGATACCATTCAGCAATTACCATCCCGTCATGCTCTGTGGCATGTACAAAAATGCTGAGCAGGCCCAGTTCACCTCCATTTTGGATCAAGATGGCAAGAGGAAAATATCTAAATGACTTTGAAAGAGGGTTCATTATTAGGGCATGCATGGCAGAAGCTTCAGACACAAAGACTGCTCATCTGGCTAGTGTTTCAATAGGAACAGTGACTAAAGTGGCGTCTGTATTTAGATCCATGGGAAAGACATCAGTAAATAGGGTCGGAAATTGTAGTGGACGGATGCGTTAGACAGCGCTCTCCACCGCCATCATCAAAACACCAAATGAGGGAATATCTTTTGTAAGAATGGTGTACCATCTCTCAAGGAGAGTTCCAGAAACTTGTAAAATCTATGCCAAGCGGTTTTGGCGGCTCGTGGTGGCCCATTGGAACAATTTCTGAGTTTTAAAAATTGTTTTATCGACTAAATACCCGTGTTATAAATAGTGATGGTTTTATGAGCACATAAAAATATGAAGGATATTTTTATGTCTCACGCCTTCACGTTTTGTTTTTGTTTTTTTTGCTTCACACATTTCAGTACAAATGGGTACATACAGTACAATATGAACCATCCACACATAATGCTACTTAATACTTTTTGACTACAGAACGTACTACTGTTTTTCAAAAATGATGATGTAAAAATAAGTCGAGAGAGTTTGCATGAACATGATTCAAATCATGATGCATCGCTGAATTTTGTTATAGGACTGTTAGTTGTGTTTTCAGAGAATGCATTTGATTAACACACCATTTGGCTACATAACCCTGCATGACATCCTATGAGGATCTAATATCAAAGAGGTGGTGTGACGTAACTAACATGCACAAGCACAGCCTGATTTAACTGATACAATTAAACATCGCAAACTAAATTAAAAATGCCAAAAATACAGAACAATGTTTGTCCATTTCAGAGAAACTGCAAGCGATTGACAAAGAAAAGCAAAAGGTTGAATGATACATGAGGTAGACTGTGAGTTTACAGCTCTCAAAGAATGGTTCTTGCAATGTCATAGAAGGTATGGCATCAATAAAAATAAAAGATGAACAATACATTCACACGTGTGTTATTTTGCATAAGTAGTATGTGCTGTTGTTGGTTCAATTTTGCCATTACCTAGAAATGTTTCAAATTTGAATTGGACCCCATCTGTGTTGTATTGTGTCCCTGTGTTTCTTGAAAGACACATTCCAAATAAAATATATTATTACGCACTACAAATGTACTCAGGATGCAAATTTACAGTATGTTCAGCTTTGATTGAGAAGGATGTCACTGCTGCCACCCATTAGGTCAGGAATTGGAGACAAGAAATTATGTTGAAAATAAGCAACTTTAAACCCTTTGGCCCAGTGGTAGGCTATGTTTATGCCAAGTGCTGACTAGGCACCGGCACCACACCTTATCCTACATAAGAGCCACAATCAGTTTTGTATGGGGGTAGATTTCTATCAAAAATAAACAAGCACAAAAATATAATCCACAATTGTATTTATCATCCACACACACACACCTCTCAATTTGTGTTTCGTAAAAATAATCCACAATCGTATTTACCATCCACACACACACACACCTCTCAATTTGTGTTTCGTAAAAATAATCCACAATCGTATTTACCATCCACACACACACACCTCTCAATTTGTGTTTCGTAACACTGGCGAATCTACATTTGCCGATCGAAGGACACGCTTGATGTGCTTGGATTTACGGACAGAATTTTGAGACAAATATTCCGCTGTTTTTCACCGTGTCGATTCACGCTCGCTTAATTTGCGATTCATAAACTAAACTCCTTCTTCTTTGGCGCTACATAACACGGCGGTGGGTCTGTTCGGCTCATCAGCGCCACTTTTAGAACAAGTGGCCAAAATTGCACATTATCTTTAAGAAGTGGATTCATGGTAAATTTAATTAAGACAACCGAGTTTTGAGTTTATTTAGGTTGTAAAGTTAACCCCACGCTAATCTTGCGATGGCAAGTTTTTTAAACAGTCATTGCACAAAACTCCTATCAGATTGCATGTAGCTAGCTAGCTAGATTACATTACACAGGGGTAGGTCCGTACATTGATAGGAACTAGGAAGTACAACACTATGAGCTAAAATAAGGAGAGCACTCCATGCAATTTGAATTATCATTTTCATTTATGTGTCTTATCTACTAGCTAGCTAGCTGAACATATAAAAGATTTCATAGGAGACATCGGTATCAGTGAGAATAGCTGTCAAATTAATTTAATTGGCTATAATACTTCACATGGTTGAGTTTGTTTTACATAATCTTTCCCATGAGGGGCGAAAGAGTTATGTAGCTACTGTGTACGGACCTACCCCTGTGTAATGTAATCTAGCTAGCTAGCTACATGCAATCTGATAGGAGTTTTGTGCAATGACTGTTTAAAAAACTTGCCATCGCAAGATTAGCGTGGGGTTAACTTTACAACCTAAATAAACTCACAACTCGGTTGTTTTAATTAAATTTACCATGAATCCACTTCTTAAAGATAATGTGTAATTTTGGCCACTTGTTCTAGAAGTGGCGCTGATGAGCCGAACAGACCCACCGCCGTGTTATGTAGCGCCAAAGAAGAAGGAGTTTAGTTTACGAATCGCAAATTAAGCGAGCGTGAATCGACACGGTGAAAAACAACGGAATATTTGTCTCAAAATTCTGTCCGTAAATCCAAGCACATCAAGCGTGTCCTTCGATCGGCAAATGTAGATTCGCCAGTGTTACGAAACACAAATTGAGAGGTGTGTGTGTGTGGATGGTAAATACGATTGTGGATTATTTTTACGAAACACAAATTGAGAGGTGTGTGTGTGTGTGTGTGGATGGCAAATACGATTGTGGATTACTTTTACGAAACACAAATTGAGAGGTGTGTGTGTGTGTGGATGGTAAATACGATTGTGGATTATTTTTACGAAACACAAATTGAGAGGTGTGTGTGTGTGGATGATAAATACAATTGTGGATTATACTTTTGTGCTTGGTTATTTTTGATAGAAATCTACCTCCATAGTTTTGTGTGATAATATCATAGGGAGAAGGCAGAGGGAATATCCCATTCTTCAGACTTCTGGTTAAACCAGAACTAACTAAGGGTGATTCTTCCCATTATGTTTACATTGTGTTTTTCACACTGAATGTCTCAGAGGGGGAGGGGGGGGGGGGGGGGGGGGGGGGGGGGGGGGGGGGGGGGGGGCCTCCAATTGGGATTATAAGGGGCAAGAAGTCAGTGGGGGGAAATGACAAGCAAAAACAACACAAAACTACTGCAATATCTTTCTTGATTGCTCAGACTGGCAGACGTGCAGCCATTCAGGCAGACGTGCAGCCATTCAGGCAGACGTGCAGCCATTCAGGCAAAGTGCTGACGTCCTCCCAGCAGATTGCCTCCTCTCATCAGACCTTACATCTTTACCGAGCCCCTTTGTCACATTCTGACACATTGCAAAGCCTGGGAACCATACATCTTTATAAAGCTAGATGTATGGCTGCTGACAGTGTAGGACATTGTTATTAGGAAAGCTTTTCAGGGGAGTTAACTGACAATAAGCTTCTATACACCAAGGGAAATGACATAATAATTGCAATAAGAGTAAACTATTTTCAGTGTTCTTTCTGAAGTTTAAAAATAAAGGACTGGGCAAATAGGTGCTCTGCTTTAATTATATAGATGGAGAAAGCTGATTATTACCTAAGGCCCTGCAATTAATTTGGCTCCGGTGGCGGTTGCATAATGTAGTTATCATTCCACTAAAAATATGACCACCTAAATCAGCTCATATTATTAGTCTCACACATTATGTGTGAAGATGGGTTTAAACGCAAGCTGGCAAACAATATAGAAGAGAGTAAGCAATGGACAATGGCGCTGAGCTGCTGGTTCTGTATAGCTGCAGGGAAGTTTGGTAAGTTGGGGAAATAAGGTTTGTCAGTGGATGAAGAGGGAGTTTCGTAAAAGGAAGTAAGGACTGTGGACGTTAGCCAAAGATGACCTCCATGTATGTCCTAAAAAAAACCCTGATGTGTCTGTCATGGTCTATGCCCTCGTTCATGCCACACAGAGTCATTTCGGCATTTTACTGCTCTTATGCTTTTACATACAATATATTTGTACAGCTGGATATTTTTACGGAAGCAATTTGGGTTAAGTACCTTGCTCAAGGGTTCAATGGCAGGACCCCAGCCAGGATTTGTTTAATGTTTATTTGATATGGACAGATACATTCAAACATAGATTAGTGTAAAACAAAATCGAATGCAATGTATCACAGAATTTGATAGCATGTGCTAATTTGCAATGCTTGTCCCGAGATAGGCTTTTCAAACACACACATACCACACAGAGAATCACAAATCATGAATCTGAATTTTTGGTGAACAAAAAATATATTTATGAACTCACACATAGACGCTATCGTCCACTGTGTCAAGCATGGGTAGGTATAGTTGCAGGCGAGACTTGGTGGGGGGTTGCTTGTTAAATGGACTTGCTACAGGATAATTGTGACACTTTTTGTTTGTCGTTTCCACTCATAGTTTGGTTGCAGGAAAAATTAATGTTGAGAAATGTTTTTTATTTTTAAATTTTTTTATTTTTATACAAATGGCTTTATTGCAGGCCTAAAATTACCAAACCAGGTGCAGGTGAAAAATATTACATTTGCATAGGACAAAATAAGCAATCCCACTAGAGCCCGTGTGCGTATGCATAGTCAGGAACAGAGAAAAAGGCTTCCATCCTTTGGCTGCGTGCATTCGAGATGCATTCAACAGAGGCAACATTGCGTAACACGTACAGCTTTTAAACTGAATAGAAATGCGATATAAATCTTACTTTAATAGTTGAAAAATTGAAATGATTCGAACCGGAACAGCGTCCACCCTCGACATTTACTCCCTGGACCCCTTGCGTCCCCGTCCCCCCCATTTCCAGCACTGGCTGTGGTTTGTGAAAATACAATATCCCGTGTAGATGAGCTGGAATTTTGCTTGAAAATATTGATCAATATGTGCCCTCCCTAAAAAATATGAGGCCCGTCCTTCCCAATAATTCTGCCGCTGGGTCTGACTCTCACCCTACTGAATGTCTAATATGCTTTACCCCTACTATAAGGTTTTAAGCATGTTGAGAAAAATGTTTAACCAAAATGAGCATTAAACCTTCCTTATACCTCACACACACACACACACACACACACACACACACACACTCCTCTGACAAACATCCCATCAACTCTTCAACCCTACCCTCGATTTACATAGATGTATGCCTCTTACAAAGGAAATCAAGGAATAGCAATTAAAAATGTATTGCAGGGTAATAAATCAATGTTAAACTGTCATCATAGCCACATCAAGTGTACCATTTGCTGCATAATTATAAACCTTGTAAACCATTTGCTGACATATTTTAGAGCAAACCGAAATGCTGACCTCAAATAATTTGCAGCATTGAAGTGTGCTCCCTTTTTTATCCTCAAGAGAAATAGTGAATTCTGTGTTTGACAGTGTTTACCAACAGACCTCTCCTCAGTGCCACCTTAACATATCCATCATGAGACCATCCAAATGCAGCCCAAAACCTCAGGTTCAATCTTATTTTGGAGGCAGAAATCATTTTCAGAGGCAATCTTGATTGGATCTCAGTGATGTGCTATAAATAAATAAATAAATAAATAAATGTTATCTGTTTAGCATCATTTGACACATCTGAAATCCAAGCTATTTCAAGGTAGATTTTATACATTCAGCTGATGAAAATGGCACTGACTACAGTGGGTGATAAATTTCAATCTGTAAAGGTTATTGTTCACCCTCCTGGTGCCTGAAATTCATACTGCATATAAATTAGGCTTTGTGGAGATTGAATATAACTGTTATACCTGAAATTGCATTACAGAATTCAAAATGGATGGCGAGGTACAGCGGAAAATTAAATCACTTTTGATATAATCAAAAATATTCTTAAATATTTTATGTCTTGTTTTACTGAAACATCCTGTCTGGTTTATTTACATTGGGGTGGGTGTAAATCCACTCTTAACTCATTCAGTGCCGCAGGCGGCATAAGTCGACAAAAATACAAGTGATTTAAAGTGCCAAGGGCGACGAACGTCGACCGCAGCCCTCTTTACACTGCCGGTAAAGAATTCCGGATTTGAGTCTGAATTTTTATACATTTTTTACATGGTTCTAGATTGCAATATTTGAAGTTATATGATTCTAGCATGCTCGTTTCCACAGAGGGTGAATAGTCACCAAAATCATTTGTCACATATACAGTGAACACCATAAGTAATTGGACAGTGACACATTTTTTTGTTATTTTGGTTCTGTACTCTAGAACTTTGGGTTTGAACGGATACAAAGAGATTGAAGTGCAGACTGTCAGCTTTAATTTGAGTGTATTTCCATCCATATCGGATGAACCGTTTAGAAATTATAGAACCTTTTGTACATAGTCCACAAAATTCTAGCAAAGAGCAGTGACGTAGCTTTCGTGAAAAGTCCCAAACCCCACCCCCATGACTCAAAAATAAAGTAATCATTTTTAATATTTGATCGCATATCCTTTGCATGCCATGACTTCCTGATGTCTGTGACCCAACAATATCAAAAGACTCTTGATTTTTGACTCTTGACTCTATTTTCTGGTACTCCTACAAATGATACTATAACTTCTCTGCATTTCAATGGATCTCTATGGGAATTGGGAGCTTGGACTAGATTTAGCTGTAAATTATACTGGAACAGTATGGAACACATGGTTGGCTAAATGGCTCTAAGTCATCAAGGGTCTGACGTGTCAAACATGCCTTAAAGCATCACTCTGTTGCCAGATATGCAGTAGACATGGATGGATAACTTGAAGGGTTTCTTCTTCTGACTATTTCCATAGCGTTCAATTGGAAAATTAGTCAGGAAAAACAACTCTTAAAGTGATTCATCCATATCTACTGTATTTCTGGCAGCAGAGTGATGGTTTGAAGCTTGTTTGATACCCCAGACCCTTGAGGCCGATCCAGGTATACATTAGAAGGAATCTATCCAGTGATGAGCACAAGGGTGGGTTCATATCATTGATAGTGTCATGCTATCTGACCTTGTGATTAATGCATTTATATGTGTATAAACTGCCATATATTTCAAATATAATACACAGAAGCAAAGTCCAACCTCCATTTTCCTAAATACATTTTTTTCAGAGGACTGTCTGCTCTGCCACAACAGCACATGGACCATTATGGAATGAAAAGTGTCTTTCAAGCCAAAATTTGTTATATATAACATATTTATAATATAATATCATTGGTCCCGTGCAGGGCTTCACCTCTGACGTGTGATGATGCCACATGAAACCAATGAATACAAGTGTGCCTGAGGATGAGAAAATATATATTTTTTAAAACACAAATAATGTTGGATTCATTCCTCCAGTCATAAAAAGAGTAGAAAATATCTGAATAGAATCAGATTTATAAACCCTTTGGGGGAAAATAGTTTGTTAGCAGCAGCAGAGGGGAAAAAAACAACAACATTAAAACGTATAGAAAACATGGTTCGACCAGTAAAATGGCAAGGTCCAATATACTTAGTATACCTGATTACAAAAGGGAATATAATGCATCATTATAATTACAAATCAAGCTCAGTTCATTTTATGAGGTGTTTGGTTGCAATAAAGTATCGATTAAAAATGCCCTGCTGCTACAGTGTGCAGTGGAGGGGACGCACCTTGTTCTGATAATGACACAAGCATAATGACAATCTCAGGGGTCTGGAGACCAGCCAGTTGTCGTGCCGTCCTACTTGATTAATTTACTTCGTCAGTGTCTCCTTTTAAAATATTAATTTTGCATCATACAGTGCCTGCCAGAATTATTGGGAATCCTGGAAAGGTTCACACACATAGTGTTTTTGAGCTTTTCATATCATCCTGGAGCTGTTCAATTGTGTTACATACTGGTTCAAGTAAAATAAATAGCAATTTTGGTCAAAGTATGCATATTTTAGGGTTTAAATGCAATTTTGCAGAGTTCTTGGTTAAAACGATTTCCCACGTGATATGTCGTATGTTTTTGCATAATTTGGAGTTGCAATCCAAATGTAGACAGACAGGGGGCGGGGTTTGGGACTTTTTACAAAAGCTGCGTCACGGCTCTTTGCTAACGTTTTGTGAGAGTTTCAGATACTAAAACCAGGAAGATAATGCCGATGGGCCTTGAAGACGGGGAAGCAGCTTTATTTATTTTCTTGCACATGAATGTTGCTAAAAACGAACGTGACTAAACATAAATAAGCATGACAGCTACCATTATTTCAGTATGTGAATATGCATGAATGAATTTATTCAACCAATCGTTTCCAAAAGACATTTTTTTCAGATGTTAAAGTTGTTTTTCGGTGTGAGCACTGCAATACTATTAACATTGGGAAACAATAACTCAGGTAATATAATGCAACAAAATAATTTCACTAATCTACAGAAATGTTTCCGAATTAGCCTATGTGAGATGCAAGGAACTGGCAGTAGAATGTAGGCTGTCACAGTATAGATACAGAGGTGAATTTGTGATCTTTATGTTCAATCATCAGGCACATCTGGATTCTGGAATTACAGAAAATTGTTATGTTTGCATATACTATGTGATTAGCTGTCCCAATTTTCTTCACGGGTCCTCGTTCTCTTTTCTCCCGCTCGTCTCCTCTCCTCCCCATTCTTCTGGGGACGAGACGAGCGGCAGTGGGGGATTGGAGAAAAGGAGAAGAGGAGTGAAGAATATTGGGTTGCACCCCTCCAGTCAGCCATCAACATGGGGAAGATCAGAGAACACAGGTTTTTTCCCTTCATCGGGTAATGGCTATTGAAAAATATCTTTATGTCTGAAACTACCAAATTCCACCATTAGGGCAATAGTTAAGAAGTTTAAAGCAACTGGAGCTGTGATGAACCTGCCTGGAAGAGTGTGCCATGCACAGTGAGCAAGATAGTGTGAGGGGCAAAATTTTTCACAAAGGGTCACAGTTTGAGAATTTCAGAGAATCGGGTCACCAAGTCTCACCAATTTAGAAGGCTTTCCAGAAGAAAGTTTTTAGGTGAGTTTGGGGTAATAAGAGGCACAGTTATGCAGACAAGAGCCTTATCCATGTGAAGTATTGTGGTAGATATGTGATGTTGTGGGGCTGTTTTCTTTTCCTCCAAAGGCCCTGGGAACCTTGTTTGGATACATGGTATTATGGAATACATCAAATACTCAGAGATTATAAATCTAAATCTGGCAGTCCCCTGACCTGAACCCCATTGAAAATATGTGGGGTGAGGAGAGGAGAAGTATCTAAAGTATCTGGAGAGCTTCTGTATGGAGGAATGGTTTCAAATCCCTTGTTATGTTTTCTCCAATGTCATTACCCTTTAAAGGAGAAGACTCAGTGCTGTTATTTTGGCAAAGTACACAGTACTAACTGGCAATAATAGACATACATTTTCTTCAAGTCAAAGTTTATTTTGCATGAAATTGCTCTATGAACTATATACATTTTAAAAAAATTTGAGCATAGAATACATTTGATAAAAAGTAATCTGAATTTAATACTGCACTTTTTGCTCATATTAATTGAGGTTGTCAGTAATTCAGGCAGGCATTGTAGGTCCACAGAACTTACTGGTAGCCACAATGTCTGGACAGAATGTGTTAAAAATCTCTGAAACATGAAAGGATTTTGGTTTACCAAGGGGGGGAACAATAATCTCATCTGGGTTTTCCCATAAACTAGTGTTTCTCAGATCTGCACCCAGAGGCATGCCATGTTAACTGCTGAGCTTTCAATTCCTTAGTTTTGACTGAACTGTTACTTGAATACTGATCTGGATTTGACATCTCTTACCAAATATTGTCAGTGCTTTTCTACAGAAGTGTGTTGTAGTGTATTTGTTGGTTCTCATAGAAAGATGTGAATAAGTGTGTTTTTAATGGTTATTTCTATTTATTTTAACCTCTTAATGCATTTAGTATTCCAGACATATATTCATTGGGATAATTTCATTAGTTGTTACTAAGTATGCGAGTGATTAAAATGTAAGGGATACAGCTGTGCCAAGTGCAGATCATATTAACAAAAATAAATTGAAAACATGTTAATTTTGTCCTTAGAGATGTACAAACAACACAACATTTTATCACACCAGGTGAAACTGAGAGGTTAAATTAAGATCAGTATTAATTTAATGGCTCCATCAAAACTAATTGGTATCTCAGCTGGAGAGAAAGCCAGCAAACACTAACAGTCCTCAGGGCAATGTTTGAGAAACACTTTAAGGTAGTAAGACCTGAAAATGTATTGGTATGATAGCATCATTATGTTTCCTATAATTGCATGTATTATTCCGTGGTTTATGAACATTTAACACTTAAGTTATTTTTACATCCACAATATGCACTTAATTTGTTTTGTTCAACTTATAGTATGAATTCGATGATGTAGGAATGATCAGAAAACCCCTGGAGGTGGTAAGCTCCTTTGTTTAGTTCACAACAGGTTACTTTATCTGGATGTCTCAAACATTAAATGATTCTGTACATAAACTATCCTGACACCCCGTTAATTATAGATGAATGTATCTGCAGTCCTAACGTTTAATTAAATTGAAGATGAGGCAAAACTTTACCTGAACTACAAGCCTTCCTGTCACTAGCATAAATCTTATGAAGCGCATGGAGCAGAACTCTCTTTACAACTTTGTTGGCAAATCTGAAACTATCAAAATAACCACAAGTATGAGTTTTGAATGTCCCAGAAGAATATTTTGAAAACTGTTCATAATTTGCGAATGCATGGCAGAGCTAATATTATACAGATCTAGGACATTATTGTCCTATTTTTTTCAACACAGATTCTGAAAAAGGTAAAGAGAGTATAGCATATGTCACAACTGGTTGCTGAAAACCTTAAATACCTTTGAGGCAATACTATATGGCCTCCTTCATTCCAAATGAGGCATTGTAGATGGCCTCAGTGGCTTGCTCAGAATTGGTTGAAATAATAACAAAGATCACAACCATTACAGCAGATAATTCACATGGAAATTGTTATAGTCCTCATAGCATTAAAGAGGTGCACATACCTTCCTTCATCAACGCTTTATACCATAGATTGTTAATGACATTTCCTTTCCCAATCCTATCCTCTGCCAATCCGTTACATTACAACACTTAATACCATTGATTGTTAATTACTTTTCCTTTACCAATCCTATCCTCTGCCAATCCAGTCAAAAAGCTTTGAAAAATTGGTGTATAAGTGTACAGTTACAGTTTGGCTGAGTAAATGCAAAACAAAAGTCTGAGCTTCCAAAAGTATCATCGATTTTAAACATTTGCTATGAGTTCATCCAGTTTTTTCTTATATATATTACATTACACATTATGCCTCATGGTGAAATAGTTTTACACTAGATTTACTTTTTGTGATGTCATACCTCACGTATCCTCTGTCCCTCTTCTATACCCTTATATTTAGGATACTTCACAGCCAGCATTTTCAGTTGTTTAAAACAATATATTCACTACACTATTCGGTCTTACCACCTTGTTTAAGCCCTTCGCAATGATGATTGTTCATGGTATTTGTTTTGCACAAATCATTGGTTGTGTTATTAGTTTCTAGTGTGCTAAAATGTTTTAGTAAATCAGGCCCAAAGGGTACACCGTTTACATTTTGCGTCATAGATCTTTAGTAGTTCTGCATATCACCCTCAGATTTTCACACTTGAGGTCATGGAGGGTATGATCCAGGAAATGTATAGTTTTAACTTTTATGTTTGTAGCTCTCAGTATTTCATTGCAAACTAAAGCATTTGTGGCACTTTATTTTGACCTAAATTATGAAAATAAAGTAATCTAAGTTAGTAATGTAAATGGTACAATTGTCTTTAAGCCATTTAAGCCATTTCCAAGTTTCTGTGATGCTCACGCCTTGAGTTATAAAGCCTTAAATAGAACACCCCATAAATAGGTGAGAAATTTAGCATCTGTGCAAAAGGGTTAAAAAGAGTATTGTCCAACCACCTTGCTGAAGGACAGCATTGTGCAAAGCTCAGTCCTTCAACCTTTTAGTTTAAAGGTCCTGTCCCTTAAACAGCACTGGACACTGCCACCCCTTTATCTTTATGTAAAGTGTTGAGAGCTTTTAACAGACTGGCATGATGGCTGTTGCTAACCCCTTATACTGTATTAAGCTGTGCGTCCACATGCCTGTGGAGAGAAAATGATTGATGACGACTGTATCTTAAAGGCACTGATGCACTGACCCTGTGAGAAATTATACCAGGTAAGCACTCAGCACTGTTCTGTTCAAAGTGCCTCCCCTGATTGGTATCTTTTTGAATTATGACTGCTCAAGTGTGCAATCTCAGAACCGTTCATTTGAATTCAGAATACAGCTCTCTTTTGTGCACACATTGACGTAATTGGCAAATAAAAGATATGCATACTGTGCGCACATTCAAAGTACAAATACTTACATCTGATGTAATATATATATATTTCTAAGTCTCCCTTACCGTGAACAAAATCAACATATTTTGTCCGTTTTTATTTTTTAGTAAGTGGGTGCCTTTTTATGTCAGGCATTTGCATTATACAGTATAAAGCAATCAACATTTTCACAGGTCTTTCGTGAAAACTAAGTTGTATGTATAGCACCTTCAGTCCACAAGAAGATAGTTAAGACTGAGGTTATTTCTGTTCTTTGTATCAATTGAAAACTGTGGCAAAATAGTTTGCTGGGTTGCACCCTTCTACACATTTTTAAAGATCACAAGAGAAGAACGGTGGTGAACCAGCATTGGAAAATTATTACAAACAATAAATGCAGTATCACAAGTTGACTGTGAGCAAGCCCTCTTTACTTAATGTTCAGTAATGAATGAGCATTTTAAAATGCATCCATAATTCACTTCAACATCTAATAGGTACAAAATCACAGAGATGCCAGATGTTAAATTTATCATAAAACACATAGCTGGGAAAGAACATGAAGAAACCGAAAATCAAAAAATGTCACAAGATGTGGCGGCTGAAATGTATGTATTCTGAAATTTATTTTATGAAATAAATGAAAAAATAAATAAATAAAACATAATAAAACTTAAAGAAAATATGACTCAAATTCAAAAGCTATTATTAAAAACAAAGATATTAGATAAATGTTAGAACACCAGGCTTTTAAAATCCAGACTCATTGGATTATGTAAAATGACAGGAGCAATGTATGGAACTATGCAACTTTACTGCTATCAAGCTTTCAGACATGAATAGAGGGTGATGATGTGGCAGAGCAGGAACAGCACCTCCTTGTCTCCGCTCTGTTCCCAGTGCAGGGGGGGACCCTGTTCAAGAAGAAACCAAGAACAGGCTTCAATCTTCTTCAAAACTGAATAAACACTGTACATCCAGCCAGAAATATGTGGTGGGTCTATTAATAAAAAAATCTAAAAATAATAAAAAACACCAAAGAACTTACTGGGCAGGGTGCTCTGCCTTGTACATGTCAACCACTTTTATACAAGCTGCCAAATACAAACTCGAGGGAACCAGTATTTTTGTAAAGATTGATTTTTTTTTCCTTTTAATTTTGCACAAGGTTTGTCTTGGCCTCATCTCTGCTGCAAGTTTGCAGTAATACTACAGTCAGTGTAAAAGTTATGCTTAGTACATAAATCCTATTTTAGTCCTATTAGATTAAGCAAAACCGCTCCAAAGACACTTTGGAAATGCAAAATCAGATTTTCAGGGGGAAAACAACATTTTAGGGAACACTTTGGGCTCTATTTTCTGGCCAGTGCATGACATGTGGTGAACCGTCACAGTCAATGCTGCAGCGCATGGTGCACTGGGCGTGGCTACTGAATTGAGCTATTTTCGGACGAGAGACGAGGAGCACAATGCTCACAGTGGAAGATGATAATCTGCAATCTATTTTGCATTGATATTGCAAAGTATACTATATTATCAATGTAATAATGCATTTGCTCACAGGAGAATGTGTAGAATTACAAACTAAGTAGGCCTATACTTCATCATTCATGTTTTAGTCCTATTTTAATATAATATGTAGTTCAGCGATTGCATCTAAGTGCGTAAGTCAATAAATGATACAAGTTGTCCCTAAACTGGTAGGCTAAAAAGAAAAAACCAGCGTATTTGTATTTTTAAATGACCAACTAAACAACCGTTAATTAATTATCCCACCTTGTGACATTATGCCATTATGGCCGCTGGTCCCCTTCCTTTCTACCTCCCTTCCGTTCTCTTCCGGAAAATGTTTTCCCCATTCCTCTCGTTCCATGTCATGTTTTTCTTTTCACCTCGTTTGTCTTTTTGTGTCGTGCAAGCTGGACGTGAATTTCCTACTCGTTTCCCCATTGTCTCCCCAATCATCTCACAGCCAGTCACTCGCTTTTCCCACTCACGTTCTGCACGCGCTCTCATTATCTCATTACAGTTGCCTACAAAACTAGCCAAAAATATATTTTTTAACTGAAACCAATGTATTTTAAGTAGACTTCAGCATATATTTTTACGTTTTAAAAGTGTGTGGTTTGTGACTTTGCATTTTCCCCTGCGACTGGACTTGGAAAGTAGTCCAATTTGGCTGTCAAACCGCAGACATGGCAACAGTGAGCGGAGGGGCTCATACAGCGTCTTTTCCAGAGAGGCCACGTTACTCGCTAGCAAGTTAGCAACTAATGGAACAGTTCTGCTGAAAAACATTAGCTAGAGTCTCCAGAAAAACAGGGTAAATATGGCCATTAATTTATGAAAACACAGCCCTTCATTTATCTACGTGATGGTATCGTGAAAACATTAACCAGCCTAGCCAGAAGTCTGTAGCTAACACTTAGGCTACTCATTTCTTAACCTCGTCTGAATAAAATGTAATACAACGCCCCTCCAACTAGGAGTTCCATGTTGTAAATCAGGGATCAGGAAATCAACCCCAACCTCCGGATCAGGAAGAACTTGACGTAAAATCATTATGGCAGCTCACACAGTGACCCACATTGTGATCAGTAAACATTACTTTTAGATTTTAAAACAGTTCAACTTTCGTTTTTCAGGATGAAATGCTTTTGTATCGGCCAATATGCTGATACAAAATGATAAACATATACAATTAAAAGTTAAAACGCTATTGTTGTAGTTGTTATCAATGATAGCTAGCTTGATCTACGATGTGTCCCTACTCATAACAGCGACAGACGCAGCAATGTTTTCTCCCTCACTGGCTCCGCCTACGTGCCAATGTAATTTACACGCCCACTTGACGCCACTGTTGTCTTTCAAAAATTAGGAAGTGGTAGAGGTGTACGTCATTTTGACAGATACCTCTACCAAACGTGTAACTTTAGCTGTCAATGTTTCCATTCACATATTGTTTTGGCAGCGACAAAGAGAGACTTAATTAGTTGCGCCTTGACCTGTTAAATAAGGTTAATGTTGTTTTTCAGTGGAACTACCCTTTACAATTAATTTTCAAAACACTGTCAAAGTAATGTAGAATAACGGCAATAACTCATTATTTAACGGCCATCCCCTAAAATAACAAGATTTCTACATTCATTAAATGGTTTTTCACTGGCAACATTGCTGCTAGTCTTTTCGATGTTTTCTTTCGAGATATTTTTTACAGTGCAGAATATTGATAATCATAATTAGGACTGAGCCTAGCCTAGCTTATTTACAGTTTTGTAGCCTACAGTGAGTAGTCTACATCTTTTTCAAACAAGCTTCACTTTCCATTTATAATAAGCTACAAATATTACAGTATCCACCTCAGTATTGCACAGCTGCGTTTATATCTACTCAATACAGACGGGCGTAAAAAAAAAAAAAGAACGGAACACAGTCGCCTACCCCCGGGACTACAATGCAGTATAATAACAGACATAAATAATTAAAAACAGAAATACATACAGGAATCAGCGTAACATAAAAAAAGAAAAAGAGTATGCATTTTTCCTGCATTTTCGTATATGACATATAATCCACAAAAATGGTCTATTGGCTTTGAATAGGTTATGAATGATCATGCATGCATTGCTTAGGAAAGCCCCGAAATAAGCAACTTGCCATGGACTGACACACCCACTCTCCTCCTACTTCGGCGCATGGTGAGTCAAACGGGCTCAGGCACGTGAAAATCTATGATAAAATTGCCACTTCGTCAGGGCGGTGAGCTCGCCACACAAAATCATTACCTATTTTGAACCTATTGACACACCAGGGCCCTATTCCCCATCGCTGGCTAACCGAGATAGCTGGCTAACTGAGTAAAACCTGGAACAGTAATTTTGCTTCATAATTCTGTATTCGGGGGGTTTCTGGGTTTTACACAGCACAACTAGCCAGTTAACACAGTTAGCTATGAGGAATATGGCCCAGGTCATGATGCTTTAACTTAACTTGGAGGAGGCACACTGAGTAAGCACAACACAGAAGCCTCAAATGTTTTGAATAAATTTCATTTTCCAGTTTTCTGCACTAGTGGACTTTGGAAACAAGATAGCCACAAGAAGACCGGAGGCATTTAAGAGCACTTTCTGAACCCCGGGGTGGTTGTAAAGGTCTTCTGTGTTGGAAAGAGGGGACCTATATCCCTGGGTACTGGAAATTAAACCTTGTGTATTGAGGTGTGGGCAGCCAAATTACAGGCTAGGGCTCCTCTCCTGTGGCTTTCCAATCAACACAGTATAATGGAACAAACAGATCAACATACTAAATGGAAAATAGAATATTCCATAAAAATATATTTGTATGGAAATTATAATGTCGTCATTCTTGCAGATCTGGCATACACAATGATTTTGGATGGGGACCCACAAAAATGGCCTGTTTTGGACCTCTCCAGCAGTTTCTGGAAAATTGAAATCAAATTAATAAAACAACGTTTAGCTTTTGTAGCCTTTATCCATCAAACATATGGTGACCTATGATGCATTGGTTTTACTTCTGTTGAAACTGAAGGCAGACGGAAATGTCCGTTCAAGCAGTTTGGAATCAGAAAATGAGAGTTCATGAGCTCTTCAGCAGTAACCATGTCCCTGCTCTTGCCTTCCCTAACCCTGGTGCAGAGGAGGCACACGCAAAACTACGAGTGCTAAATTGAACAGATTACAGCGGCTCGTAATAGACAACAGGAGAGACAGAGACATTCACCCAGAGATTTTGCTTCATTCCGACAGCGCCCCGATAATGTGCCTTAACATGGTTTTGTATTAACCATTGGCCTTTGCAAATATAGAAAACCCATCACTATAACAATTACCCACTGGAACATGATAAAGTAGGCAATTTCATGCCCTACTGCTTGGGTTGCTGTGTGCTAGTCAAACTGATTTGTAAATCTCAGCCGTATATCAATTTTATTTTTGTCCCTGTTCATCAAGAGCCATAGGACTTTCTTGGAACAAAAATAATTTGCACGAAATTTTGCGCACAGTTTTAAAACATACACTAAATCAGACTACAGAAAACATACATTTTTCAATATCACTTACACATGGTCACAGTTCACATAGTAACAGTTGAAACCCTCATGACAATTTATAACAGTATCATTCTTACTTTTACCTATGACTGAGTTGAGTAAATTATTTCTTATTGTATCATTTCCATCTTCCATATAGCATTGAGTTATATAAAATATGTTTATGTATTCTTAAACATTATATACTATTAATATACAATGGGGACGGAAAGTATTCATACCCCTTCACTTTTTGCACACTTTATTGTGTTGTAGATTTAATTTTAAATGGATAAAACTGCCATTTTTGCCCATCAATCTACATTCAATAACCCATAATGACAAAGTGAAAACATGTTTTTAGAAATTTTTACACATTTATAAAAAATCTAAAGCTGAAATTTCTCATTTACATAAGTATTCATACCCTTTGCTTTAACGTATTTTTAAAGTATCATATTTAATATTTGGTAGCATATCCTTTGCATGCTGTTACTTCCTGATGTCTGTGACTCATAAACATCAAAAGACTCTCGATATCTTATTTTCAGGTACTGTTATAAGCGATACTATAACCTCTCTGCATTTGAATTGATCTCTATGGGAATTGGGGGGTGAGACTATATTCAGCTGTAAATTAGGCTGGTACAGTATGGAACACATGACTGGCTAAATGGCTGTAAGTCATGAAGGGTCTGAGCTATCGAACGAGCCCCGAACCATCACTTTGTTGCCAGATATGGAGTAGATGTGGGTGGATCACGGCAAGGGTTATTTCTCCTGACTAATTTTCCTATAGAACTCCATGAGAAAAAAAGTCAGGAGACAACAACCCTTGCAGTGATCCATCCACATCTACTCCATATCTACTCCATATCTGGGCGCAGAGTGCTGATTTGGGGCTCGTTTGATACGTCAAACCCTTGATGACTTACAGCCATTTAGCCAGTCATGTGTTCCGTACTGTACCAGCCTAATTTACAGCTGAATATAGTCTCACCCCCCAATTCCCATAGAGATCTATTCAAATGCAGAGAGGTTATAGTATCGCTTATAACAGTACCTGAAAATAAGATATCGAGAGTCTTTTGATGTGTATGGGTCACAGACTTCAGGAAGTAACAGCATGCATAAAATATGCTACCAAATATTAAATATGATACTTTAAAAATATGTTAAAGAAAAGGGTATGAATACTTATGTAAATGAGAAATTTCAGCTTTAGATTTTTTATAAATTTGCAAAAATTTCTAAAAACATGTTTTCACTTTGTCATTTTGGGTTATTGAGTGTAGATTGATGTGCAAAAATGGCAATTTTATCCAATTAAAATTAAATCTACAACACAATAAAGTGTGCAAAAAGTGAAGGGGTATGAATACTTTCCGTCCCCACTGTACATGGTTCTATGCGGTCTATTTTACATATAGTCTGTGTGTCTTGGTGGATACAAAGGCTATTCGTGTCATATTTCTCTTCCATTTGTGATTTAAAATTGGACACAGAATCTATTTGTTTGATGTGCAATATAACTTAATGGATGCACTAGCCAGAAAATACACTGGCTACAAAACCTATAATCTATAAAACTAAATGTGTGTATGACATATGCATGGTTCAGCAGACTTTCCGAAGGAATCAATAAAAATAACTGTTACCTGCTGTGCTCAGTGCTCCTAAATTCCAAAAAAATCTTTACTGTTTCTATTATCTGACTTTCAGCTGAAGTTGCTCCATTTATTAGAATGGCCATTTCAAAGCGAATGTCGTATGTTTGAGAGTGGCTCTCCAGTCAGTTCCAGTGAGCTGCTCAGTGTACATTCAGAGTCAGCTTGATCACCTGATTGCAGATACGACAGCCAGTCCCAGGAGGATTGGACCACATGTGTTTCATATATACTGTAACCTAGTCGGGGCTCCCTGACCTCAGATGATTAAAGAAGGAGGACTGAGACATTTTGACTGGGGCTGGAGGTCACTTTTCAAGCTTTTGGAAGACTTTCTCCCTTATGGTGATCACTATGGCTCGGGTCACCAAAAAAGTAATAAAGTTTTCATGCTTGACCCTAGGATAACCACAGAGTGTCTACTCATAATCCAAGAGAACAAAAAAGGGTAACAGCCAAAGGGCTGAATAGGAGGCGAGCCTTAAGGATGCACATTTTGTAATACGTGTCCAGCTGGCTGAGAGTCATTTCTACTGTTCCTGCTGAGTTCACCTAAACATAACCCTAACCTTCTTCCCCCACGGCTGATATCTTTCTCACCATTCATCCCTCTCTCACCCTTGTGATTATCAGGGTCTTGTTGTCTGTATGTTCTTCTCATAATTTCAGGACACAATAAGGCTTTTTTTCTTCCACCTTTTCCCTTTCTTCCCCCATGATTCAAATTCCCCAAGTGACAGATGAATCATGTTGGTGATGCATGAGTTGTGTCAACTAGGAGAAGTCAGACAGGAGCTTAATAAATAGCTAAGTAGGAAGCAATAAATTTCAACAACAGGTTCTCAAATCTGATTCCCATTACAGGTGCTGGAGTTTAACCAGCAACATCTGGACGGTGTTTCTGCTAGGAATCCCATCCAGCTTTATTTCCCCATAAAGGTATCGAGCTTGGTGTGTTTTAAAGTGCTGACTGCCAGACTGAAATCCAGAATGGATGTTATTTATTTATTTTTTACTTTAATTTGGTCCCATTTTAAAACTACCTACAACAACAATAAAGCATTTATCTTTAAGCCTCAGCTAGTAAATATCAAAGCACACCCATCATTAACACTTAGTTTTGCAGATATACATTGAACTTAACAAATAACTGAATTTGTGATTTGGAAAAGTATCAGATAAGACGATCCAGTGAAGATCCAGTGACCAGTGACCAGGAACCAAAATCCGCTGAACAGCACTTGTTCTGTACAAGTTTTTTTAACAATTATAAACATAATCAATTTGCAAAAAACTGACAACATGCACACCTTCTTTAATGTGAACCAATACATTTTCTTATATTTAATTCCCATACATGCTGGGCGCACAGACACAAGTGAGGCACAGAGCGTGGTGCTGAGAGGGAAGACAAATTCCAGGATCTCATTCTTTTTTAGAAGACAGAGAAAGGGACATGACAAAAATATCCAAGATTTCCAACGTAGCAGTGATGAAATGAACACAGACACCGCCTGTAAGTAATTCCCTGCTGGAGTATAACCACACATTGCATTTATTAAAGACTGTAAATCTATTTCAGAAATGGTGTGCCACAGTCCCAGGCCAAAAGGAGAAAGCCCTTCTCAAAGGCTCGGCAGAAAAGATGTTTACGTGCCATCTCAGCCATCTGGTAGAAGTACACCGAAAGCCCAATCATACATAAACCTGCTGTGTGAAATGCCCTGACAAAGCCATCTTGTGTAGGCAGACACTGGTCAAACATTCGAAGGGGAGATAATTGGTTGGGCGTGAAGTGGTTTGAGGCAATTATAGCAAAAAGCAATGAGCGGATTTATCAGTATCTTAATCCAGCCAAACTGCAGGACTGCTACCTGACTTGAAAGTGTCTGCACATGGAAGAAATTAAGTTCTTAATAGGCATATTGGGGGGTATTCAAACCACACCATGGCATGTACTCTTTGTTAAAGTAGTACCCTACTCTTACAATCAATATTGTCAGAGTAGTCATAAAATAGGGACTATCTAAAAATATACAATGTTATTCAAAAAGGTAAATGACATACGGTAATTTTGGAAATACATAATCTTTAGTCAGGAACATCTGTTAAAGGTGGCGATATATCATGTTTGATGAAAACCATACCCTAGGATACTCTAGAATACCTCTCAAAGCTACATAAAGTTTAAAGTAAAGTTTAAAATTAAAATAATGATTATAAATTTTGTGGGCTCTGTGCAAAGCATGCGAATGCAAGCACTGGTGGATATGTTTTCTGTATTTCAGTAGAGCTAATGTGCATGTGGAGCAGAGAGTGCTGCACAAGTCCAATACATACGCAAATAACTTCATTGTGCCCGCCCAAGGCAGTTCGTTAGTCTGGCGACCTGTTCAGGAGGTATTTCTGCCTCTCGCCTAATGCATGCTTCGATAGGCTCCAGCCTCCGTGTGACCCTGACCAGGAATAAACGGGTTAGATAATGGATGGATGGATGGATGGATAGATGGATGGATGATTCTTTGAGGCTGGCAACCTAGACATATTGCTGCAGATGTTGTGGCAACAAGTCATTTGGTGAATTGCAGTGTCAATTTCTTAATTTTAGTGTTGGTCAGTAAGTGAACAAACAAATCTTTTTCACAAATATTTAAAGTGAACCGAGTGTACTTGATGATCACTGTAAATGATTCGTTTGTATGCTTGTGTGAGTGTGCCAGCAGTAAAGGCAGGCGTTCCGTTGGAATGAAAGAAAATCTTGCTGCTTGCCATTGATCTGCTACACACAAGGCAGCCTATCACAATTAATTGAGAACGGGATGACTCACCTGAATGAACTGAATTGACTATGCCATGAATTGCTGTCTAGTACTGGTGAACTGGTAAATTAATACCTACACCGCAGTGCATAATGTCAATCGAATCAGTAACTCTCTGCAAATGGGGTACTCCCAAATGCAATCAGATGGAGATAAATTATTGTTTTCCATTTAAAAGATTTTTTTTTAAAGAGAATAAACTATGGCCCCGTCACCTTTTTGATAACCGTTTGAAAGCACAAAACAGTTTTTTCCCTGTTTCTTACAGATGACGAAGCCAATGATGTTTTCACATCCCCCTTCCGCCCAATTCAAGCCATCGCATTGTGTCACTTTCAGTCGCAACAAGCTCATTAGAACAATCATTAGAACATCAAGTGTGTACTTGGGTGCCAAGCAACTGTAAAAAACATATTTGTGTTCCGGTAATACAAACGTTTTATTCTACTTAATTTAGTTAAACTTACTCAGCAGTTAAATTGCCTGTCATTGTGTAGAACCGAAGTCCTTGAGTAATCCGTCTCAAGTAATTTAAAATACACATATTATAAATGTTGAATCAACCCATTTATTAACATTTCATAAACATTTAGTTCACTATGATATCGACCCGTGTTATTTCCTCGGCCTGTGAAACCATTGGTTGCTTGCCTACCTATATAGAACAGCTGATCCTGCATCAAGTGATCTTTTAATCGTTCTTACATACAATACAGAGTTTTGAAATGAGCAATATATTGCCTCTGGTTGCAATGAAGAGATGTGCATTTTTCTTCACTCCACAATACCTAAAACATTTTAAGTGATGAAACAGTATCTTCCTATCTATGTACAATGACATGACTATGTGGTTTCTTTCTCTCTGTGTTTGAATCGGTCAATAATGGTTGAATCGTCTGCAACCTATGCCACTGACCTGTTGAGTTGTGAAATTTTATCTGACAGGAAGCCATTTACAATATAGTTTTACTTCAAAAAAGCATTGCGTGTGTTCAAAGGCATTGACGTGAAGGGTGAGAGTACATTAACCTTTCAGCTGAATGGCACAAATGTTTTGTGCACACACACACACACACACACACACACACACACACACACACACACACACACACTGAAGTGTGCACGCACACACATAGCCTGGAATGTTTCTGAAGTCAGTGAAAAGCTTTTTTTAACCTTAACAAAATTTAAACAAAATTAAGTTAGTTTCTACATTTAATTTAATTTTGAAAGTCAAGACTGCTTCAGTAGCGGTGGACAGAATCTGAACTGAGAAGTCCAGACTCAGTCAAATCTAGTATTTTGGGGAGATTACATTTTTATATTTTTCCCCCCAAGACTTAATAAACTCCAGAGTACCCTAAACCATCAGTATTACTCTTTTAAGCACATTCTCAAAAAGCACATATAGGCACACAATTTCCTTTATCAGAAACTTGTTTTTGTCAAGACCCATTTTGGGAGTTAATGAAGATAATGAATCCCCAGAATAATTTTATATAATATTCATGCAATACACCATATTTTGGAATTGTTTAAAGGCTATATATTTTTATGGAGACGAAGAATAAAACAAATTTAAAAAACATCCACAGTTCTGAAAGATGCAGAATAAAAATATTGCTTTTCCCTAAAAAAAAAATGGATTATGTTTTTTTCATTTCACATTTTTTTTTACGACCCATAAGAGAGTGTAGTGTTGGTGGTTCCCACCTCTAAAAAAGCTCCTGAGCCAGTAGTATTACGATGTTGGTACCACACCCATCTCTGTATCAAGAGTCTCAGTTGATTGAGTTAGATGGCCCAGCTCCACCACCAGAGCCCTCAACCAGCAGTAACGTTAGACTCAAGAACCCCGGTACCCGTCCTAAGTCCTTAATGACAAGAACCGGAGTAAAGAGATGGTCAACATTGGGTCGCCATTTGGTCGTTGGAGGGAGCTGAAAGAATTGCAATGCTTGAGAAGCAACATGGAGATGGCGACTTTTCTTCTCGACCAGTAAGCTAACGCGTTAGCTAGCAAGAGAACTATATCAGAGGATCAGAAGCGAACTATCAGATAGATATTTTTACTGTGGGAAAAACTGGCTATATCTATAGCCTTTTAGGCAAATTAGTCAATTATTTGCACACAATAACAGCATAATAAATAAATGTATAAATTAATACCAGAATCAGGAATGAAAGTGGAAGCCCTAGGAGTTGTCATGAGTTGCCTAATGATGATAATAATGAAGGAATTATTTACTGGGAAAAATGGCACCTGAGGAACCTGGACCCAGTTACTTATCTAATTTGTTGCCTCAGTGTCAACTCGAAGTCTCCAAGCACCAGAGGAGTCAAGTAAAAATGCTTTCAACATGTAACATGTGGAGCTGATTAACATTCAACATTCAGAACAGCACTCGGGTCAAGCTGAAGTACTCAGCATCAAGGTTCTTTCTCTCTGTCTCTGAACAAAACAGCTTGAAGAGCAAGATTCTGACCTTGATGCTGTGTTTTATTAGGCGGCACACAATCAGCTGAGGTAAATGTGAGGTGGTTGATGCTACCATGTTTTACAAGGTGAACAGATGTACAAGCACAATGGAGAAACCAGAGACCCCCAGAGTACAATGCAATTTTATCAGTCGTGAAATGTATCATGGCCGACTGTTATGCTGAGTGGGGCCTCTCCAGAGTGTCTCATCCAATATCGTAATTAAGTACTAGAATAATTTGGCTCATTAAGCAATTGAGTTTTTAAAAAAATGTTTGATGGAAACACTGGCAGTCAGGAGGTTGCCAGTGGCAAAACAGAGAGCATGTTCATCTGCATTTCAAAATCTGAAATGGAGAGAGGTGTCTGGGTGCTAATGGAGTTTCCTCCAAAAATGACATATTTCAAACAGGCTTTTTACGAGTCCCTGTTAAAAGCATATGCAACGCATCAAACAAATCCTTCGATTGGACACTCATCAATTATATACGATACTGCACTGCAATGTTCTTTCTTTTTTAAGGCAAGTTCTCAACACTGGTTGTCTTTGCATACAGGGCAGAATAACTATTTCCCTCTCTCACTGAAAGGTGCAGTAGGAAAGATGTTTTTGATATAATTTTGGCGAAATTATTAAATTTACTCATGATATTCCAGCAGTTATCATTAAATCAAGTGTTATGGAAAAAAATCTGGCTGTATTAGGCTGTCAAAAAATCTCAACCCGGTCTTCTAAAAACCAACCAATCAGGGCTAGCTATGTACCTCCCTGTCTGCCTGTTTCCGCACGTGTACTGGAGCATCATTTGGTGGGAGGGGCTTAGGAGAGAGATGGGAGGGAGGAGAGCAAAAAGGGGGGGGGGGGGGGGGGGGGGGGGGGGGGGGGGGGAGTCTTTTTGCCTTGTATATTTTCAAACTTGCCTACTGCAGCTTTAATAATGCTCATAATTATCTCAGTGATCTCACCGACTACACACAAAAAAATAAATCATTGGACTGTGGTTGCACATCATATTGTTCAGTATATGTGACTGATTAAGTTGAAGACATCTAAACTCAATACTATTTGTGTGCAGCCACTGTACATAATTGTATTAAGTAAATCCAATGAAAATGATAAAGTAAATCCAACAATTTATTTAATTGCAAAATTAAATAAATAATATTGCGTGCAACCACTGTCCAACAATTATTTTTTTGAGTGTATAAAGTACTATAAATTGTGGAGTATATTTCTGTTTGAGAGGAAAGACAGCCTTAAGTTTCAACTTTGATTTTCACTTGAAATATATTTTTAAAAACAATGATATAATAATTGTATTTTTACAGTTATAGGTCATTAAATGCATCCTGTAAAGGAATGGTTGAGTAATCTCAGTTTTTTCTTGGTTTTTGGGAGGCTATGCAAGTTTTGTATTGCTTTCTCAGTTTGTGAATAAAATAAGTAAGAGAGTTGTCAAGTTGGCTAAACAGTTCATTTCATTCCATAGAAACACTTCTGTTCGAAGAATAATATCTACTTGCAGTGGGGTGTTTCTGAAAAGAGCTCCGCTTTGGTGCTTCTGAGAAATGGAGATGCAAATTGTGCCTTTCATATTCTGAATGAATTTTGGCTCCTGTTTAAGACAGATGTATGTCTTCATTCTCTACAGGTTTTAATGTGTTCACTGTCAATTATTCTCGTAGCTTTGGTTTGATTGTGTTGTAGATCAGCCTCTCTGATTTCCTGCAGGGGCACTCTTACTTCTTTTACATCTTACTCTTCGTGGAGGCCTGCCTTCCTACACCGTTTATTAACGAGTTATTAAGCATATAGAATTTAGTAACCTGCAATCCTTGCTAATCTTCTTGGGACACATTTGTCATTTTTAGACATTCATTAGTCACATTACTATACAGTATACATAGCAAATAACTGCAAATGTCAAGTATGCCAATTTTACATTTTAAATTGACAAAAAAGCCTGATGTTAACGAATAACAGTCACCCAACATATACAGTTTGTTTGCACAGCTGCTAGTATGAGATAATTTCAAACAACATGAATGTAAGATTAATTGCACTGTAACAGAAGCCAATGTATTTGATTCAACAGAGATCTTCACATATAAGGGTTATTAATTATGATTTAAATAATTACCCTCTCAATTGTTATACATGACTCACAGAAAGCTGCTACACAAGTAATTAAACCAATAGATATATAATTTAGTCAACAATTGTCATTCAATTGACCTTTGTCAATGAATACTGACTCTAGTCATTCTGTAATATCTTAACATTACAGCTCCGTCTCTGAACCCATTAGTTAACACTCGGGGACAACCAGAAAGCCAGCAGAAGGCAATATCCATTAAGCGTATACACTATTTATGAATCATTGCTTGTCCTTTAAGCTCAGTGGAAAATGGGGATGTGATATTGAAGTCTAACTTCATAAAGATATGTGCTGGATAAGATAAATAAAAATAAAATCAATTTCAGTGCACTGGCTTAAGAGAGCACTGTAAATCCTCTATTTTAAATATATTAAAAACCACAGAGGGAACCAAGCTCCCTGTGCATCCCACACAACACTTAAATAACTTTGTTTCCAACTACTTCACAAGGTCCAGAGACTCAGGTTGCGCCCCAAAACTCGAAAAATGCACCCTCCTTTCCTCCACTACCACCTCCTCTCCTCCGTGCCCTGGAAACTGATCTTTGTGTTTTAATCAAATGTTGCCGATTACACCTTAATTACGTATTAATGGTTACATAATAACGAATGTCTCGATGCAAACCGCAACGTCAGGTACCTTGTATACTGTACATGCAAATACTTGTGCTCAAAACGTTCAGGAGGTTTTGCATACTTCCGGGTAAGATAGGAGTGGTAGTGGGAGAGTGGAAAAAGGGAGGTGGGGAGTGAAGAATACTACAATACAGTACAATCTACTACAATCATCATGCATGTTCTATAAAAATGAGGTGCTGAGTTTTAATAAAATGTATAAAAATGAGACGTCTGCGTCAGGCACAAGTTATGCAAATGCAAATCCCTTCTTCCTGTCCTCCTTAAGGTCATAATTGCTTCCAGCTGCATTCCATTCTCCATGATAAAACAGGAAATGGTTTTTAGTAGTGATGACTAACTCAAGATCTTCTCTGAATGAAGGCACATGATTGAACTATTTTGGGATCGCGGGGGTCACAACAGTGGCACCAGACATGATCTGGGAGGCCAGTTGAAAGGCAGTGAAAAAGGATCTGACATACATTGAATGTATAAGAGTGAAAACAGAAAACTCTTATTTTGTACCAAGAATAAAACTGTAGAGCTGAAGCAGTTTTGTTTGTGTGGCCAGAGATGTCTGATAACCGTGTTGTGAGTCCCCATACCCAAAATCAATAGGACAAATAAGACGCGCAAAGTAAAAAAAAATTTTGAAATAAAAATGATTCGGAACAAAATCGCCGTTCTCGTATGAGCAGTCTCAATGCGAGTTCTTCAGCTGTAAGATTTTCCACAAGAGTCATTTTAGTCTTTTAGAATCACTCCTTGGTTTCACGGTGTCGATCTGTCCAACAGTTCTCCGTCAGCGGTGCCGAGATTCCCGAGATAAACAAGCTCACATAAAGATGTGCGCTGTGACGTTGGCTCGCGGTCCGCTCAGCAGGCAGTCGCCAAGTTTTGAGCACCGGGTGGGAAGGAGACAGGGTGAGACTGAAAGGGACCCAGCATGTGGTGAAATAACTCCAGCACCAATCTGTTTCTCATTAACATTCCGCTGCATTAAAGAGGGGGAGGTGGGGGGGGGGGACATCAACTGACCTCATTTTATACAAATCAGCCTGAAGAGCTTTGGAAAGAAAGGGGGGGGGGGGGGGACGACGACAGAAAAGGCCTCTCTGAAACTTATTCATGGAATAAGCAAAGTAAAATACCATAGATTGGTAGTCGCATATCTCCGTATGATGGTGACTCCCTACAAGCGGCATTGCCGGTATTGCCGGTGATTTGTCAACGAAGGAACGACAAGGGGCATTTATTCATTTTTATTCATCAATAAATACATAAAAAGGTCTATTTCATGGGATTTGATCCTCATTCATTTCCGATCAAAATCCAATTACGCTTCGCCGTGTGATGGAAAGCGCTTTCGTAACATCAGATGTATTTGTAAAGGCGGAGGCTGCCAGTATCACTGCTTAGAAAGTATTTCAAACTTGCAAAGCATACATATACGTTACAGGGCAAATGTCTCCGTGGCTTACTTCTGTCAACCTTTGATAATGGTCCAAGTGAGAAATAATGAATAATGAAATAAGGATGTACTGGCCAGCAGACAGAGGCCTCCCTGTAAGCCTGTTTCCCCTGGAGGGTGTCCTTTGGATGTTGAGACCAGGGGGCCAAAGGGAAGCAACGAATACGGAGAGAGCATGGCACGACTGTGCGCATGCATGCACGAACGAACGAACGAATGACATCCACATTTGTTATCATCACAGGGTGGGGTTGAGAACGGTCGTTCAAGTGAAGAGGGATACATTAGTCAAATGCCCTCCAGTGTGGCATTGCAATATGTAAAAGGAATGTTGGCGACACCCACCCCAGCTTAAGAGTGCGGTCATCTGACCAGGACACAAAACAAATAAACCTGAAAGGGATAATAGTGCTTTTGCACATTCAAATATAACTGGGAGTGATGAGGTATTTCTGCACCAAATCCAAAATTTGGAAATTGATTGTTTTTTCATCTTTAGTTTACATTATCCCGATATTGATTTAACTGGGGATAAGGGCCTCCCTCTTTGCTTTCTATTTAGAAACAAAGATTGGTTTTTAGAAATGTGGATTGCACCTCTGGGCCACCGTAGATAAGTCCTTACTGCGAACAGTTTGACCTTTGTAAAGACCATGTTCCTTACTCTCACTATGTACCTGCTTGCTGCTGCACCCATATTTTTATTGTTTTATCTCCTTCTCCCGCTTTTATCATTCTATGTTTTATGTATTTCCCTGTTGTAAAACACTTTGAGCTGCATTCGTTGTATGAAAGGTGCTATATAAATAAAATACTTACTTACTTACTTACTTTCAATCACATTATGACCCATCCTGCTGTTCAATCAGAAGAATAAAATCCCATATATTTTACAATGAATTACTCTCCAAGTCCACTGACTGCAGGGAATTATATTACTTAAAACATTTTGCAAAGAGACAGTTTTCCTGAGCCATTACATTCAAGGCTGGGTGATTGCTAGTTTGGAGCGCATGGATCACTTCTTTTACCTCCATTTCCACACAACCTCGATCAGACAGAAACATGATTGAGTGCCTGTTAACAGCCACCTCCACAATCTCTGACACTCTTGGAACTCGAAACGACACCTCCATTATTGCTCCATCACGAGCTAGCCTTAATCCTAATGCAAGACAGACGCAATGTGGACCTCTAGAAGGGTAAAGCTAACTTTAACTCTAAGGCACTCATTTAATCTGGTTAGCCAATGTTGACAACAATCATCAAAGGTCTCCTTGAAACGTAACGCGCGGAAGGTGAGCTGTCTTGCCTGCTCCTCTCGCTCATTCATCAAAATGAGGATGGCCAAGGCAACTGCTATCACCTGCATACATAAAAAAGAAAAAGAAAAAAGAATTCAGCTGGTATTCTTGCTGCTATTACTTTGACCTTAATTCAATTGCCTAGTAATGCAGAGCAATTGTAAACAGCGAATGGGAGGGTATATACCTCTCTGTTGGGTATTAAAAGAAAACGTTCAAGGAAAATATTATGGTTGCAAGCACATGAACAGTGCATGCTTTCGTGTTATTTATGGAGCGAATTTAGTGCCAATATTATTTACACATGGTTCACAACTCGCACATGTTTTGTGCACCGCAAAACACAATTCACACATGTTTCGTGCACCGCAAAGCACAATTCATACTTGTTTTACGCATTTGCAAAACTACAAATCCTGTTTTACAAATCTCAAAGTGTGGACACACAAAACGTGTTCCGCGCATCGCACAACGACGCACAACGACACAATTATTTGTATTTTTGTGCATCCACAGCTTGAGATTGGTTGTTTGCAATTCGTAATTTGAGATTTATAAAACAGGATGTGTAGTTTTGCGATGCGTAAAACACGTGTGGAATTGTGTTTTGCGGTGCACAAAACACGCGTGAGTTGTGAAACGTGTAAATAATATTGGCACTAAATTTGCTCCATAGTTATTGGTCACGACTCGAGGCTCACAAAGATATGTTTGCCTCTGATTGGATGGCCGCTCCCCAAATGAGAACTAGAGAAGAATATACAGTAGTAGTCTAGCCAGCTATGCCAAAGGTTAGAGCATGTAAATCCTTCTAAACAAATGCTATTGGGAAAAAGATACATTCAGTGTTCTGGTAAACATAGTTCTTCTCTCCTGTAGGATTCTTTTTAATGCGGTAACTTACCAGTTGTACCAGTCTCTTTCGCTTTTTTTTTGTAATGGGAGATGGATGAGGTCTGACTTACCCCAAAAAAAGTACTTAGTGGGCAAGCCACATAAACAAGGAGCAGTCAAACTGTCAGCCCTCCTGCAGTGCTTGTGTTTATTTATTTAATACTTTTTTGTATTAATCGGTTGACAGAGTTCCACTGACACAGAGACAAACATGAGGATATTATTGGAGTCGGCTTTCATTGAGCACGTTGATGTTTACAGATAATCTTCTACCCCCGGAATTCCCAAGCAACACAGACGGTTGTCTCCACTCACTCCCATAAACATGACCTATTGACTGACGGAGGGCAGGGATAGGGGAGTGTTATTTCAAGAATATACTGTCTCTGAAATAACAAATTACTTTGAAAAAATATAAAACATTATTATTCAATGATTTAGAAACTAGAAGGAACTGATCTTGTGAGTAGTGAATGGTATTGGAGTATAGCAATAACATGTTTTTCATGGGCAAGTAATTCACATTTAGAATATGTATTTCAGCTCAAATCATCATTTATTGCATTAGCATACATATTTTAATTATTCGATTATAAATGTCCCATTATTATTTTAATTGTACTTAAGAATACAAACTTGTATCCCTATTGTTTATCCATAGTTTGGCCATGTTTGCCTCTCAATTTTCTTCTGTAAAACCGAAATCACACACAAACGAAGCACAAGCACCCTGGTAATCCACATGGCGACCCAGTAATAAGTCTATTTTCCAGTGTATGAAAGATCTTAATCTTATTTAATCATTGCACATAACATAATATTGCTCCTTGCTCATGTAAATCAATGTGGTCCTTTTCAAGCACTCGATGTTAATTTTAGGCATTCATCAACAGTGGTAAAATTTGCAGAGAGCAGAAATGTTGGACTGTGCTATGTTTACCAGAGATCAGGACAGCACTGCAATCATAAAAACTCTGATGACCGAGAATTCACTTCATGGTCCAGTTGCAGTATTCTAAGTACATGTGGACTGTACAATCAAAAATATACGTACTGTAAGACAACAGAAGCAGCCTTTTCTCAAAGCACAAACTTCACTGCAAAAGTAAACCAAATGTAAACCTTATTCAAAATTATTATGGGTAAATAACATTCTGAAAAAACTATGGCCGTTTTTGAATTGAACTTGGAAAGTGAAATTATAAATAGATAAGTGAAGCTGGGTGTAGTTACTTTATATTTTTATAAGCAATAAATTACATAATAAACATTAATTGCCAAGTATATACCCTTTCTGTTTCACAAAGGTAATGTGCTTTAATTTCAATTTGCAGAGTTCCAATTGCTCCCACATATCCAACATTCTGGTCTTGTTTCTTGAGTATAATAAATATACCATAAAACTCATCAGTAGATAAGAGACAGCATTCTTATAAATACTTCAGTGTCTATACAATATTATTCATTTGCTTGCCAAAGGCATAAACTACCATTCTCCTGCAGAAATTTTACTTCATATTACTTGCCAAAGGCGTAAAATACTGTTCTTCTACAGAATCTTTGCTACTACTTATTATTATTCCAGTTCTTCTCCACCTATGTTTTTTTTCGAAAGATAGACATACAAAATTCCACAACCATCAACTTCCCCACTCCTATTACATTGCTTGTATTTTGTTAGTCAATACTCTTTATACTTTTGGAACTACAAAGCTATAAATAATGTTAAAGTACAATCAGTTAACATCAGCAGAACACTGCACGCAACGTATACTCACGAGCTAAACAGATTTCTGGAGTACTGTGGTGAGATGAGTAAGTTGTCTCGCTAATTGCTGCAATTGCTAGCTAGCTGGTTAGAAACAGTTTTTATTCCGACAAATATAGTTGTGTTATTTGCTGGCACAATAGTGCCCCCTACAGTTCAGGATGTATAATAGTTTGGCCATTATATTACATTACATTCACTTAGCAGACACTCTTATGTGTGTTCATCATTACCAAGAAGGCACAGAAGGTCCATTTATCGTCATTCAGTGTAACGTTAGCCCAACAAACTGACATTTTCTATTGTAACAAATAATTTCCCAATAATAACGTTTGTTCCTTAAATTATAATGCCAAGCAACAGAAACATTTCTAATCCACAATGCACTCTGAGAGACCACCAAGTTAACTGAGATGTATTGCATGATTGTCCTTATTTATTGAGCATTTTCAGCAAACAGCAATTTCTTGATGTTCTGAAGGCAACAACGAATGTTTAACATTTGCTGAAATGTACTGCATACACTTAAGGGCAAAGGGCTAATAAAGGAATAATACGAGTGCAAGATATTGGTTAATAAAATATCATAACCTTACGTAAGAAGTGCTGTGAAATCTAGTAGTATTCAATTTAATTATGTGGCAATAAAATAATAGCCTCTTAGAATGTGATACTAATGGGTTCAAAATGTCCCTCCTTATGTCATTTGAAAAAGATCGAAATAAATCCTTATTCAAGATGGTTTACATGTCAGTGACATAAATTTTGGCATGCAGACTAACTTTTGTTTGACAAATAATACTGACCAAACTATAAAATATAAACTACATGCCAATTATGCAATTTATATACCTCATATTCAGAAGGTTGGCAATGAGGAAAAAATAAATATATAATGCCTCCAACTTTTTTCTTTTTAGTGTATTCTATTTCAAAGTGATTGTTCAAAGGTTCAAAAGGGATAAAAAATTAAATTAGACATGAGCATTTAAAAAAAAACTTTGAAATGTAAAATGAGTGCTATTCGGGTTGTATGGGCTGGGACATATTTTCACAACTGTTCAAATGAAGATGGTAACCAGAAAATATTTACACTGTAAGCCAATGAGTACTGACAAGAGAACATTTTAATCTGTAATTATTTATCTATGTGACCAGGGTATCTGTGTGAGCCAAATAGTCATATCAATTACAATTAATAAAAAGGGGACATGCCACTACCCAGCCACAAATTCCTGCACAACAATGCAAGTGCCCCACATGAGCAGTCTGTATAGATATGGAGGAGTGAAGAAACAAATGACTTTTTTTGTGCACTTTAAAGACATACACTGGCTGAAGTTAAAGACTTCCAGATCCCGTTTGGAAGATATGGGACTGAGTCGTGGGGTGCCTGGTGGAGCAGAGAACGAAAAGGCCAATGCTTATTCTCTCTCAATAAAGCACGTGAAACACTCAGGATCATTTTACCGCCAAGCAGCACTGGCTTTAATTGCTGTCATGCCCGTGCTATAGAAAACCTCAGTAATATGCAATAGATCATGATGGTCTGTTAACAGATGACATCAGGGGAGTGGGTCAAGGTTCATTTGGAAACAGTCAACTTTTCCAGCCTCACAGAGCAACCATGGTGTTATGCATAAGGAACCGACTTTATTTTATTACTGAATCCAGTGTGTGCGTGTGCGTGTGTGCGTGTGTGCGTGCGTGCTTAATGCTTAATATTTCTGCCCTCCAATCGGAAATTTTATTTTTGCAAAATGCTTAGTACAGATGACAAAATAATCTACAATTTCATATAATTGGTTCATGGCCTAATATTTACCAGCACCCGTTGACAGTGACCATTTTAATTAGTCTACTGCATCGTGTTTATGTCTAATTAAGATGTTTAGCTTTTTCATTATTCAAGTAAATTTTGTTGTTACACACTTGTGTAAATTACTTGAACTAGGCATCTGTGGAAAAACCCCATAGCGAGCAGTAGCGATCGCTACCAGCCGGAAGTAGTCCGGCTGGCTTATTGAAATAGTATTGTGTTGCTTGCATATAGCCAATAAAAGAATATATGGCACGACAGGGTTGGTGAGACAGTGTAGTGAGCACAGGAGATGGGTGACGGGTGAAGAAGCACGAAGACCAGCAAGGAAGGAGGACTGACCACACAATCACTGTTTTGCAATTTCCAATGAAGAAATGGTCAAAGATCCACCCTAATATGTTCATATCTCACAAAACACTCGAAAGTCAACATGAGTAGTGTTATCCTACTGGAGGGTCAGGAGCACAAACAACTGAAAACCTGTATTGGTACTGTTCGTAATATTTGTGAAACTTATTTGTTTGAAATTACAGATATTCAAAATGCATTGAATATTTAGTGGAATTAAAACATAGCTCACGGCTTGCTTTAGTCATACAGTCTTGTTATTTTCCATCAATGGTGAAAATTATTTTAGAGGGCACAATGTGCATTTAAGTTTTTTAGAAGAATAAGGGAAAATCTTGAGAATTAGTAGCAGTGCTTGTGGGGAAGAAGCTGGTGAGGGCATGTACTTTCACCAATAAACACATCTGTACAATACATATTCTGTATATTCAGAAGACACTTACAAAATGATAACACTTATCTGGAGAATTTATTTTAAAACAATTTTGAGTGTTTATTGCATGTTAAGGGAAGGCAACCTGGTTCTTAGAGTGTCAAAATAATTGTATTGGTCTCTCCTTCTACTTTATGTAAATAACCACATCATCACATCAAGTGCACTGGTTTGGTTTGATAGCTGATACATTCCTGATATTAAAAAGTCTGTTGAATCAAAAAACAGACTACATTTTTAAAAAGTCTACTCTGTTGACAATTCTGCATGTGAATGTATCCTTAATCAAGTAAAGGATTAGATGTAGCTTTTGAGCAGGGGAGTGCTTTGGAATTTGAGCTCAATCAGAAAAGTGACATTTGTCTTCAGGAGTCTTACCAGTTTATAAGGCGAAACAAAAAGGTGATGCAATATTTAATGACAATATCACATTTGAATTGTGGGATAACTCAGTTACGTGCACATTAGCTTTCCATCAGCTGCAAGATGGATGGTGGTGAAAACCCTGCCGTGAGATACGGAGCGGCCAGCGAGGACTAACCTGATTAGGAAAGAACTCCTTTCCTGTAGTCATCATTTGCGATGGAGGAAATGGACTTCTCTGCCCGTTACTGTTCTCTTTGAATCAAAATTTCCCGGAATTTCAGCGGTGATTGTTCCCACTGATTGCAGTCTTTAAAATGAAACCCAACACGTTCACTTCAGGCTTTTATTTCAATCAGATTTCCTTTTAACTATGCCATTTCTTTTTGTCATCTGACCAAAAACTTCTAAATCAATTACTGTTATTTTTTTCTTTCTTCATAAAACATTGAATCTCATGTACTGAATCATTACATTTGGAAACAAGACCTGCCAATAGGTGGCAAACATACTGGGCTACTGATCTAAGGTGAAATATGTTCTTGGATGGGGTATAAAAAGTGCTGTAATTTGTATACATACACCCTTTAATAAAAGCTGAGAATCTTCACTTTAACCGCATGTGAATTGTTTAATTACAAATCTATAATTGTGGAGTACAGAGACAAAACAATGAAAAAATATGTATTTTTCCCAATCATTATGGAGAGCACTGATCCACATTATCTGATCCACGAACATAACAGGAAGGGTCAAACAGGGTATAGCCAGATATGTAAATAGCAATGATGATTTTAAAAATACCATAACCAAAAAAATTACATCAAAATGACATGATTGACTATCATACAAAATCTATCACTTTCACATTTCCTCCCCAGTTCTAACAGTATTGACCATAGTGTAGAGTGACCCACACAAAAAATGTTTATGTCATATTACCTTCATTCCCGCATGGTAAGGATGTCACCACCACTGAACTGGATTGTTATTATAACAATAATATTTAATGAAACACCATTTTTTTGTTTTAATTAGCTAGTGTGGATGAACAAACTCAACTTGCCACTAGTTAGCAAGCTTTAATTTAGCCAGGCTGAAAATATGATATTCTAATGACCTGTTTCTTGTACCTGCCCCCTGAGTTGTCAGGTATCTACTAAAAAAAAAAAAATTTTTGTGGGTTTATGCGTTTTCAACATCTCAGTGACAGTGTCTTTAATAACCGCATTTTCCTTTTGGAAAATCCTGCCTTTGCGCATCGTTAGTTGCTCTCGCGTGACGGGGTATACGCATGCAGTGAACATATTTATACATCGCATTGATAAAATTATCATAGCTTCTCTTGATGACTGGGATATACCCATCACACAATCAAAAAATAATCGCTGGACAGTGGTTACACGCAATATTACTAAGTAAACAAATAAATAGTTGGATTTATTGAAAAAAAATATTTATAATTTTTTTTTTTAACGATTTAGCCTACCTAATAAAGTAATGTACAGTAACATAATAGCCTAGATGCTACGTCTTCAACTTAAGCAGTTCCAGTTAACCAAGTCACATATACTTAATAATAGCCCATTACTTGCAACCACTATACAAAATTATTATTATTATTATTATTTTTTGAGTGCATCTGTCACATGCTGGAAGAATGTGGCCAGGAAGGAGAGATTTTAACCTGGAGATCTGTGCTCACCCAAGTAGGCTACAAAATCGTCTCTCTGTCAAAGCGATTATGATCCAAACACTGTCTATCAATGAATCCATCTAATATTGCGAATCCATCTGCGTGTGCTTATCTCAACTCCGAATCTGGCCCATAGATTGGCTGCAGGAGCAACGAATGTCTCAGCGCAGCAAAATGTTGCCGCCGGCGGCATGATCACTCAGAAAAAAGAAATCTATTCAAAGGGCTTTGACCACCTCACATCACCCTGAAACTTGCCAAAAATGGGGGCAACATATGACATCGTGACTATTGGGAGTGATGTGTGGGACTGGGAAAACGCACAATACATGGTTTCCAATGTGTGGAACAGGGAAAATGCACGATACATGGTTTCCGATGTGTTGTGTCCTCTGCACCGGAAGAAAGTTAGCACCCCTTCTGGTCTAGTTTGCTTGTATCTTGTGAAATAGGCCTATAGCTCGCATACACCTATGGTTTTGTTATATTTTGTGCACATCTTGGTGATTTTGCTAAATGTTAACTGAAGTAGCCACTCCAAGAGTAATGTTAGGAGTTATGAATAATAGATTTGCTATAGATATTATAAATAAATCAAATGTGTCACATCTGTGTGAGAACCTGCTTAGTACAAAATACAGTTACCACTCAGTGTTGCCTCTAAAGTCTGTGCCACCTTTATGGGTCAAGGAGAGAGAGGTCCACAGAAATCAATTATTTTAACAATGTCTCTGACAGACACAGCAAGAGTTGGCTTGTGGACATTTTGCCCAGAGGGTTTTGATCATGAGCCAAAGACATATGGAAAATCAATAGGTTGAGGGAAGATATCTTGGCTCAGGCCATATTTAGTTTACTGTTTAACGACCTTCAGGCCAAAAGAGACACCTCCTACACAGTGTAGCTCTGAGAACCTGCAGCCATTTTACAGAGTGTTCTATATCTCTACCATTTATTTTTTATTTTTTTATGGCCAGTTGAAACCATTGTGAAACGTCATCCTGGCAATGTGCTGAACTAAATACCCGGGATGCTGAACAACAGCAACCAGTTGGTTTTTATGTATGATTAAGAATTTGTCTGAAGAATGTCTCCATTAGTCAAGACTAGTTTGATCATTAAATTTTAACTTGAATAAATACCTTGGATCTCAGCTGACTGATGACGATGAGCAGCTTCCTGCCTGCTACATTAATTTGTTCTGTTTTCCCGCATCAACTGATTTGGCATACTTGCCTCACAAAGACGACTCAGCCACCAGGCCACACTTATCTTTTGTCTTCCATACAAATTGGCCTGCCCACAAAGTATCTGGGGCCAGGACGAAGCTATGAATGAATCTAATTAGCAAAGATGTACAGTTTCTCTTGCTGTCGGCATTTTAATTAATATGTTCTCCAGAATGCAGAGGGAGTCCATGACTCCCCAAGGTTCCTTTTTCTTGTTTTGAACTCAATCTCCCTTCCAGTCAATGTGGATCCAATGAGTCAATGATATTTATTTTTGTACATGCCAATCTAAGCCACAGCTGAAATGCTTTATCCACATTATAGGCTATGGGTAATACCAGTCTGTCCTAAATTATTTGCTAAATAAAACCTTACTCCTAGTTTAATCACATGCAGTGTACAGAATAACCCTATAACAGTTAATATTGCCCATAGGCTCTTATATATATATATATATATATATATATATATATATTCCAACCTGCACATGCTAATTTATATCTGACACCATCTGTTTTCTTAAAGATGACCCCAAAGATGAACCCCAAAAACAAAAAACATTTATTTAAAATTCTCAACATATGAAACACTGTTTCATCCATGTGTTCATCCAGACAGCATGTGACCTACTTGAAGACTGATGTGAAGCAGTCTCTGTGAACTAAACCTGAGTGGGCCTTATCTGCCTCTGAAGTGGCACCAGACTTCACTGAGGTAATGCATACTTCTTTCAGACCATGCTATCCCGGCCTACAACAATATTTATACTAGTTTACCTCTTTGCACCTCCAAATGTCTATCAATTTTGCTATGTCCAAAATGGGCCATCTCTTTTATTCATTTCAAAGGGGGATGATTTAATAATGGAATTCAATGGGCCTCATTCATGAAACGTAAGCAGAACTAAATTTCACATAAACCGTTCGTATTAGCAATTTTGTTCGTATTTTGGCATTCGTCAAAGTTTACGTATCTCAGATTTGTTCGTACATACAAACAAATTTTACACCTGCTCAGGACCATGAGTACTGCATCCGTAAATTAAAAATGCCGCTAAATGTAGGTTCTGAATGTCAATTAGAATAGGCCTATAAATCTATTTTTATTTTCAGTTAAATTGAGAAAAGACTAAATGTAGCCATTGAATTGCACAAGGCAAACATAATAATTATGACTGTTAAAAGCAAGCACATTAAATTAAGCCTATTCATCAATTGTAGGCTAAGTTAATTCATGTTCCCAGTAGGCTACAATTTTTCTGAATTTATTTTTCTTAAAATGTTGTATGACGTTAAATATGCTAATTAAAACACACATTTAACCATTGAACCATAAGAATTTGCTATAAAATGACTTACAGGTCTGTATAGCCATGTATGGCTGATCTCGTGTTGTTGGAGAAGTTGGCTCCTTAGGACAGAATGCTGGCTTATTGGTATACGTCAAATTGTTGTTTATTGTGTCAGAGTATAGATTCCTAACTACCTCTATCCATCACTAAGGGATTGGGGATTGGGAATTTCAAACCACCATAAATAATTTTATTTATTTCCAGACTGAGAAAGACCGCAGTCTAGTGCTTGGCAGATGGAGGCAATGCGCTCGTGTGATGCAGATAGGCTTGATTCTGCATTTTCTGCATGTTATATCCTGCCAGGTCTTTTTACTTTACCATGTAGGCTACTTTACTACTTTACTACTTGTATTTACTCTAAGCTCGGGTTTTCATTCATGTGAAGTGCATTATCTACAAGAGAATGCTCTTCTGAATTAACTCATGTTTACTAATATGAATATTTGAAATAGATTTGAAAATAAATAGCATGCTGTAAATACATTTTATTATACCATATTTTCTGTTGTGTTACCAATTTGTCTTAAGAAAATATTTTTCCTCAGGGACAACTAGGTGTTGATTTCAAGTTCATGCTCCTTGGAAGATAAAATTCTCTCTGATGAGTTGGCTTTCGGAACATTTGAATTAAATTCAGTAAAAAATAAAAGCAGTAAAGATGTTTCCTGACATGGAATAGGAAATTCTATTGAGGTGTCCTGCAGAGCTACGCTGTTGTTTATCCTGCGCTGGGCAATTGCACATATTTCCCTCTAGTCCATTAAAAACAATGAACAAAACAGGCAGGTAATACAAACCACGCACGCACGCACGCACGCACGCACGCACGCACGCACGCACGCACGCACGCACGCACGCACGCACACATCAATTTATGAAACACTTTAATGATCCGAATGTATACAACACTTTAATCTCCAACTGAGTAATTAAAAGTCCACTTCAAGTTTGACAGACCTTAACCTCTAAATAATGTTAAGAGTAGTATGATGGCATATACAGACGGGTGACAAATTAAAGGAAAAACCAACATAAAATGTAAGGTTGGTCCAACTCGAGCCGCCAGAACAGCTTCAATGCGCCATGGCATGGATTCTACGTCTAATCTAGAATAGATACAAGTCTCTGGAACTCTACTGGAGGGACGGAACACCATTCTTCCAAAAAATACTCCCTCATTTGGTGTTTTGATGATGGTGTTGAGGAGCGCTGTCTAACACGTTGGTCCAAAATCTCCCATATGTGTTCAATTGGGTTGAGATCCGGTGACTGAAGGCCATAGCATACGATTCACATCATTGTCATACTCATCAAACCATTCAGTGACCCCTCGTGCCCTGTGGATGGGGGCATTGTCATCCTGGAAGAGACCACTCCCATCAGGATAGAAATATTTCATCATAGGATAAAGGTGATCACTCAGAATAACTTAAGTATTGATTTGCAGTGACCCTTCCCTCTAACAAGTGGACCCAAGCCATGCCAGGAAAATGCATCCCACAGCATAACAGTGCCACCAGACCCCCTCATTGTAGGGTTTTTTTTTCTTTAACTTGTCACCCGTTTGTATACATTCCCTGAGTGAGCCATTTTCATTGTATCATTGAGCAAACCCGTTCAGCTAAATTACCAGTACAAGTGTCCAGCTGTATTAATAAATAATATGTGGAAATGTATGCGATGCAAGTCCTGATTGAGGCCATGTGCAAATTAAATGTGATAATGACATCTGTTAAATATGCTGCCATAGGAAGAAAAGTTTCTGGATACAGTAATGAAATCTATAGTGCCGCAATATGTGAACAATTTCTGCCTTGGCAGAAAGAAAACGAGCCGACAGAGAGTTGGAGAAATGTCCTAAATGTTGATGGGAGGACCAGATAACCAGAGTCATCTGCTTGTATTTGTTTGTCCTTTGGACCAGAGAACAGAGCTAGCTGTGGGAGAGACATGAAAGAGCATTTAGAATGGGCAGGAATCTAATTTGTGTCTTCGAGTGGAGACAAAGGGATCAGTCCAGATTGAGCAAAACAACTCAAATGAGTGATTTTGAAGACTTTAAAAGTTTTTTTTCTTTTTCTTAGATTTATTTGACCATTTTTTCCATTTTCAGTAGAAAGAATGCAGCAGAGCACTGAAGAAAGCATGTAGTTGAAATGTTTGCTCGAGCTCTGTCTAGAATCTTTTTCTTTTTGCACAATGTGATTGTGTAATAAATATTTTTCCCAAGACAATTTAGTCAGACCATTTATGCAGAGTGCGTAAGGCGTCTTGTTTTTCACCATAGGTTTTGGCCATAGCCTATGTACAATAGGGTAACTCTTCTTGACTGAGCACAACAATTTCACGTTCGTTCTGGCTTCGGCTTTAGCCATTAGATTTTTTTAGTAAGCCAGGTAAAAATTATGAACAGCAACAAGGACCACACAAGTCACGAGACACTCAAACAACAAGTCCGATGGTCATATGTACATTTTCGGAGCCAGGCAAAAGTTACAACGGACTCTGTCAACAAATATTGTTGACATACACAACAGAATGACAATAGTTAGGCACTTGCTAACGTATGCCAAGTCCTATTGCTATTTGTTTCAGGAAGTAGCACAAAACTAAAACAACACTACATCATATCATACTGACCAATGTACGGAGGCACCTACCACAGAAAGAAAATATGAATTTTGGATAGTAGAAAAAGAAAGAATGTAGTTTATGTCATTAAACAAGAATAATAACACTAGAGCACCAATATTACATCATATTGCAACTTGTCATCACAGAGACCTATAAAGTATGATTTCCTTCTGTAAGACCATACCAATAACGAAAACGTTATTTGCAAACTCCAAAATTACGGTGAATCTTAAGAATCTTTTTTTACAACTGGAGGACCAACTAGTACCATTATTTAACACAATTTTACATATTTACACAACAAAATCCATTTTGAAATTTTGGTGAATGGTGATGATATTGAACGGACGTAACCGCTTGCTTCTCTTGCCGAAGTTGGAGCAACCAATGGCATCCAGTTCACTGCACCTCGCAATATGCCTTTTGGCTATACTGGACAAACTCCTGCCATTTTTTTACCAAACTAAGAGATTTGTAGTCATACTTTCAACCCAATCATACCATAGCTATGAGTAGCACAATGACACTTCAGTACAGTGGGCTATTCTTTGAATGCATTGGGAATGTCCTCGCTTGTAATACATGTCTGCATGGCACCAAAGGACATTGCAATCACTGTCAAGCTAAAAACCATAGGGTATCTTTAAATATACTTATGACTGCAATCACTCAACAGAGTTAAACTACAGCCAACCCACAGCACATGCCTATAAATACAAGTCATCAAATCTAATCCTAAATACATGTAATCTACATTGTGAATGATGTATGCACTGTATCCTATTTTGGCTAATAGGTGGGAAATTGGCTATTTTTATTATCATACATAGTAAAATATGCATTGGTAAATAAACTATGATAAAGTACATTTGACTCCAATGGTATTTATTTAATTTCCAATTTGACCCATACAAAGTCTCTTTTCTTGTGTTCTTTACTCAGTTGACCTGGTAAAACAATGTTCATGTTTATATCCCATCCTTGCTACATTTCTATTCCTCAGACCGCTTAGACTGGCCATCTGTGCCCATTAAATGCCACCTGTCCTTTTATTTCAGTAAATATGCAAGAATTATTACAACTTTCAGATACTTTTATCTATTGAGAACCTGGAGTGATATTATTACAGAGCTGGTCTATCCCAGACTTACCCCCGAGGCGCTAGAACGGAATTAACATAGGCATGCCACCCTCCTGCACACTGGCTCATTTTTCTCAGCGCTCTCAAATGCATTTACCCAAATTGTATCTGGCAGTAAATGGTTTATTAGAATATAATAAATACTACAGCAGACCTGAATATTTCATTACTTTAAATTAATTATCATAGAGGGTTTTTTTGCTTTCATTTTCTTGCATTGCAATCCTACAGTTTGTGCTTGCAATTAAATAGAGAGAAAAAAATAAACTACGGTCCTCACAACATCATGCCTCAAAGAATATAGGCTACAGCTTTAATAACATCATTAAATATAATAAAAGAGAATTTTAGAGGATCTAATTGCTGTCACGAGCAATTCAAGTGTGTCGTCATCTTTGGCAGAGGAAGCCTAAAATGAGGTATTAAAGTATTTAAAAAGCAATTACTGATAAGACTTTTATATTTCCTCTGCGCATAAGCAATGGTTGCATGTTGAAAAAAGAACTCTCTGCACAGTGGTTTGTGTGACACAATTCTAAAAAGAACAACGAGTGACATTATTAATCAGAGTTCCACCTTTAATCCGTGACACAATGGAGGATGTTTTTCTTCATAACTTTACATATGTCTGAAATAATACAAATATGAACAAGATTCATTGGATGTATCAGTTACCTTTTCAAAATTCCTGGGATAATGAATTATCCGAGACATTTTGGGGCCAAGATATTTCACCACAAAATATTAGCGGAAATAATTCTATAACTACTGGAACACATTTTTGTGTTTGATCTCCAAAATAACATGTCCTAATTTATACTGTCATGATTCCACGTAGCCCCTATAGCACTGGTTTTCAGTGTAGTGATATGCCACATGGATACTAAATACTGATTTCACTGTTTACAGGGTAGTACATCATTGGGTATAGTGTATTCCAGGGAGGGAGGGATTCATTTAGAAAGGTTTCCCACTCATCACACAAGAGCTACTTCTATGGTTGATTGGGCACTTGTAGCCATCTTGTGCCAGCTCCTCTGAAGCAATGACTGTGCTCATTCTAAACATCCTAAATTAGAAGAGGGGGAGTTTTATTTTTCCATTAAAGTATTTCATTATGCATCACTGCATGTTGCTAATAGTGAGCTGAGAATATAAAATTTTTACTTTGAAGTATGGCTGGGAGATAATATTTGAGACTGCCGGTTTCAGCTATTTAAAGATGAAAAGCATATGACTTGTGCAACAACTAATACTACTTGCTATGGCCAAAGGTCAATAATGACTTATCGAGTTACAATATCATTTTATTTGTCAGGATTATAAAGTTGCAGAGCACACAGTGCTTTATTATGCCTTGAGGTAGCAGATCTTAATAATTTAAAATAATTTATTCAGGTTAATTTCAGTCTGATCCTATATTAGTGAGGGGGGAAAAACTAATCTAAAAAGGATAAGCTAAGGGATTGTTCAAATGCATGTGGCAAAATAAATGAATTAAAATCATGCAGATGTTGAATAATTGCACTCATTTAACTTACTTTCATTTGCTCACCATCATGCATGACTATTTCCGAAGAGGAGAAGTACATCAGGGAAATAAATAAATAAAATAGAACTATGGGAATTATGTGCAGCCTATAGGATAACCTCTTTAAATGGACAGGGAACAATCCATTTTAATCAAATGCTTTTATGTATGTGAATCTCTATCCACTTTGGACTCAACAAAAAAAATGGTACTTTATTGAATCAAAAAGGCAGAGATAATACTCGACGGCAGAGTATTGATCTCAAAATGCAGATCATGTGCAGCTGAAATATATAAAGTACAACCACTTGTACCCTACAATAAAAAATGTCTTGGTGGTTTTTTTTCTGATTAATTTAGTCAATACAAGCCTATACAAGGTATTTATCTATTCATATTTTCATTATATTATTTACTTTTGTAAGTGTATCATTCAATCTATTAGATATGGCTGATATGGATGACTCAATTTTAAAATGTTTTAAAATGGTTTTTTTTGGGTGGGGTTGGATGATGAGAATAAAAGACTCAAAAGCATGCCTTTGCTTCATAACAGCGCTGTCGTGCTTGAGCCGCCATTTGACCTTCATTCCCTTGTGTGGCACTGATTTTGTGCTGTGGCATTTCCGTCAGCGCGGGGCTCGTGAGTCTAATTGCAGTCAAAACAACAAACAGTGTCACGTTGACAATCAGACCTTATTAGATTCCACCCGCGTTTCCTATTCCTGGCACACGGCTGGGCCAGGCGGAATAAGTCCATTAATATTCACAGCATCTCGGTACATTATCAAGGCTGGAAATGGAGGAGAAGATTGCGACGTCTGCTGCTACTTCATGGTCAGAAAAATGAAAGAGATGCGTAATGGGACGTAGTGTAGGGAGACACTGCAACCGCTGCTGGCACGGAGATGCACCCAAATAAGAATTCTGTGTCGCCGGGCATACAATCACAAAAGAAATACCTGCATAGGGAATTGTGTCACAGATAACAATTTGTTGCACACATTTGCAAGTAATTTCATTAAACACCACTAACCCACATCCATCTGGCAGTGAGAACAAGATACATTTTATTTGCCGGAATATGATTATATAGATTTGATGAGACTGCATTCGGGTCCAATTCAACACGCTCCCTTCCCTTGCCGTCTTCCCTCGAGGGAGCCATCTTGTGACGCAATTTGCTACGTGCAGCAAGCAAACTTAAAAGGTGCTCTGCAAGGGAGGGTTGACAAGAAACAAACAAAAATGGAACCGAACCGCCCTCGCAACATTTCAGAAGTGCAACACCGAGTTGAAATGTGTGCGCCACATAGTTCTGTGGTGACCGCCAACTTTTTCCATGTGGAGCATTGCATTGTGGGATTCCCTTCTTGCTGGAAGCTTGCATTTTATACCCTTGGTGGAAGGGAGGATAAACGAGGGAGCAAGGGAATATAATTACTCCCTCCCCTTTCTTAAATTGGATCTGAATCACACTTGGTGTGGCTGCCATATTTCATCCTGGAATTTTGGGGATTCCCCCTTGAAGCAAAGGAAGGAAACGTCAGGAAGAAGGGATAAATTTCGGATCTGAACGCAGCCTAAAACAACATTTTTGTTGTACCTTGACAACTGTGCCAAGCCTCACGTTATTAACTGATGTTTCAGGCACTTGGTTGCGTGTGTGCGTGTGTGTATGTATGTATGTATGTATGTATGTATGTGTGTATGTGTGTGTATGTATGCATGTATGTATGTATGGATGTATATATATATATATATATATACAGTCAAGCTGGAAAGTCTGAACACCCCTTTCACCTTCTCCACGTTTTATTACATTACAGACATATTCTACAATAGATTGACTTACAGCCATTTAGCCAGCCATGTGTTCCATACTGTACCAGTGTAATTTACAGCTGAATCTAGTCTCACCCCCCAATTCCCATAGAGATCCATTCAAATGCAGAGAGCTTATAGTATAGCTTGTAACAGTACCTGAAAATAAGATATCGAGTCTTTTGATGTTGATGGGTCACAGACTTCAGGAAGTAACAGCATGCAAAGGATACGTGACCAAATATGAAATATGATACTTTAAAAATATGTTAAAGCAAAGGGTATGAATACTTATGGAAATTTCAGTTTTCAATTTTTAATACATTTGCACTTTGTCATTATGGGCTATTTTATGTAGAATTTTGAGACAAAAAATGTACTCAATCTATTGTAGAATATGTCTGTAATGTAATAAAACGTGGAGAAGGTGAAAGGGGTGTTCAGACTTTCCGGCTTGACTGTATATATATATATATATATATATATATATATATATATATATATATATATATACACACACACACACACTGTACATATAGAGGAGCAAGTTCTTTTTTTTTTTTTTGTTGCTCATTTGCATTCCCAACTATGTCATGGCTCCCTGATTCCTGTCCCCTAGAAGCAACTTGATATTGTTTGGACTCTGTCTTGCATAACTAAATGCTAAATGCAAACTATTCCCTCAGCCGTGTTGAAATAATGGAGCAATGGAGCAATGCAGCCTTGCTCTTTTCTAGTCCAAAATCATAACTGTCAAATTACACTGAGAAGCCGGAGAGTGCTGCTACTTGCAAAAGCGAAATTTACATTCATACCATATCAAACTGTCCAACGAAAACTTTAAATAGATTTATACCTATAACCATTTCCCTTTTAGCCGGTCAAAAAATGTATGGCAATGTTCAAGTGGTGTTATTGACACGTACACAATCTATATTTAAAATGCATAATACCCTTTTAATTTACTGCCAAAGGTAAAGTACTTAATAGCCCATCTCAAAAAAGATTATCCTCCAATTAGTTTGTACATCTGTGGTGATGCTTTACGTTTATAGGTAAGTGTGCCGTCAGCACAAACCAGTTTCACCGTTTAAATCTTTTAGCCTCGTCTTAAATAAAAACATGGAATGCAGATTGTTTATAGTCGCGGTTACTCAACTCATTTGACTTGTGCATTTCCATCGTCACCATTATAAACAGAACTTGCCCTGCTCAGTTTATTTGGTAATATACAGTATATATTTTTTTAACATTAGTAGCAATTTTATAATGGCCCATTTGCCTCTCCTTCTCATAAATAGTATATTAACGTCGATGAATAAAACTTTTTTTTAACTAAATACCCTAAAAGTTTCTAAAATAAATTAATTCAAACGTAATGTTGCCATCACAACACCATGACGTGTATTATATGTGCAATGTTGAGGAGTAGTTGAACTACATTTAGTTAAACTCGCTTTCTTTTCCTTCTAATCCTGATTGGTGAAAACCACTCCAGTTGCCAACAGTCACACATTACTGGTTCTCCCCACTGAGATGGGTTGAGTTTCCCGATAATGAGATAATGGAGATTTAACTCAATATTTCATGTACGTCTTCAATATTTCATTTCACCTACTAAAGAAGTATCACGAACATTTGGCAACATTTTTCGAACGCATGTCTTGAAGACATCAACTTCACGACTTACTTGAAGATACAGTTTGGAAACCCAGCCTTCCCCCAGCATAACCAAAATAACGAAGGTACTGGACTAATGAAGCTATCAAAGCTGTATTGATGAGCATTATATTGATTTGCAGTGTCATAAGCAATATTTTAGAATTTCTCACAAAATAATAGTAACTTCATCTCTTCGATGCATATCCCCAGGCTATAAAAATCTATATGTAGTTTTCACATTGGGGTCCAAAAATCAAAGACGGTCTAAACTAGAAATCTTACATGCAGTTCACAGAGCCAATGCCACCGTTTATGCGGATTATAGCAAATCATTTTGAAATGAAAATGTCATAAAATCTTGATGGCCTCCACTGCCAAAATGTCATGGAAAATGGAATGAATCCAGGTCGTATCGCCAACAACTGAATAAGACGAGAAGTTAAGTGATATTCTAACAACATCCCAAACAGCTTTGAGTCGAACCATTATCAGCTCATAATGAAACAGCCGCATCCAAGTAATGCAAAAAAAAAATGCAAGAATAATATCCATCAATGTTATAATCTTATTTAGATAAATATTTCAAGATGGGGCGTGGGGTGCATGCAGTGTTTTTTCATAACTTTTCTGTACAACCATGGATACTGTGTTCACCATACTGTTTAAATATCGACACTATTACATTCAAGAGATTCTTATAATCTCAAGACACGTTGGAAGATGTCGTGAATTCATGCCACATTTCACGAACTACGTGGGCCACGACACGTTTTGGGAAACCCACGTGAAACTCACAATGCTCTTCAAGAGATACCTCAAGTAAATTTTTGCACGATGGCACCTTTCGGGAAGCCCACCTCTGTATATGTGCAAAAAGAAGGCATTGCTCACACACGCGCCATGTCTGGTGAACAGCCATGGCCCTACTTAAGCAAATACTTCATACTAACTACACAGAAAGAAAAAAAATTATAACTTTTCATGTGTCCGCTTTGCAGGCCAAAAATGCAATCTCCACAGCAAAACAACAAACACTAATCTAAGAACCCATATATATGTCAGCATTAACATGGCCAATTTAAAAAATGAAAGGTTAGAGAATATAAAGATTCTGTCCTGGCATGTAAACTGAGATGTCCATTGTTCATTGTTATGCCCTTGGATAAAATATATATATTTTAAAAGCAGTAAAAAGAGAACGCTGCCTCATTGCAAGGTCGGCTTTGTTTCCATATATAAGAAAATTTAAATGAGTAGGCCGTCAACACTACAATACTCCAAGGCACTCAATCACCCGTGAAAAAAGTTTAAAAGCCTTTATTATTTGGCTATATTATAATAGAAAAGTGGTTATGGGCGGGAGCTTTATTGGGATGTTTAATGCAGAAAATCAAAGTGTTGTGGCAATAGTGACACTTAGAAAAATAAAAGTTGCATTCATAAACTTGTAAAAAGGTGCATAAACAATGAAATGTTTCCTCTTCAATTGATGACATTGTGCTGATATCTCTCCTGAATAACATCTGTAATATCTTCCACAAAATGCTACTGCATAAAAACAACTAGCTATATTTTACTTTGTTTTGCCAAAACCAAAAATTTAATACAGCTAGTTTTATGTATTAGTAGTATCTTGTGTAAGATAATACAGATATTGTGCAGAGGAGCACAATGTCGTGAACTGAAGAGGTAACCATTTTCTTTTCTGGTAAATGTTTTATGTCAGCCTGATTAACATTTTAGAACAAAAAAATGACCTTCTACATCTCGCTAGCTAGCTAGCTATAATAAACATTATAACTTTCAATTCTATTTTTAAATTAGTTTCTTACTCAATTTACAATAATAACTGGGTCATGAATGAATGAATGATACTTATTTCCCCAGAGGTAATTGGTCTTGCATACAATGTGCGCAACGTAAAACATGAGAAATATGCTGCACGTGATGGAAATCGCAAAACGCAATCTGTTGTGTTCACGGCAGCCTCTCATTTTTTGGATGAACAATCTCTGGAGTCTGGCCACTAGTTTTGTTTCGACATCATATCCCAGGGTCTACCTTTAATAATAATGTACTTCTAGTCTTCTCAAAAACTATTGTAAAAACAACTGCTTAAAATGCAGCCATTGCATTCCATGAAGCTTAACATTGTGTGTTTGTTTTTGCTGTTGATGTGAAGAAGTTTTAATTGCCCACAGTACAATGATTACACGCACAGAAAAACACTTCAAATTCATTATCTTAAAAAATGCAAATATAAAAAACTATTTTCTGCCATTTTATTAGATAGGCCTGTGATCAATCTGGATAGGCCTAGGCCTGCCCGGGGCTACGCATTTGCTGTTGTCTCTCATGATTGGGATTAGGATTTTTCTTTTTCTTGGGTGAGGTTTCTTGGCCTCATTTTGATAGCAATACTTTTAATGCCAGACCTACAAACATAGATTTTGATAGTTTTATTATAGACCGTGCTTTGTATAAGTAACTTGGCATTTTTGGAAAATGATTTTCGTTGAGATTTAATTATACCTCTCAATGGGGTAAATAGGGGAAACAGTGAAAAATATACTCAAAAATACTCAAAAAATAATTCCAATCTTTGAACTTTGAAAGGCTATTACGTTAACACTTAAATTACAACAGACATTAAACAGAATACTGTATATGGCAGTTATAATATCAAACATACCAATGAAAGATCAAGCTCAAATGATCAATTCATACTGTGAGAAGGACAAATACATAATTGTGAGTGTCCTCTCCATAGGAAGAATGCAAGTGACAGAATCTGACCAATTTAGCCAATTCAACACTTTCACAAATATGTAGAAATGATAATTCCTTGATAGGGGTTGCATTAACATTGTCCTAATCTGTGCATTGCACTTGACCTTATTCTTTTCACAAGAACACAACTGCAGCTCGGTTTATTAAAATAAGCTCCATGAATAATAAATCTCTCCCAGAAGTTATTTAATCGATGTTGATCTCCTGGTTAGTGTTTTTTATAAGCTACACTCGTGTCTCCGTTTCTTGGGACGCGAGATTCCCTGAAGCTGAGCCATTTTTTGTCGGGTTATGGCTTTAGCAGGCTATTGGTACACAGCTCCAAAGGCTGATGATCTGGAAATGTTACAGGGTGACATCAAGGGGGTCTGGAAACAGAGATGCAGAATGACCTTTTCTTCTAGTTGTTTGAATATTTATGATAAAGTTCACCCCCTCCAGGTAAAAGTGTAAATTCTTTAAAGGTGACTTTGGACAAAAAGAAAACGGTTTCCATGGTAAGTAAGTAAATAGCCATTTACAATGTCATGGTAAGGCTTTAGGTGTAGTTATACAGAGAAACAAAAAGCACTGTTTATTGTATAAACCAGGTATATAGATTTGTATTAAATTATTATGATCTGATTTAGTTTAATTGACCATTTATGGCAAAAGTAGTACTGTTATACAGGGATATCGATTGTTGCATCAGCATACATTAAGATGACTGGACATTATGTGACAATTTAAGTTCTTGAATATATCTGGTGAGATAAATTTATAAAGAAACAGAAAGTAACAATCATACTTTCCTTGTCTAAATAAAACTGCCTTCATGTCATCAGCATGTGGAAAGTTTGACTAAGTAAACACATTATTGCTCTCATTCTAGGATGTTCACAGCCAATATTTTCCGATCTGGCAAGATGTTCTAACCAAGCGTAGTAGGGTAGGTTGACTGAGAATGCATGCTCTTTTACAGCAATGCCCCCCAATGAGCCTAATCCGCATGTCTTTAAATTGTGGTAGCCATGATATGGGACATCGAGGAGTCACAATTCCAAGCCAAGGAACATCATAACATTAAGTCTGTTTTTCAGTTTCACTGCATTATAAATGGCAAACTATTGTATCACTCAGTCAACTGTGAAGGGAATACAGTGCCAAATATGCAGTCCAAATGATATATTTACACACAAAAATCATTGCTGTTGGTGCAATTTTGACAAATGTCATGGTATACATACTTGTTTCAGAACCCATTTCAGTGAATCAAATTATTTTCCTAGTCCAAGACTGATTTGAACAGGACTAAAGATTAGTAAATGTGGTGTATTTTGCAGTGTGAATCTAATGCAAACATTAATTAATTAAGTTAAATGTCAAAAAGTCTATAATGTCTGGTTAAAAACAATTAGTAACACGTTACAATTCAGAGGTTGCACTGCAGTTGGGGTTGAAACAAAAGCTAACATAAAGAGTTCCTGTATTCATGTATAATCTGTAACCACGAGCCTCTTTTGTTGTCCAGTGGCGAAGGCGGAAATACATTTTTGGGCAGGCCTGTGAAAAAGGCTGATAGGTAGGGTTTTTTTTGGAAAATATATTTCCCCACACACGTTATGACCCGCTCCAGCGCTCCTTGGAGCTATCCTATGACATTACAATATTCCTAACGGCAATTCAGGCATCATCCTAACTACTGGTATTCCAACTCTACTGCCTTATGGTGGTATAAAACACAATTATGTAAATACGTTAAAAAATAAATAAATCAATCAATAAATAAATTAATTAAATCTATATTAAAGCACAACTAAGTACACAGGGAGAGCACAGGTTTCTCATAACCCAAAACCAACAATGCAAACCCTCTCTATAAAGCCTGCATCCGCTTGTGACAGGGACAGCTTAGTAGCCCTAATTAAGAGGAAATAACTGAATTAAAATTGGTCGGCTGATATGTAAACCACAAATTTGAGGAAAAACAAGACCAGCAAATTTAAAACCCATTTCGTCAAGCATACTTCAATATAGCATGCTCTCACATCGGCAGAAAATCATCAGCTAGCCTACACAACTTTAAAAAGCAAAAAATGTATGTAAACAAACTCGATTTTTCACTTACAAAATCTCTATAAAGTTAAGTGACAAACCTAACATAAGTGACATACGTTAAGTGACAAACCTGTTATCATACAAGACAGCACCTTTAGTGACCAAATTATAGGAACATTGCCACGATGGGCATGAAACATATAGCTGAACACGAGCTTGTCTGACTTTAGCTGGTGGCAGTCAACTCGGCGGTTCCATCCCCAGCCGCGACCGTTTCCCTTTGGTTTAAGCGAACCAGATCCTCACTTTCACATAGCCTAACTCTTCTTTCTCCAATCGAGGTTTCTTAAAATGTTTAGTGAAGGGTATTAGCTTTTTACTGACTAACTTTGGTAACAGAAACTTGAATGAAAAGATAACATGTCACAATTAAGACAGACAAAAACCTTACTGCAGTAGCTAGCCTACTAATAGCCTTCTTTTTTTTACCTCGTACAGTAACTTTTTATGTTCCAAATTTTTAATTGGCCACAATACAATGATGACACACACAAAAAACACATCAAATTCATTATCTTAAAAAATGCAAATATAAATAATTTTCTGCCATTTTATTAGGTAGGCCTGTGATCAATCTGGATCGGCCTAGGCCTACCCGTGGATATGCGTCTGCTGTTGTCTCTCATGATTGGGTGTATGATTGAAGATTTTTCTTGGGTGAGGTTTCACCTCTTAAAAATGTGCTCCTTTTATTTTCCACTTAAATTTTCTGCTTTTAATGTTTGAACTTAGAAACTATTTGGCTCGGTTCTGTGTGGTCAGCTCATTTTCTACCAAGCCTAATATGTGTTCTGGAAAAAAATTTGTTTTGTCTTCAATTCAGTTCCTGGGCAACTTTACCTTCAGGATATTGTGGTCGCTTCGGAAGTTTCATTTTATTTCTCTCTCAAATGCATAAATATTACATTCTCTCTCACAGAGAAGCATCCAAGATAAAAAATATACTCCTTGGGTTTCTCACTTTCCTTGTCCAGGCACTGGATGTTACTTCTCGATAACCCCAGATTTAAATATTCCCGTTTTCAGTTGCTATTCTCCTTCTGAAATCATAGTTGCACCCCTATCAAAGGATGTGGTCTGCAACAACCTTTTTCAGCTTACTCTTACTCGGCAGCTTACTTTGTACGGCTAACCTGCTCCAGGGCAGGAGCACCTGTACCGCATTGGTAATTTCAAAATGCTGCTAAATGTAGCTTCTGAATGTCAGTCAGAATATGGATAGATTTTTATTTTCTGTTAAATTCCCTCGAATAAAGGTAGTCATTGACATGCACAATACGCATGCACAATGGTTGCCCAGAAGCATAGTCTGAATGATGACTGACTGAATATTGGCAAATATAGGCTATCATTGAAAATAAGTAATTATGCACTTTCAAAGATAAATTTAAATAACTTAAAAAATTAGATATTACTGTCACCATTGCACAAGGAAAGGAGCCTTTCCACAGGTAAATGATAAGAGGGGGGACTTAGAAGCCACACTGGCAGAATTTTCCTTTAAGAGAACAGCTTTGCCAGCACGCAGTCAGGAGTTTTGGCAGCCCCAAAATAGATAAATCCACCACTGATGGTCTGAGAAGCTTTTGTCTACCTAACTGGTTTGCAGCTACTTTGATGACATGTTACTTAATGTATGACTTAACTATGAGTTCATGTTCATTAATTGATGATACATTAAGTGTACAGTAATCACATGAATTAATAATGACTTGATCGGGCAGCAGTGTAGCATAATGGTTAAGGATCTGGACTTGTAACCAAAAGGTTGCAGGTTCGATTCCCAGGTAGGACACTGCCGTTGTACCCTTGAGCAAGGTACTTAACCTGCATTGCTTCAGTATATATCCAGCTGTATAAATGGATAAATGTAATAAGAAGTTGTGTAAGTCGCTCTGGATAAGAGCGTCTGCTAAATGCCTATAATGTAATGTATAATGTAATATTGAGCCGCACAGAGTTCATGATACATCATGCATTAATTCATGCATTAAATCATGATGAGTCATGCATTAGTTAAGGCATGAGGTGTGTTCCCTTATTGTAAAGTGTTACACATAAAACTTTGATTTCGGTGTCGGAATAATTCTCTTTTTTGCTTTTTTTTTTTTTTTTTTTTACTTTGTATGCACCTGTAAATGTAATTTGCAACTTCCATATATGGCAGTTGTAGGCAATTCTTGGACGTGGATATAAGCTAATCACAAAATAAGGTGCACACGCCTGCCTATGAATCTATGAACATACGCAAAGAACACAACCAAATCTGCCTTTCCCGCACGGTTTTATGAAATTTTTTTCGTACTAACTTGTTTTGTACATAAATGTATGCACATATTTAAAAACATTTCATGAATGAGACCCATATATTCAGCCATTTAACATTGTAAATATTTTATTCAAATACTGTGCGTTAAACTGCAATACCATTCTATGTACTATGGAGGAGAAATGTCAAATTTAACTGAACTTTTATTCAGTTTGAAATTAATTAGTGTGAGATCAGAGAACTAACCATCCACTACTTGTTCTGTAAACCAAAATAGACCATATTGACCAAACAGTATTAACTCATTCAGTGCCGCGGGTGACATAAGTCAACAAAAAAACGAACGGTCTAAAGTACCAAGAGGTGACTAAAGTCGACGACAGTCATAATTACTCTGCTACACCTGTAAAAAACTCTGGATTTGAGTCTGAATTTATTTTACAATAACCTATTTACACTTACGTACTTTAACCTGGATTTGCACTTCTTTTAAAGAAAATAAATAAATAACATTGGGACGTGGGAATAACACGTCCCCGTCAATTTGTACCAACACGTTTCTGCGCCAGTGACCAAGAATATAAAGAAATTGAACACAATCAAGTAGACAATATAACAAACTATTGCTATGCTACTGTCTCAGTAATGAGAGAAAATGAACAAACGCACTTGATCATCGCTGTGTCTTTCAGCAGCGGGAGTAAATGACACGGTCAAAACCAAATTGGCATAAGCGAAGGCTCCGCTGTAACACAATCGGCGTTACAAAACTTTCTGTTGTTTTGTTTGCCTTACTCCCCTAGCATTCAGTCGTTCCACGATCGTCTGGTAAACGTTTGAGTCACGGATATAGCCTACCATCAATGAGTTGTATAATATTCCTTTCCCGATTCAATAATTCTCTGATTTCCACTTCTGTCCAGTTATTTCCCATATCTCCTCCAGTGACCATCGTTTTGTTGGTTCCATTTTGAATGAGTTCCTCACACCACAGATTTTAGCCTAAATTATTTTTGCCGCAGGATAACGGTTTTTGTTTGAAATGGTTGATACAAAGTAACTCATGTGGACAGCTCATTTGTACATATCTATAGAAATGATCACAGTGATTAGGTTCATTTTTACATATATGTAGTTATGCAAGAGCAGATTTTTATGAAAAATAGTTTTCACAATTATTATACATCACCAATTCAAGAGTCATGTTAACCAAACAAAAAAGCACTGAAGATAAATTATTTATATTTCCATCAATATCGTTTGACGTTGTTCTAATAGTGAACTGAACCAGAAGGTGTGCTATTTTGTGCTGTCGAACCTCATTAACAAAAAATTATGTCCAATAGTTAAAATAACGTGTTAGAAGTATGCACATTGACAGAATCAATCTAAAAATTTTGAATGTTGGTTGCCATATTGGCTTGGCACTGTTGAGGCTTTCCAGAACCTTCAACTGGTATTGAATGAGTTAAGAGTCGCTTGGCAGATTTGGGATATTTAAAAGATTATTTGGGATATGCTTTGTTCCTTGAATTTTAATTGGCAGAACAACACAAGGAGGAGACTGACATTTTGCCAGAGTGTGTATTCCCATTCAAGCTGCCAGAATGTGTGGGCTTTGTGTATGTGCCACCTGATTTGCTTGAGTTGGGATTGGTTCTGGCAGGCTACCTTGACTCCTCACTCCTACAAATAAATTGTATAGGTCCCCAATGTTCAGAAAAGACATGGCACTTTCTTGATATTTTTTCCCCAGAAAAGCTGGGATGAACTGCCGAGATGAGCCGATTCCTTTTTTCAGGTCTGCACCTGTATGAAGCAATGGGCCTTACATGTATCTTGAACCCATGCAAGAACATTATTGTTCAGAATTTTCCAGCAAAAAAGCAGTCATGAGTGTAGCAAAAATAAATCAATAAATAAATGTTGGCCCCAATTTGCTTTACCCAGTTTGGAAGATGAGCAGGTCCATTGGCCAGACATTCAATATGATCCTATCTCTGACAGGAAAAGTTGTTGGTTTAGTTGTCTGAAGAGGAAAGGTGACCAGATGCTGTATTTTGCTGTACAGTCAAAACCTGTCCAAAACTAGTTTTTAGTTTTAGTATCTATTTTCTCATTTAAGTTTATCAATCCACACAAAAATTTCCTTGTTGATTTGTGACCACTATTTTCCAAAAATAGTATATTTTCTGTATATTGTTTTAGCAGAATATCAGAAGTGAAATTTTGTGAAAAGCCTTTATTAAAGGAGAAGTTTGGTATTTAGCATTAGAAAGGTTATATATGATCATATACAATGGTCGATATCAACATTTTGACAAACTTTGCAGTCTTGAGATATTTTGTTTATTGCTCATGTCACAGCTAACTTACACAATGGATCTAGAGGATTTTTGTGCATAATAGAAAATCCTTCAAAAAACACCATAAACTCTCGTTTTCAAAAACTGGTCACTGGTGTCTGTTGATGTTCTGACACAAAAATCGTCGCAAAGTATGCTTCGTATCGGGTTTTATTTATAATTTTATTAAATCCATTGACTTGTATAGACACCAACAGAGGTTTACATTTAGCAGCCGGAAACCGGAAATACTTCTTAATTGTTTTGGAATGTTTGTAGTTTTCCGTTGCTCACTAGCGGTCTTGTGCGCAGTGAAGGAATCAGCCGCATAAACATACACTAATTTAGCAAAATGGATCCTTTCGAAGAGTTCATACTAGCTGCAAAGCAAACCCTGACCTGGTGACCCGGAAGTAGCTCTTCTTCTTCTACGGTTAAATTCTAACTCAGCCAAGACCTCCCAAAATTTAAAGCGGAAGTTTACAAACGTATGGCTGTATGGCAACTGAAAATAGTTCTATAAATCTTTAAACGGTAAATATATCTCAAGACTGCAAAGTTTGTCAAAATGTTAAGTAATGTATTGCTGTACAGTCAGTCTGCAATAAAGAACTCTTAGTTTCCATGTGGAAGCTGCATGCATTAGAAGTTCTTCACCAAAAAATAAGCCTCGACTCGGCTGGATTCCATATGCAGCAGTCTGGACAGATTTTTATTTTTCTTTCCATGCAGCTCCTGTATGTCGTGTTGGCTTCCTTACCATTGGTACCCTTGCTAGTGGCTGGAACTCCCACCAGCTGCAATAATCAAGGCCAGAGCTGGGGCAGATGCTCAGCTTTCTTGTGGCGGCCTACCTGTCCACCCATCTGCTCTCCCCAGCCATCTCCCCAGCCTCGAGGAGCATCTGGCTGCTCTTTACACCCTTCCTGATCCATGGATGCTTCCCAGGTGTTGCCTGAGACTACCAAAGTGTCACTTTATATCATATTACGTTTGCCAAACAGCACCAGGTGCTCAATTAGGAGACCGGCCCTGGGCCAACTGCACTGCAGCGCCATTCAATAAATCATTCTCCATTAAATCTGAAAGCAATCCCATGGCATTTCCCTTTTATGCTGGTAGAATTGTGAGGTACTTTAACAGGCACATACTTTGTTAAAAAAAATAAAAATAACTTGATGGCTTTTAAGAAAGATTCTAGACCGATAATGCAAGATTTCAGTTTTTCCTCCCTCAGAGAAATGTATTTTTAATTAAGGTGCAGTTCCACACTTCCACCCTTGAGCAGTTCACTGGTATTTAGACTAAGTGCTGACTGTTACTTAACAAATAAGTCTCAACGCCTTTGCAAAGTGTCACTTTGGGCCCTGAATCCAGATCGACCTTTTTCGTGTACTCAGAGATCGCCTCAACTGCCATTCCTTGCTGTCTACAGGACTCCTGGACCTTTGCAGTGCTGGAGAAATTTATTTGCAAGTTGCAAGTTCCAAGTGAAATTATCTCAGCATTCCCCACTCAATGGACTTTGAGTGAGATGTCTTTCTTTCTGGATTATTCTAGAGAAGGATTCCCAAGCAAGAACTAATCGCCTGCAGGATATCTGGACTGGCCCTCCCCTAAGACCACCAAGTACAGAAATCCATGCAAAATCCTTGCATTGGTCTCAATTTAATCTACGTGAAGTCCAACCTAGCTACACTGTTTAATCTTTCTGCATTGATTTCAGTGTCATTTTATTTTCAGTTATGAAGAAAATACTGCTTGAGCAATAAGCTTATAAAAAGAGAGAAGGTGCTCCCAGGATGGAAAATACTGGAAAAATGTCTCCGGGCTCATCAAAGAGAGTGCCCAGATTAAACACTGGATCACTCGTAATAGAACGAAGCAATTTAGTAAATACGACTGGCATTTCAACATAGCATCTTCTTCAGAGTCAACAGGTGATATAACCAGCTTTACACTATAAGTGCACCTTGTAGGAACATTGTTACTCGAACAACGGTAGCTATTCCTGAGTGCAGTTGCAGCCATCGTGTGGAGTTTTTCCTTGTTCAGTATTTCGCTAATGTTATTACGAACATTAATTTAGAACTGTAAAGACGGAAATCCCAGTTCCCAGTTTTGTGGAATAAGTAAAAGACCATACCTTGTCTATCATAGCTAGCTTATACCCTTGTCAAGTAAATTACTTTTTCATGAAGATATTTGTATACAAATATTTTGTTTCTCAAATACAACGTAATGTCACATCATTATATTAATTAGATACAAAAGGTACCTGACTTTGGCCATCTAGCTTGCTGGGTAGTTAAGTGGTAACGTTGTCATAAAATTTCTTCTAACCGTGATAAATCCCAATTTACAGAAAAAAAGAGTGTATTAATAATAGTGAACTAGTTTCATCCAGATAGTTATCATAGCCATAGGCTTTCACAAACATCTGTCCCAGAATGTAAAATAGTTGGGATTTTTCACAGTAAGAAAAAAACGTTACTTACAGGTCCAACAGGAAAAAACGGTAATTCCACTTTTCAAACCCTTGCAAAATTTCAGCTGTCACCATCCAGGAAAAGCAAATCCAAGGTTTACTGCTTTTTGAACGCACCCTGTCGGCTTGTTGTTCGGCTTCGCTGTAGGCTAATTCTTGGCTACAAGACTCAGCTGAAACCAACCCGGGAGTGCCTCGAGTAAATAATAACTGGTGGTGTATGTGTGGTAACTGTGCCGCAATGCCAATTGTAACGGAAAGTGTTTGCTGCAATGAGTGGGACCGGGCACAGGTCATCAGGATTTCCTAAATTAACTGGCGCAAGAGACACGAACTGGGAGGAGAAATGAGTAACAAATACGTGTTGCAGACTTCTGTCGAGGCTAACTAATATGTTTTCACAATACCAAAAGTAGATAAATGAAGGACTGTGTTTTCCTAAATAAAGGTAAATGAATGGCTAAATTTCCCCTTTTTAATGGTGGTGACATTTTTCACTAGAATTGTAGTGGCTAGCTTGCCAGCGAGTGACGTTAGCTTCTTTCGAAGAACGGCGTCCAGGGCTAGTAGCCTAGTAAGTAAAGCCCAGCCCCCTCCGTTTGTATCCATAGGAGTATCAACCTGTGACTGGCGTTGTCTGACACCCGCCCATAAACTGTCAGCCCCTGGCCATTGCAGTCCACAGTAAAGCAGGTAACTGGAACATGTGCAATAGTTTGAGGTTATATCTGTGCTCTCTACTACAGGTAGAGAGGTGGCTGAAGACTTATTTTAATCAGGAGGACAACTACTCTTACACAAATCAAACATACTTTTTCGGTGGAATTCCCCTTCAATGTTGAGTTATGTCTGAATGAACATTCTGTAAAGAACTTGACAGATAGCTGTATCTCTGATTTATTTGGATAAATCAAAAACATGGTTTGGTGACAAGATTCAACTCACTAAATATATTTGGAGTAGAAAGACAATATTGGTATCGCCAGAAAGATAAGCCTCTCCTGTTTTATAAAACTGAAAATGTGTTTCTGGGTCAAAGAGACTCAAAATCATGGAGCAGGTCACATATGTATTTGTTCAGTTTATTGTTTATCCATCTAGTCAAATAATACAAAGCACTTGTGGTGTGTCGAAACAGATACTTTCAAATTGTCCAGCTGTGTCCAACTTAAAATCTCTCAAGCAAGAGCTGATTTTGAACTGTTTTCACTATTACACATCACCAATGATTGTTGTAATTATATTCAATTGGTAAAATAATGTGTTTTATTCGAGGTTTGAACATTGACAGGAACAATCAAAAAATTTATGTTGGCAGCCATATTGGCTCGGCAGTCTGGCATTGAATGAGTTAACTCATGTTGCCCTCAAGGTCAAAATTTAAAATTTAACAAATAATATATTTTTCTTTTCAGCATGAAATATGATTACTTTACCTGGAGTGACCTTCCCTTTAGAAAAAAGTTAAACATGGCCCTTCTACATTTTTATAAAAGCAGTATACCATCAAGGGACAAAGATTGTCTTCTGATTTTTTTTTTTTAACCCTGCAGTTATGAAATTGGAAGTCATAATCAAGATTAAAGACCACACAGCTATTAAAGCTAAAAATAATTTAAATTTTTTTAATGAATGAATCACCACGCCCCTCAAACCTCAGTTCCCTCATAATATTGAAATCTTAGCATTCCCTCTGATTCAGGAGGAATCATTTCTAAAATAAGTAGTCTACGGCTGTGACTGAAAATGCTTCGGAAACATTTGACTGCAATATTATATACAATGTTTTTGATTTTCGATCAATTTTGAACCTTCCAGTATACAGTATAGACGTGCAGCTGGAATTAACCACGAATAATGTACAGTACCAGTCAAATGTTTGGATACACCTACTCATAGAAGGGGTTTTCTTTATTTATACAGTTTTTTTACAGTTTAGAATAATAGTACAGAAACTATGAAATATCATAAATGTAATTATGCAGTGACCGATTAAACAAATCAAAATGTATCTTATGTTTTAGATTCTTCAATGTAGCCACCCTTTCCCTTGATGTCAGCTTTGCACTCTTGGCATTCTCTCAACCAACTTCATGAGGTAGCCACCGGGGATGCTTTTCTAACAGTCTTGAAGAAATTCCCACATATGCTGAGCCCTTGGCTGCTTTTCCAACTCATCCAAAACCATCTCTATTGGGATTAGGTTGGGTGTTAGATTAGGTAATCTGATGCAGCACTCCATCACTCTCCTTCTTTGTACAATACACAGCCTGGAGGTGTGTTTTTGGGTCCTTGTCCTGTTGAAAATGAAACGAGGGCCCAACTAAAGTGCAAGGCAGATGGGATGGCGTGTCACTGCAGAATGCTGTGGTAGGCATGCTGGTTAAGTGTGCCTTCAATTCTAGATACCTCGTCTAACAGCGTCACCAGCAAAGCAACCCCCCCTTGTTGGGTGTGCATTTAAAAAAAATATATATTTATTAATTTTTGTTTTGGAAAGAAATTCATACATATGCATCAACTTCACTATTTATATGTGTCTAAGAAAAGAAAATTCAAGCACTAGATCAGCACTATGCAGCGCGTCTGGAAACAAGCTGGAAACAAGAGAACCGGGAGGCGATAAGCTTCACGACTCACTTTAAACATATAAAATCGATATAGAAGTTTAAGAAATAACCCGCCGCTCCCCTTTAAATGAATGGTTTGACTGATTATGACTGCATCAAATAAAATTGTATCCATGTTTGTGACCCGTGTCTGCTACAAATGCATTTATTGTGACCAAGAGAAATGTTATTTCAAATACACACATAAACACGTATTTTTGGATTTAAGCTTTCGTTTTCGTCACATTTTGTCAAGGAATGATGGTATAAGCCTGAGAAAATAGTATCACTATTCAGCTAAAATGTAATTGCATACATTCAAAATTAAATTGGCTGGTTCAAAGCCATAAATCATTAGCATTTCAAAATGTCCTCAAATGATACTTTGTCAGAAATGAAAAGAAAACATGCCAAGAAAGCCTACAATAAATTAAAAAATAGTAAGCATATTCATGACCTACATATACTCCCTCACAATGTATAAAAAAGGCTCATTGTCCCTTTAAACATAGTTTCTGAGGCTTTTATGGTTTCATTTTGACAGCCTCAGATGTGACCTTTCCAGCTGAACTTCCTGAGCCATATGTAAGTGAAACCATTACAGCAATAAAGGGTAACATGGGACTTTGTATTTTATTATTTTGCTGAACTGGCCAGAAAGTCAGTATGATTATTTATTTTGAACACCTTTTGAGAAATTCTTCACAAAATTTTCTGACTGATCAGTTTGCTACCATGTCCTAATGAAAAATGTTGCTCATCAGGGTAAAACATACAATGTCAGTTCTGTGCACAAGAGAAAAGGAATGTTGACATTTGAGTGTAATGCCTAAAATTATTTGACTTAAGTGTAAGACAATCATGTTGAGCAAAAACTATATACTGTATATCCAGTAATTCTTCTATTTTGGAAATACTAATTGTAAACAATTGTTTTGTCTCCTTATTCTAGTCGGAGGAAACGGCTGGTTAGACACCATCATAGTTTATTATGATTAACTGTTAAAGTTATTGCATTGACTGAAATTACAGATTATACTCTTTGGAGTCCTCATTCAAAGTAACTTTTCAAGCCCAGGGCCCAAGTTTACGGCAAAAAAAAATCAAATACAGGCAACCACAGTTTGGTCATGTTGACAAGTATAGGCATGTGTGTACAAGTGTGTACAATTATGTTTGGGATGTTTGGGGAAAAAACCCTGTTTTTGGTGCTTGTTTATTGTGGTGTTGATTGGTGAAAACACAACATTGTGATCTGAACAACCTGTAACCAGACACCTGGTCGAAGCACGAGGCAAATTCAATTTAAGGGGGCAATTACAGAAATATTAAGATATGTTGCATACGTAGCCTTTATACTACAACTATAACTATTTAATTTTATTACAGCAAAATAAATAAGCATTCTGTAACTGGTTTTTGTTATATTTGCAAATAATAAATGTACATCTGAAAACATGATTTCATATAGTGCAGTTAATAATCAAACCTCTGTGTCATCAGACAACTCATTAATATTCATTACAAATTAATAATTTAGTTGCATGATGTTGTCCTGCTTCTCATTGCACAGGCAATGTTGCCTATTCTGTCTAAAGATGGAGAAAATAATAAAACGAATAATGTTACACCAGAGTGAAGTAAAACTGTTTTTGTTCCATATAGTGACCCATCAGTGAACAACTGTATCTTTATCTTTTACAGCTCTATAGAATGTGCTTGCGTCTTCAAAATACAGCCCAAGACTCAATGTTGTCATGTGTGGGGCTATTTTATGCTACCAATAAGGGAAAAAAAAGTTAACTTTTGTTATTGTTGTTGTTATAACTATTGTAATTAATACCCTCTAACACATTCATTCTCTATTTGTTTATAAAATACTTCCTCCTGGAAGGGAAGGGAGACGATATTGGAAACAGTGGGGAAACGTAATAAAAGCTCAGAATGGGCAGTTGTGCTGGCCTGCTGTCGCGATGAGTCTTGTAGACTTGTCATTTCCACACGTTGAACAAGGCATTCAGCATGAAGACTTGTGTAATGGGAGATGAAATCTAATGATGCAGAGACTGGGAACAAGGAAGCATCCATTGTTTTGTGACAGTGTTCTTTCCTGAATGAGACTATGGCTGCAGATGGCTATATCTCCAGGGGAGAAACAGGGGCTTGAGCGAGAGTAACATTACATGCCATCTGCACTGTATGGAAACAGGGGATCACATGTTAACAACAAGCTGCAAGTGATAATGATGTGTTGATATCCTCTAATTTTTCTCGGTAGAAATCTGAAACTACTGATCAGAAAATGCACCCTTTCATTGCAATATATTGCACTTGAATCCTCAGACTTTAGCATTTTTGAAGCTTTGTCCCATTGGATTAGTGCTGATTTTATTCTCCATGTGTACTACAAGTTCAACTAGCCTATAAATTATCTATAAAGTGATGATTCAAAAAAGTAGTTTTTCAACAATGTATCAATTAGAATGTAAACAAAGTGGAATGATACAGTGATGTCGTACAGTATATCAGCACTCATGGAATGCCTCTTGTACTTCACCAAAACTAACTATTGTATAATTAAGCAATATCACACGAGAAGGAGTGCCGTTATACTGTATAGGCCGCAAGATAGTCACAGCCATGCTGATATACAGTATAACAGCACAACCTTGAGAGTGATATTGCTTTTATACAGCAGCTCTACTAGCCTATAAAATATCTATCAAGTAATGATTGAGACAACAGATTATGATTTTGTAGTTTATTTGACTCTGCCAGACAAATATAGTCCTTTCAGAATTCCTTTTTTTATTTTTTTTAAAATTCATACAATGTATCAATTAGAATTAGAAACAAACCAGAGTGATCCTGGCGGGTGATGAGGTTATGCTGTATAACAGCACTCATGGAATGAAGTATTATTATTAATAATAGTAGTAGTAGCAGTAAACAACTGGGCATAATATTTTAAATCCCATCAGGTGTTGATGAATCTCTGATCTCATTATGTTGACTGAATCCACAGCTTTGAGTTGCATGCAGTTCCCCATCAATTATACTACAAGGCCATCCCATATGAACAGCCATTGTTGCTTATGAATGCGTGTCTCTGAAACTTCTACAGAACATTTACTACCAGATTCCATTTCACACAATTATGACAATATTTTAATTTTTTAAAAATTGATAATCCAATGCAAGAACTTCAACTCCCTCCTCTCTTAACAGAATTGTATTACTCAATATACAGAGGGATGTAGGTCTGCAGAATTGTATTACTCAATATACAGAGGGATGTAGGTCTGCAGGTGGATTGAATATGAATTGGTTAAAAACCTGTGGTTAAGAACTGGGCTATTGCAATTTTGTGTTATCATGCATGCCATGTTATAATGTGAACTGCTTTTCATATATACAGTCAAGCTGGAAAGTCTGCCCACCCCTTTCGCCTTCTCCACGTTTTATTACATTACAGACATATTCTACAATAGATTGAGTTAATTTTTTGTCGCAAAATTCTACACAAAATAGCCCATAATGACAAAGTGAAAACATGTTTTTAGAAATTTTTGCAAATGTATTAAAAATTGAAAACTGAAATCTCTCATTTACATAAGTATTCATACCCTTTGCTTTAACATATTTTTAAAGTATCATATTTAATATTTGGTCGCATATCCTTTGCATGCTATTACTTCCAGAAGTCTGTGACCCATCAACATCAAAAGACTCTCAATATCTTATTTCCAGGTACTGTTACAAGCGATACTATAAGCTCTCTGTATTTGAATGGATCTCTATGGGAATTGGGGGGGTGAGACAAGATTCAGCTGTAAATTACACTGGTACAGTATGGAACACATGGCTGGCTAAATGGCTGTAAGTTATCAAGGGTCTGAGCTATCAAACGAGCTCCAAACCATCACTCTGTTGCCAGATATGGAGTAGATGTGGATGGATCCCTGCAAGGGTTATTTCACCTGACTCATTTTCCTATAGAACTCTATGGGGTTAAGCCCCCTCTTTGTTAGGTAGATGTAGTTCAGGTCCCCTCTTGGCTCATTTAAAAAAAAAACATTCAAAGTGAAATCTCAGTAAATAGTATGAATAATGAGCTTAAATAAAATATTTCCATGTCTCTTTTTTTTAAAGACAATGTCTAGAAACTATGGTCTCCTCTTTGCAGGTATAGAGTGATAGTCCCCTGTTAGTAAGATAGACGTGTATGTGTGTGTGCGCGTGTGTGTGCGTATGCGTGTGCGTGTTTGCACATGGCAGTACATTGGGGTGTACGTGTGGAAAGAATAGCCTGATCCTCTGGCTGTGTATTTCTGAGGTCTCTAAGGTGTTTGAGGTGACAGACTGTGACTACACACCTCTACTGCCCTGCTGGGAATGTGTCAAAACTGCTGTGTTGAGTCAACATGCCCACAGGCCCATCCCAGTTCTGCACCTTCTGGACATGAAACAGAATTAATCTCATTAAAATGGCTGTCAACAAAAGCACAATGAAATGCCACATACAGAGTATACTTATCCATCAGTAAAAATACAAGACAAGTCACTCTTTCATCCATTGTAAGGGGGGTAAACACTTCCAATCCTTCCAAATATAAATCAAACCTGGATTCCTTTCTAAATGTGAAGATCAATAAAACTAGCAGAGCTAAAGAGGGAGTAAAATGTGTCAAATTCTAAGCCATCAGGGATCGCAGCTGCAGTACTGAGACACATATGCATGTGTGCTATTCTTCAAAAGTGCGAGAGAGACGGCACACTGTGAATAAAAGCCAAGATTCAAAGGATTGCAATCACTGGGCTAACAATCACATCAGGCTCTCTCATTGCTGATGAGGGATCTTTCACCAATCCACTTCGTGTCGTGTTTAGGAATTCATCAGCTACACTTTTTTTTTTTTTTTTTTTTTAAACAGTCCATTTCTTTGAGCACAGAAGAAAAAAATGCATCCAGTGTTGACGAAAAATATTCGTTCAAAATGCAGTATGCTCACATATTATACCTGCCATGAATGCACAACTAACGTAGCAACTATGTGCAAAGACTAATTACTATAGCCTTACCTTAAACTGAATTTGAAAAAAACTGGCTCTAAAATACAAGAGCTAATAGTTACACTACTTCAATGTATGTTCAAAAATGGTGCAAGGATTGGACCATTTTCCAGGCCGTATCTGCCAGGAGCATACAGCAGAAAGCCCCACTGATACCGTTTGACAATATTCGATGGATGTGGTCAGAAAGTTAAGCTAGTCTGATAGTTAAGCAGAACTATCAAGGCACCAGTCATATTAAAACAAGATCTCAATGACAAGTCCACGCTTGTCATTTGTCCCTGAATTATTTGGTCAAATAGAAGCATTATTTAGTAGAAAATTATTTGTTAATGAGTGAAATGGCATCAGTAGTGTTACACTGAAAAAAAAAAAAAAAATCAGGCCCTTATATTTGCCCCTTATATTTGCCCCTTATATTTGCATTGGTGTACCTTCATTTGTAATCATTGGCCTTAAGAGAGAACCATTTAATTAAGTTTTACAAAGCTCAAACTGTGAGGAGAAATCAAAATTTATGCAATGAAAACTGTGGGTTCTTCAAATATCTAAATTTGAAAAAGCTAATCCTGATTTAAAGCAGCATGCTCTTTATCGGTTGATTTGGTGTACAGCCTGCTAGTATCTGGAGGGAACTGTACGGCTGAGAGCTTAAAAAAAAAGCTACAGGCACTGCGAAAGAGACTGCTAGGTTTTATTTTTAGTTAAATCATGAACAGACCTCCCGTACAAGAGAAAATAACTTATTTTACACAGTTGCCATAGCAGTACTAGGATGGGCATGCAAAAAAAACAAAACAGAACTATCTATGCATTGATTAAGTTAACATGTAAAAATACAATCTTTCCCTACTGCCTTTATTTGAGGATATCTTTTGGATATTTCAAAAAATGCAACTGAACAGGAATGTAGCAACAAGCAGCATAATACAAATGGAATCTAAAAGTACACAGTAGAAGCCAGAACTGTGATTGTTTCATCAAGAGAAAGCTAACAGGGGTCATCAGGGCTTTAGGGGATATAACAGGAGGTGGGGTTAGACCTCTGCTGCAAAGCACTGATATACACAGCCAAAGAATCAAGGCTGAGCACGGACTCGTAAGTAAGCGATATGATGTCAGCTACCAGCTGGTATTTACTCAGAAGACACAATCCTGAGCAAAGGCAGAGAAGTAGGAAACGCCACCACAGTAATGCTGAAGAAAACAAAAGTAACCAGCTTCCAGAGCTATATACTATACATGCTTATCACCAGGCCCAAAAATTCCGCCAGAGCCACTCTGACCCTTGTGGTATAAGCACACAGGGCCCTATCTTACACCCGGCGGTAACCTATTGCGTAGCTTCATTGCATTTTTTGTGAGGTCCAGCATCTCCTAAATTCAACTCCCAATCTGCCGTAAATTCAGCCATACCTCAAGCCTAGTCCGACATACCAATGAATACATTCAGGTCCCCATCACACCTGTCAGCCAAAAACTGGTAAAATGGCGAACTTTGGGTTTCCTGGGGTTCTGCCCCAGCAGAAAACACTGTTATATATGTGAAATGGAAGAGAGCCCACTCCATCAACATCCAGGCGATGCGTGATGCTATGTTCGTAAGGTTACACATGTATTCACAATTATCCTGGATCAAGCTACGACTCTGTATTGACCAATAGTTCCTGCAATCTTCTGGGGGGACAATCTTCTGTTAGGGGACAATAAATAAAACATGCATGAAAATATCAAGATTACATTGTGAATTAGGGATTCATATTCTTCACCGAAATAAATAATTCTCGCCCGGAATAGACGCACGTTGTCATGGAATTGTGAGAAAGTGGGCTTGTTTTAAGGCATTAAGCTACTAGTGAAACCATGCTATTTATATTTCCATAAGCAGATTCATATAAAACAAGGGAAAATATGTGTAAACCTATGGGTTCCCAACCTGACAGCTTTAGTGTATTTAATGTAATCATTAAGGCAAAATAACAATATTCATGTTATTAACCAATATTAGAATGCATGTAATATAAATTTTGGACGAAGCTTGAACTTCGCTAACAGAAATGAATTGCATGTGATCTGTCTGCTGTGAGAACAGCCTCATGGAATTGATGTTTGACAATGCTTCATTGTATAATCAAATAAAAAATTTTAAACAAGCTGAGAGGGAAGTCAAGTTCTGGCCGCTTATGCTCAGCTACTGCAGGTGTTATAATTAAAGGTGAAATGCAGGTGAAATTAAAGCGCATATATTTTGTAAAATCACAGCACTGGTGTAAGCTAATGGAACGAAATTTCCTGTTTTCCCATTATTATATTTCTGGTAAATAGTTTGGTCTGGAATTACCGGGAACCCGTGCCGGTGTTAAACCCTAATGTGAAGGAGCATTATTGTGTACTGTATATAAAAAACATGTCATAATGGCTAGTCCAAATAATATTGATAATAATGTTGATCCATATAGCCTATTCCTTGCTTGCGCACTCTAAGTATGCGCGCGGGCACGCTGTTTCACCAGCGGTAAGTCTCTGTTTTCACAGGCTTACTAAACTCCTCAAAAAAAGTTTGGAAACGTTATTTCGGTCGATTATTCCTCCCCTTTAATAATACCAATTGGTATTGTATTTTATATCGTTGGAAAGCTCACCTTTACAACGAGGTACAACTTGTAAGGATCATGCATTCGTGGAATGAGCAACACAGCTAACCGTGTGGGTAGCGGCCCAAAAAAATTTGCCAAAATCCCCTGCAATATTCTTCTGTTGGTATTCACTCTCGTTTTGAGCTTCAAGTGCTGGCAGGTGTATGCCAGTGGGATGGAATGGGATGCCATCCCACAGCAGTGTGTGACCAGGCTGGTGACCAGCATGAGGAGGAGGTGCCAAGCTGTTGTGGCTGCGTATGGATCTTCCACACGCTACTGAGGTCCCTGACAGTGTAAAATGAATAAAGTGTAAAAATGGCCAATATGTGTTGTTTTTTCCTTATTACTGTGGGAGAGTGCAATCATCCAGTCCACCAAGCAACTCAAAACGAGAGTGAATACCAAAGGTGACTAATCAGGCTTTCCAACGATATAAAATACAATACCAATTGGTATTATTAAAGGGGAGGAATAATCGACCGAAATAACGTTTCCGAACTTTTTTTGAGGAGTTTATATCTGCCATCATGTTAGAAATCCGCAAAGGTGCAAACGCAGTTGGCTTTTAAAGGGAATGAGATATGCCCTTTTGATTGGTTTATTGCATGTTACACCCAAGACACCTATTATTCATGAAGAGACTAAGTTCAGCCCATTTGCACCTTGCACCTTACTTAGCGCTGAAATAACATGCCGTCTAACTAGCAAAAGTTGACTTGGACACGCCCCGAATGCACTTGTGCCATCTTAAAGATCACACCACAGTGTCTACACATTCTTCTCCCCATTAAAATCCACATTGCACAACTAACAGTCTCAGTGTGTATTTGTTGTGTATGCAGACCTTGAAGATGACACATTCCTTGACAGATGAATGAGAAAATTAATTTATTCTGTGAATATGATTTTAAATGGGGGGGGGGGGAATGTGCAAGCTTGGCTAATATAGTGCCGCCACGTCTGAATGGTCAACGTAGATGGGTTTCTATAATTATGAATAACCATATGAATTAACCTAAAACCTAAATGCGTATTGTAAAAATAGTGGCAAAAAAAAAAAAAATAATAATTCTAGAAACCCCACAAAATTTCACTAATTATGAAGGCTCCTCTGGAGATCACATCCTGAAGGCAGGGAAATGACAATGATTTGTAAGAGGCCAATTTCTCTAGCACATTCCAAGCATGAGCTTTGTTAGAGGAGTTCAAAAAATTGGATTGCTTTTGTTCTCTTTTTTTGGTGAAATCCTTCATAAAGAAAGCTGGAGAGAGATTGCATCTTATAGATATTAGTTCACTTTCATGCCCCAGTGCTGCAGATATCCTTTACTGATCTAAATAGCTCATCACATTGATTGAGCTCACCATGTCAGACAATCCACAAATCATAAATATCTGCTAATTCAAAACAAAACAAGTCCATTATGCTGTTCGACAATCATTTGTCATTTGTTGCTGGCTTTAGCCCCTAATTGCTGGGCTCATTAAACCAATCACTGAACATGATTCGGTCATAAATTCTTGGCATGAAAGAATTTACTCACAGATCAAGTGTGCAGCGTGTGCTCACAACTGGAAACATGATCATTGCTCTTAAATGCCTGACACATTTGATGATCTATGATGTGAATCTGAAGCACAATTTCAGAGTTCACACTATTTCATGAACACATCTCTCAGACTCAACTCAAAGAGCAAAATCAAAGGTTTAAATAATAACTTGGTAGCAGGACTAAGACAGAGCAAGGATTCTGTACCTTGACGTCATTTACAATGACCTTGAATTTCCAATTAATAGGATACTAGTTCAGTGCCCGTGCCTGTTCATAACAGGCTAATTTTCCAGTTTTCGCAAGCTTGAAAGGTTTTGATATATAGCGATTGCTGTCTTAGGGCGCTTTCACATATTGAATGCGGTTCTCTGGAACGATACCCTGGAGCGCTTCTACAGATTCCAAAGAACACGGTTTGCATTCACAGTTGTAGACTTGTAAATGTTTTCGCAGTCTGTGACGCAAAATTATATTGCACGCACCACTACTTAATAAGTAGAACTTCGAAGCCAAAATGAAGAACAACATCCTAGCAAGCTAACGTTAGGTTGCAAATGTCTTGTTAAAACCTAGCTAGCTAACCAACTAGCGGGCCTTAACACCGCTCAGCTGGCGATTTAGCACAGGTAGCCTACTTGGTAGGTTTTGTGGCCAGCTAGGTAACGTTAGGACAAAAGGGCAGCTAGCTATGGAAGTGGAATAAATATTAAAAGGGAGTCCTACAATATGTAGCTGCCTGACCATTAAAGGCCTATAGCTAGCTCCGTTTTAAAAAGAGATTTGCGACCTAGCTCTTATGTCCAACTAGTTAGCTGCCCCTTTTGCCATGCAGCTAGTTAACTAGCTAGATGTCATTTATTTAACTAGCTGTCTTTTTGGTGCCTTTTAGCTACCTAGTTGGCTTTTTACCACAGCTAGGTGGCCAATTTTTCACAGCTACATGAGGTCTACGTAGCCTACTGTTGTACTTATTGTCGCTAATCAAAGAGGCTGTTGTAGTCTACTGTAATAATTTCAGAGGAAATAAATGGATGAACAGTTCTCAGTGTGAAACTTGAAGAAATATGCATTAGCTATGTTAGCTAACTTATGTATTATTAGACAGCTACTACACTGGCTAGCATTTGGCTAGCTAACATTAGCGAACAACAGGCTTTAGCTAACAGTTGGAGCCATGGAGGGCATGTGCACAAGTTACAATCAGCGTTAGTTTTCATTTTCGACGACGACATCACTGAGCGACTCTGATGACAACGCCTCCAATTCATTTTTGCCATAGCCTGCCCTCTTGTCCTTTTACAAGACCTAAATTGGCTGGTGATCGAAAGGATGTCACAAAAACCAGTAGCGACTGCAGCCCTCCAGCTAGACTGGAGTTTGAGACCCCTCTTTTAGAACAAGCTCAGATACAGTATATCTGAGGCAAGCGGACATATCATTTTTCAGGGCTAGCTGGGGCATGGCGGGGCTTTAATGGGAGTCAGGTATGTTGTGTAAAACATGGGTTTGCGAGTGCAGAGAGCTGCAGACAGAGATAGGAGCAGTATTAATTGCTCCATGTCCATTTGTCAACTTGCTAAGCATGTCTGACTGAGGCAGCGGAGCATGGCGACAGTAATGATTTTGTTTATGATAGCTGTGGCTGTTGATAACATGGAATCTCAAACAGGCCCAAGGGCAGGAGGGATCTCCAATACAGGGACTGGGGTGTAAATATTTTATAATCCCTTCCATTATTAGTTTGAGAGCTAAACTCATCCCCAGAGGATGGTATCATTCATAATGGTTATTGTAACCATTAGTCAAATCGCGAGAGGAAAAACCATTTGAGACAAACCCAGCAAGTGGAAATGGCCCAAATGTAGGTGAAATATTACTTGGGAATGGACCCCTGTGCACACTGACCTAGACCTCTAACATTTATTATTTATCAGCAGATATAAAGGTGCTTAAAAGGGAATTAAATATGAAGAGGAAAATAACCCCAGTAAATATCCCCAAAAGGTATCTTGGGTTTGTTATCCTTTCTGGCACTCATATTCTCTTGCTCTATTTTAGTGGAGATCCACAATGAGATTCTGCAGTCTCCCGTTGCTATCTGAGAATTTGTGTTTCAGATATATTAAAATGCACAGCCTGTTATCTGAAAGACGAGAGAGCGTGTCAGCAGAGCCCTGAACAGTGTCAGCTGGCCTCCTCCACCCCCCTTTCCCCCCAGTAGTAGCATGCAGTGTGGCTATTTCAATTAAGCCTAAGCATCTGGACAAAGGCAAGGAGTCCACTGTGTCACCGGCGTGCAGGCTCGGGCAGGGGGAAGCGCATCTCATTAATGCCTCACTTCAGCTTTACTGAGCTCCCCTCCGCAGAGAGGTCAACACAGGCTGTCACACCCTGCTCCCTTTCCCCTCTTTAACTACTTAGTGCAGATAGTCTATTTTGGCTCGCCTGCGAGACAGTTTTACGCAACTGAGACACGCGTTGCTCCTGCAGCCAAACTATTAGTGGAAAACCCAAACGCGGTATTTGAACTTTATTGGTAGACCATTCGCGACGATTTCTGACCAATGCGTAGTTTCTAAGTGTCACTATCTTTCCGTAGCAAGTCCATTTAACAAGCACTCCCCACCCAGCCTATACCTACCCATGCGTGACATAGTGGGCAATAGCGTCTATGTTGGGAGTTCATAAATATATGTATTCATCATATCATATCAGAATTCCGTCCAGCAACCAGATAAACCCACCAATAGCCCGACCGTATGCAAATACAGCGGTGCAAATCGCTGCTCAATCAATACCGACATAAACAAGTGAAATCATACAATGCCATTCTACTATCAATATCTGCAATTAAATATGGAATTCGTGTGCAATCCTCCCGTGGATTTAAGCGTAGATATGTCCCTTTCAAGATTCCGTGGTCATTTATTGTCTTGGACAATCCGTTTGAAAAATACACAGCGCATTGGAACACTATTAGACAAACGAAACTAGCTCTGCGTAACTCCCCCTCCCTGATTGCACGGCTGTGACGCTTGCAATTTTATTCTGGTTTGATCGACAATTGTTTTATCCAATAGAAGGCACGACAAGCTTCCCAAAAGTAATTTACATGTGTAAATGAAAGCTTGGATTAACTATTTAAGGGCGAGCGTAACTGCAATACTTGTTATATCACGACAATTTTACGCTGGCATGCGCAGATGACGCATTTGGTTTGACTATGACGCATTTGGTATTACGCTATAAAACTGCGCGCAACTTTGATGTGACTTTTTAGTAGTTTTCCCCGAAGTCGGTCAGAAGAGGACAACAACAGAGATTCTTCTAATCCCTGTAGCATAGATTCTGTGGAAGAGGTGCCTATCAATATGGGGAAGATATCCTCCTCGACATGTAAGTATTACTGCTTGTAATATTTTGATTATATACATTCGTTTTTCCACTGCGTGCTATATAGTCGTTATTTTTGTATTTGCATCGGTCGTAATAGACCACTGTTAGCCTGCTAATAATGCTGAACATATTTGAAAACACACTTTTTCAGACTCCACCTTGAATAACTACATGTATAAGGCAAATAATATAGTACGTTCTTTCCGTTTATTTTTTATTTTCTATTTGGTTTAGCTATCGGATCGCTTAGAATGTATAGCTGACTGTATTGTGTTGAGTACTACTAGCGATAGCATCTACGTTGTGATAAAGTAGCGCTTTCGTGACTTTGCTTCGTTCAATATGCACTTATTGTACGTCGCTTTGGATAAACGCGTCTGCCAAATAACTGTAATGTATTGATATTGTGTTCGTGCCGTTCCCGTAGTGGCTCGTGGTGGCCTGCTTTGTTAGAATTCATAGCATTCACAATGACATAGAGTATTTTAGCGCTGTTCTGTTTGGTTGCTCAGTCGTACGTTATAAACTCCTCAAAAAATGATCGGAAACCTTATTTCGGTCGATTATTCCTCCCCTTTAATAATACCAATTGGTATTGTATTTTATATCGTTGGAAAGCCTGATTAGTCACCTTTACAACGAGGTACAACTTGTAAGGATCATGCATTCGTGGAATGAGCAACACAGCTAACCGTGTGGGTAGCGGCCCAAAAAAATGTGCCAAAATCCCCTGCAATATTCTTCTGTTGGTATTCACTCTCGTTTTGAGTTGCTTGGTGGACTGGATGATTGCACTCTCCCACAGTAATAAGGAAATAACAACACATATTGGCCATTTTTACACTTTATTCATTGTACACTGTCAGGGACCTCAGTAGCGTGTGGAAGATCCATACGCAGCCACAACAGCTTGGCACCTCCTCCTCATGCTGGTCACCAGCCTGGTCACACACCTGTGACTGGCATACACCTGCCAGCACTTGAAGCTCAACACGAGAGTGAATACCAACAGAAGAATATTGCAGGGGATTTTGGCACATTTTTTTGGGCCGCTACCCACACGGTTAGCTGTGTTGCTCATTCCACGAATGCATGATCCTTACAAGTTGTACCTCGTTGCAAAGGTGACTAATCAGGCTTTCCAACGATATAAAAGACAATACCAATTGGTATTAGTAAAGGGGAGGAATAATCGACCGAAATAACGTTTCCAAACTTTTTTTAGGAGTTTATTTTATGCCTCGATTTGCCGTGAAGCTAGAACATTGGTAGTGTTGTCCGATATTATTTTATTGTATTGTAATTTCTTTGTGCATAATGTACTCTATGGGGTATTAGTATATCCATGGGTGATGCTTTTCACTTAGGGAATGGAAAATATGTATTCAAATGTACTGTGTCCAGATGTGTGCAAGATGAATGTAAAATAAATAAATAAAATAAATAAGCAACAGTTGTGAAACACTACAGAGTAATGCCATCCTAGAGCATGCAACAAAATATAACATAATGTAGCATACAGAAGAAAGTGTTTACTGAAGTACAAGAGTGAATGATTGCATATTTAGCTGTGTGTACCACAGTGTTATAATGCTTCTGCATTATGTAATTTGTTCCTATAACATGCTTGACCCTCCACCTCTGCCACTCCAGCAGTGCCCTCTACTGTTCAGAGTGAAGCCACTGCAGGACCAGATCCTTACAGCAAACTGAAGACCGTGCCATTGATGAGTGCATATTGGCCACGAAGGCACGGCACAGGATGAAGCAGTATATGAAGGATAATGGTGAAAAAATGGCACACTTGGCATCAAACACTGAACTGAAACTGTGCAATATCAATGTTTTCATCCATTAAGTGATCGTAAGGTAAAATGTATATGCTTTATAAAGGACTAAAGGCTTTTTAATAATTTCTCGGAGAGGTTTTGGGTAGGTTATTGGACACCTAGATATCCACCCCCCTGTACTGATCCAAAATAATTCCCACATGAAAATGATAAAAAGGTGAGTTAAATTAGTCAAAACGGTTTATTTGCACTGCAATGTATGATTAGTTTAAGATTTACAGCTATTCACATTTTAGCCAATTTGGATAGGTTTGGAGACCCTGGGTACACCTGGCTACACTGCTTATATTTTGTGTCATAGAGCTTTAGTAGTTCTGTATACATGGGCGTAGGTTTGGTTTGAAATGTGCTGGGGACAAAGACGCATTCGGAAGTGCATTTTCAGAAGTGCTGGGTACAATGACGCGCATTCATATAATTGTTGACGGGGGGGGGGGGGGGGGGGGTGGTATCAATAATTTTCGCGGACCTCGAATATAATTGTTGACGGGGGGGGGGGTGCTATCATTAATTTGATGACCGGGGGGGGGTAGGGCTTGATCGTTTTCTTATTTTTATACTTTATTTCTCGATTAATTAATCTGTCGCTCAAGAATTATATGTGTACACCGGTTTTGTTTCATTTAAGCCATTTACCAAGTTTATGTGATGCTCACACCTGGAGTTATAAAGCCTTAAACAGAGTACCCCCATGATTTACCAAATATGCCATCTGCACTAAGGGGTTAAAAGACATGTTTATCTGTTGACACCATATGACCACACAAGTCTACAGGAGACCCTGCCGTCAGCCTCAACTAATTGGGGGAAACAATGGAAACAAGCTACCGGAGACAGCATTATTATCTGCACCTCGATTCCCAATAACTCATCTTTGCTGCCTGTGTCATTCATTACAACCCTGTGTCCAAGGCACTGCTCTCTTTCTGCAAGGTAGACAACTCTCACTCTCTCACTCACTCACTCACTCACTCACTCACTCACTCACTCTCACGCAGTGGTGGGTAGCACTACTTGTACTGGAGTTGATTTTTGTAGAGTTTGTACTTAACCAAGTATTTGTTTAAGACAGTACTTTTACTTTTACTCAAGAATATTTGTAATCTAAAAAAAATACTACTCATTAGTAATACCTCTCATCAATATGGCAGTGTTACACAGTCTAATAATGTTTTCCCTCAATTTTATTGAGTTTTTGTTATTTGCGTCTACACTGTCCTACATTTGTCTCAGACTCTGAAGCATCCACCCTGCTGCGCTATCGAACTGTCCAATCAGCTGCACATAATGTTGGTGCACATACACTTCAAATAGAAACCGAATGAGATGTTGATGGGGATAGTAATTAAATCTAAAAATGTATATTTATGGAGGCAAAAATCCAGTCGGCTAATATCGGCGTGCTTGCTGTAATTAGCTCATTCTTACTAGTTAATTCTAAGAAGATTATTTTCATATTTTCTGAGCATACAATGTAGCGTATAACCTTTTTTACATTGTTTATTATTTATTTTATACAGCCATTTTGTTCATTTTTGCGTGTGAATCATTTTGGAGGCACTATTAGAGATTCCCATAATCCATTCTGAACCCGTGCTGTGAGGCTCTCACACATTTTCCTGTTGGAACACTGACCCCTTGCTGCATCCAAATCCTTTTAAACACTTCCATGTTTTTGGCTGTCCATCCGCTCTGCCTGCCACACATATGAAGCTCTTCCCTGAGAGCCAGTACCCATTTCTTTGTCAATTCATCTTTTAAGCTCTGCCTTTATCTGCACTGCGGGGTGGAATTAGTGATGAAACTAAATAGTGTGCTATACAGATTCTGGTCAAAGCTGTATGCATTCCAGAGTGGTAACCAGACTTGGTTACGCCTTTTAATCGACCAGGGCGGATATTTAATTTTTTCTGATTTTTCAAACAAGTTCCCACAAAAAAAACTTGGTCCGGATTATCCACCATGCAACATATTTTGAGTGAGCAAGAAAATGATCACAAACTTGAGTTGACACATGGAGAGCGCGCCACTCAAACATGGCAGAGATAAAGGTGCAAGGACCATATAACTGCAATTCCATGCCTTCCCCAGGAAGCTCCTCAACAACATTGCCAGTGACATCGGCCACTGTCCCAGCCGTGATTTCCAGCCATCGACGTGCATATTTAACTCGACAGAAAAACACGCCCTCGGCCAACCTAAGCAGTGAAGCCCCGGCAGTGAGCCTATACTGCGCATACGGAGTGTGAAACACTGGAGCTTCAATGAAGGGGAATGGGGACCATCAGACCTTTGAACGAGAAATTAAACTTCCCTGATGCTATTTTGACCATCATTTAATGATTATTAAGTTTTATATGAACGGCGGATTGTTTTATTTAAGAAATTTTTTAAAAGCAGAATGTTACATTTAAGCAAATGTACAGTAAATACATTTTAATAAATATTTTCCTAAAACTGCTGGACCAAAACAGATTCATAAACTGCTACACATAATGAAATTTATGATCACAAAAAAATTGACCAATGAGGTTTTCTTTGGTCGTTAAATCATCTGGGTTTTCTACATTGAGTTCAATCGGCAGCAAGCGATTTGCACTCAACATGTGCAGGAGAGGCTGTTTCTACTTCTTAGGCTTCACCCTCTGGCCCCTCCTACCCTTTCCAGTTCCTATGTATGCTATATGTCCATCACAGTAATGAAATACTGCGCAACGGAAATGCGCAACTAGCAATACAACTATAAAAAGGCTGCCAACTCTCACTATCTCTCTCTCTCTGCTCCTTTCCCCTTAATGAGAGACAGCAACGCCAATAGAAACCTATGTGGGGCACATCTGAACAAGGAAGTATTGTTGCACTCAACAGACATGCTCAGTTGTGTCCTTGGTCACATGCCTAATCACGTACATCGAGGAAGGCGCAGAGCAGTGAAGTGGAGAAGGCTACAGAGCCTTAGAGTGTGTAATCTGCATGAATGCAATGTTCACAATCACGGTACAAGATTAGAAACAAAAATGTAACTTAATATGACAGGCCTAGCGACTATGGGGAATGTTACTGTAGGCCTACCATTTTATTAAACAATTTAGCTTAGCTATTCATGGAATTCTGAATTCACACGCTGATTTACCTGAAAAGGTGTATCCCAGAGTTTGAGCCTGAACGATTGGTACAGTTGTAAGCATAAAAAAACTGCCATTTAGACAAAATAGCCTACTTAATATAAATGTACCAACACTGAACAATGTTACTGGGATAACTCTGATTAAGGTTAGCTGATATGCACATCATATTCTTATCCAATCAGGATATTGAATAATATTACTACATAAAAGAACAGGACAATAAATACTTAACTTGTTTCTTGTTTTACTTTAAAAAACTATTTCAGGCACAAGTGCACTTTTTATTTCCACCTAACTTTATCCTTAATTATCTAGGATAATAACATATGCTATACTTAGTAATACTGCATATACAGTGCCCTCCACTATTATTGGCACCCCTGGTAAAGATGAGTAAAACCGTTTGGTGAATTAGCTTAATCTCACACTGAAAAAAGTAAATTTATTATGAGAAAAAAAAATCCCTCATCAAGAAATATTTATTTTTAACAAAACCATGTGTACCACAATTATTGGCACTCCTGCATTTATATATAGAATAAAGTAATCAGTTTTTATATTTGGTTGCATATCCTTTGCATGCCAAAGACTCGATACAAGCGATACTATAATGTCTTTGCATTTGAATGGACCTCTATGGGAATTGGGGGGGTGGGACTAGATTTAGCTGTAAATTATGCTGGAACAGAAAACATGTTTGGCGAAATGGCTGTAAGTCATCAATGGTCTGAGGTATCAAACGCGCCTCAAACCATCACTCTGCTGCCACATATGCAGTAGATATGGATGGATCACTTTAAGGGTAGTTTCTCCCGACAAATTTTCCGATTGAACTCTATGGAAAAATAAGTCAGGAGAAAACCCTTCAAGTTCTCCTGCATATCTTGATGGTTTAAGGCTTGTTTGATACGTCAGACACTTGATGACTTGGAGCCATTTTGCCAACCAGGGATATCATTATATCCAGTGCTGAGGTTGAGAGTCGAAAGCTGGCCCCTTGCGCTCGCCCCACACTCTCATCTAATGACTAACCCATTGTGAAAAAGCAATACCCAAAACAAGCCTCCCAAACATGCCAGCAGGAGCAGGAGCAGGTGCAGTACGTTTCAAAATCAGATTTTGAGGTAAGGTCTTTCTTACAATGCATTTGCTTCCACTTTGTGAGTAACCTTTCCATAATTGTCTTCAAGCAGTTGATAAAGCACAGTTGTGCATTACAGTTCATCTTGTACATCTGTTATGTAGCTATAGTAGAGAGTTAGCCAGTTAGGATGGCTAATGAGCAATAAGGTAGCTTGTCGATCTATATGGCTAGCAAAATAACTTTCACCATACTTCGCCCTTCATAAAATTAAACCCTACTCTCTATTTTTATTTCTCCTAATTCAGTTTTTCATCATTCATTTTAAATATTTCGTACCATCTTGGTATTGTTATGGGTGGCTGTGGACATCGAAATGAGACCGAAATCAGTGCTTGGTTTATCCTGTTCTGAGCTGAGGCAAGTGGGTGTTTCTGTTTTGTTTTCTTCCACCCCCCCAACCCCTTTTTAATATTTGTTAAAATAATTAACTTAATTAAAAGTCTCTATTTAGTGGACACCAGTATGTCTTAGAGATCCCCCCTTTCTCTACACAATCCCAGTTAGTGGTTTTTTGTTTTTGTTTGTTCCCAATAGGGCATATACAGCAGTTATGAGTGGAATGTAACAATATGCTTAGACCAGTGGTGTCGAACTCATTTTCACCCCCGGGCCACATCAGCATTATGGTTGCCCTCAAAGGGCCGGTTGATTTTCTTTTTTTTTAATACAAACTTTATTTAACGGTTTATTTAACGTATGTACCGCGGGTGTGCGTCCGCGTCTGCGTTTGTCTGTTATATCGTAAAAGTAAATTCCCGTTAACCAGCCACGTAGATACACGCGTCAGATAATTAAGTTCTCGCGGGCCACATAAAATGACGTGGCGGGCCGGATTCCGCGTCAGATAATTAAGTTCTCGCGGGCCACATAAAATTACGTGGCGGGCCGCATTCGGCCTTGAGTTTGACACCTATGGCTTAGACAATTCAAGTCCTACTATGACATTAGTTAGGGGACCAGTTTAATACAGCTCCTTTGCCTGATCAAGATGTAGAATCTCGAAGATTGTATTTATTCAGAGAAATCCCAGTGTATTTCCTATGTCGTCATAGATATGGGCTTGGGAATAACACAAATAAAGAAAGCTTGCTATAATTAGCATTATGCATCCTTCATGACAAAGGCTTTTACATTTAAAACTAAGAGGACTATTATGTGTAAATGTAATTATGAAACAGGGTGATGGATTAGTTGCTTGCATTACGCCGTCTTGCTATAATGCAGCGGTTTGTGAAATGAAAAAAGGAAACACACTATTCTTTCCAAAGGAAGAAGGTAAACAATCTAATTATACATTTCAGGGGTTTTTTTTTGGGATGGAAAACATTTTTAAAAACGCAAGTTAGGAATGCAGAACAAGGCTTGAAGTTATAAAAAGATTTTTTTTTTTTTGCTGGTTTTAAGGATATACAGTATGTTTCTATTTTTGAAGAGCTGTCACAAATGCATTTCTGCAATCATCCATATACAAAGGCATTACTTCAGAAATACATTTCCATTAGGTACACACACACACACACACACACACACACCATGCGTGCGTGCGTGCGTGCGTGCGCGCGTGCGTGCGTGCGTTATGCTTTTCAGTGCCATATTTCTCAGAACAATGATTATGTCTGGATAAGGCCCACAGGAAAAAAAACCTTTAGAATTAGTTAAGTTTGCCTGACAGCAAGTCACAATGACCATTTTGCTCAGATCTTGGGCTGCTCATTTTATTATAATTGAGTAGACCATAATTACTAGGAACACAAGGAGACTATTTTGCACCCAGGCCATATGTCTCAAATATATTTAAATATAGTCATGGCACAGGTTGTAGTGAACTGAAAAAGCACTGTCATTCCTGCCAATGGGAATATTAGATGTAGCGCTATTTTTTTACAATTCTTTTCTTCACCTTTATACCCCCTCCTAATGTCCTCCCCAAAAATCTTCAGATTCTATGAAATATCATATATAAAGTAGAATTTAAGTCAGTCTGCATCATTTAAAAAATTTTTTTTAAACATGTTATTTCAATGTGAAATGCTAAAGTTTATATATATATATTATTTATATATATGTTTAGTAAACAGTCCATATTATCTTTCCACATCCAAAAAAGATTGGTATGTCTTCTGAAAATTTAAGAATTTCTTAAGATACCATTTCAAAAGTCACCACTTTTCATTGCAACTTCAATCTTTCACATTCTGTATTACATAATTCTCTTTTAGATGTATTTCCAGTTTTCATTCAATCATCCAGTACTACCAATTTATTGAGTGGTTCTTCCTGCCCTTCACCTGAGCAAGCAGCTTGATTCATTCCCGTTTTTATTTCTAAAAGTTTGGACTTTGTACTCCACAATCCATAAATGATTTTGTGTTAACGAGGCTGACAGATGGGACATACTCTCACGCAGCTTTAAATTTGTGGAAAATGTTCCTCCTGATCCTACGTATGGGAAAACATCAGTGTGGCTGACTGCTCTCCACCTACTGGTTCACAGATATAAAAGGTGCTTGATTGGTGCTGTAGTAACTTGAAGGAAACACTGTTAAAACAGTTATTAAATAAGAAAATAAATGTTATACGTGTAATAATATGCATTATTCAGTTGCACTCTAAAACTTGGCACAGACAACTTTACAAGAACAATACTTCCAGGGAGTTTACAGGTCATTGGGGCGGCTGTGGCTCAAGAGGTAGAGCGGGTCATCCACTGATCGCAGGGTTGGCGGTTCGATCCCCGGCTCCTCCTGTCCACATGTCGAAGTGTCCTTGGGCAAGACACTGAACCCCAAATTGCTCCCAATGAGCAGGCTAGCACCTTGCATGGTGGCTGCCGCCATTGGTGTGTGAATGTGTGTGTGAACGGGTGAGTGAGAGGCCATTGTAAAGCACTTTGGATAAAGGCGCTATATAAGTGCAGTCCATTTACCATTTACCATTGTGCCAACCCCATTGCTTAACATTACTAAATGCATTTCAATAAAAAAATTTTTTTATTTTCAATAAAAAATGGACTGATGACAGATTTCAGTAAGTACAGTCATCATTAATACTTCATTGCACAAGCGTTTCCATGTTCTATACATTGAAGGGGTCCTAATAATTTAGCAGACACTTTTATCCAGAGCAACTTAGTAACATGCAGAGAAATAAAAAGGTGTGCTGCAGGGTCATTAGAGTGAAACTGCGCTAATGAATAGCCTTGAACCCTAATGCACAATGTAAATTCTCAAAACGCAACTTTCCAGGACAGTTTAATACTGTACATGAACTTATTTATATCAGCACATCAATATTTCTTGGCCAACGGAGAAAGGAGAGTTAAAAAACCTCCAGGAGACCATTTTACAATAGAAAAACTAATGCAACAACTGATTTTTTTTCTCTGAAAAGAGTTTGAATACCATTACTGGATATTTACTAAATACGCTACACCCTTACCCGTCCTACTTTTAGAGGTCTGGAGCATGAAAATGATCTGATGCTTTCACTTGTAGAAACTGGATTGCGATTATCCGGTTATTTTTCCAACATTGGAAGGCTGGGATACACCTATGCTTTCATTATTACGATAAATTAGTAACTTAAAAATTGGGCAACCAAGGCAACTGCCAAGTTTGTGTTTTTGTCTGATTTTTGTGCATTTGCCATATTCATGGCTAGGTGTATTACATATTATTGTATCATAAAGAATTGCAGCCACTGTTGTGTTAGGGGCTTATTGTTGTTGGGCAGTTGTTAGACTGATGATGATGATTCCACAAATAACAACAGCCTATTTGGACTTGCAGAAAATGGGACCTTTTGAAGTTTTGTATTATCACTGCTGTTAATATTGCAATTAATATTAAGTTATGAGTTTAATCCGTTGATTTACCACAGAACATTGGATAAATATGTATTTTAGTAGTTTTTCTTTTTGCTGACAATAACACTGTTGTCTTGCTTTATTATGATTTTGTTCACTGGAGAAAACAGAATGGTTTTGACTGTAGAATGGAGGTACTTCTGGCACAACTCCTTTTCTGTAAGACCAGACAGCTCAGATTATTCACACAATTTGGCACAGCTCAGTAACCCACTCCCTGAGTTCTGACCAAAGGCAGCATGTGCAGTCAAATCACTTTCAGGTGATTAATCAATCAATTTAAGATCCCCTGGCTCTGTACAGAATGCTCCTGAGAAAGGAAAATTCACATTAGTCTCTGTTGGCCCACCATATATTCTGAGCCACAATCAAGAAAGCAGGATACTATGAAAATTACTCACAATACAAGAATACTACTTCCAAATATAGGGAACATTATGGGATATGCTATAATAACCATTATCAATCACTGTGTAATTCTGGAAAAAATATGAGTATAAACTAGAAATAACCGCCTTGCGTTGTATGCCTCCGCCAACAATTCAAGTTGCAGTTACATCCATGTCTGTCCAGAGTCCAGACTCATACAATATATGTAGTGAAGACTTAATTTAAAAGGTATTTATTGGTGAAATGGAAGTTATCACTATATTGACATGTATGATTCCAGTGAATAATTTTCAGTGAGAAACATACTGTCTTCACTTAGACTTAGAGGAGTACAGAGGACTGATTGATAGAGAACCTAATTAGCCAGCCAATACAGTTTTGTCATTTTTTTATTTGCAAATTAAATTAGGAAACTGTGCCGTCATGGACCTGAATGTTAAAAAACATTATGATGTCACAGTGAAGTTGACCTTTTGTATATAAAAATAGAATTTTATCCTATTAGACATTTGTGTGAAATTTTGTCATAATTAGCATAGGAGTTATGGCCAAAAACCTTTGACCACCAAAATCTAATCAGTTCATCCTTGAGTCCAAGTAGACATTTGTGTGACATGTTGTCATAATTAGCGACGAATTGTTGAGTTATGGCCAAAAACATCATTTGTGAGATCACAGTGACCTTCACCTTTGACCTTTGACCACCAAAATCTTTTCAGTTCATCCTTGAGTACAAGTGGACGTTTAGGCCAAATGTGAAGAAATTTCCTTAAGGCGTTTCTGAGATATCGCGTTCATGAGAATTGGAAGGACGGACAGACGTACGGACAACCGGAAAACGAAATGCCTCTGGCTATCGCCGACGTGAAAGCATAATACAATTAAAAATGTGTTCAAAACTGCATTTTGTCAGAGATTTTTTAACTACCAAGAAGTGACCTCTTACTTTCAGAATATCGATATTGTCTCATGACCAAAACTTCCAGGTCAGACATATGTTCATGAGGTGGTGACTTTTCTGCCCCCTGCTGGTGGTCCTATGACATGGGAGTCCTGTCTTGATGAGCTGCTGTCAGGTTATTTGTTTCCACCTGCCTGTGGCCCTATTTAAGCTGTGCTCCAACCTAAGAAGAAGTCCAACTTTTTTTGTTGTTGTTTTTGAATACAAGATATCTGGATGCATTCAATTGGAAGATTTTCACCTATTGTAGGGGAAGTCTCTAAAGCTTGAGATTTTAAAGTAATCATTCTCTCCAACCTCTTAAAATACAGCGACCAGGCTGCAATATGACGTCACTGCCCATAATTATCAATAGATTATGAATACATATTACTGTGAAATTATATCCCCTCTAGTATTCTAGCACATTGTTCATACATGATCAACTTCCTATGACAAGAGAGGCAACAGAGACCATAATGGAAAAGTGGTAATTAACTTTATGAGCTTATTTTTACTAATGTATCTTGATTCTTGACTGTTATTTATGTGAACATCTAAGCTAAAATGATGAACTTCTCATCTTAACACTTAACAGCTGTGAGAAACGTCACTTGCTTTACCTCACAAAGAATTTTGCAGATTTGGGCTTGAAATATTGTGGGACTAATATAAAGAATAGGGAGAGATACCTTTAAAAAAACAGAGAAAAGACAATTGCACTCCCTAATGTGACTAGATATTGTGCTCTTGGTCAAGCCATTTGAGAAGAGAATGTATGAATGCGGTTTAGATGCAAGTTAATTTAAAATGGGGTAGGAAATGAGCCTGTTATTAATCAGAATAATGTCAGACCATAGTCTCAGGACAGACTACAAAATGGAACACATGGACTTGTTTGCCTTTGCATTTATATGCCAAAACAAATGAATTTCCAGAAGTTTGTAAACCACTCAAATGTATACATTCTCCTTGGGTGTATGTATACCTCTGAGGTGGGAATGGCACAAGCAGGAAGCATAAAACACCAAAATGGACTGTAAAGTATAGGTAAAGTGAATATCAGATTATTGTGGAATGCTTTGAAGGTCATCTTTTCTGACAGGAAATATCCCTCACACTGAGTTCCAAGTCCTCCCTCGAGAGTGCTTTGGACTCCCAAGACCCAAATACGAGATTAAAACATTCTTCTATTGCTACAGCTATTGCCCTGCTGAAAAAGAGGTATGAGAATTGATGACATGGGCGTCCTGGATTCATTCAACACATGTTCTTAACTTTGACTCAAAATTTAAAGCAGATGTTTGTTTTCTTACTCACAAACAGTTCAGAAGCACTATTGTTGAAGTTGAGAGAGGGAAGTGAGCATTTTCAAAATTGATACATTTCATAAATTGATTATGCAGACAGATATTGTCATAGTGCAACCTTTTTTTTCTTCTGTGAAAACATAAGCATTAATTTGGCATTGCATTGTTCTCTGCAATGATACACTGTTGGTCTATAGAAATGCATTCATTTGGTGAAACAACCCCTCCTGAGGCAATATTGAGTCATTGTGAATGAAGCAAATCTCAACCTGGACCAGTGACACATATGACTTCAACTTGCTTAAAGGAAAATAAACATTTTACCTCAGGAGTGAATTGTTTACTCAGAAGAGATGGCATCCAATTCCTCAAATGCCCACGCTGCATCCTGGCCTACCTGCAATCAGTTTCAATAATTCATTCATCCTTACATTGATTAGTTATATTAGAAGATTTCATTTCACAGCTACATGAGTGCTGTAAACATGTATTACAAGGCAGTTGTACTGTACAAAAACAAGTCCCCAGAGTTCTGATAATTACATGTATGTTGATGTACCATGTGAGGTAACTCAAAGGAACATGCCACAGAGTTGATGCTCAGATTTGTGATTCTCGACACTGGCTGGTTTATAGACCTTTGGTATGTAATCACAAAATGGCTAAGGTGGAATTTCAATGGAGGGGTGAAGGGATGGTGAAAGAATGTTACTTTAAAAGCACACAGTGCATATCCACATTTGACAATGGTGAAACATTAGTGGGTGTTCTTGAAGAAATTAAAACACAGATGTTGTCTTTCTTGTGAGAAAACTCCAAACTCCATTTGACTTTCTGAAACATATTGGAACTTCTAGGATGGCAATTTACTTTTCAAAGGTTAGTATGGCAAACACGTCACTCTAAAGAAGTAACATACTGAAACATACAGCATATTTGTTCCCAATTGCCATTGAACAGATTGTTCTGGTAAAAAAAAAAGCAGCAGTCACTCACAAAGTTGTGTGTGATTTCACAAGCCTAATACAAGCAACACATATACAAGACAAACAATTCAGTCACTATTTTCCAGTCATTTCTAGATGTAAACAAAACATTTATGTCATAATATTCATTAATTGTGCTGTGAACCAAAGTCCTCAGTAGAGGCCGAGTGGTTGTTCAGCTGGTGAAATGCATTTACTCTATTCTAAATCACCACATCAAGCACTCTGCATATTCAAACAATAAATATAGCATGGCACATTTTACTTTTATGATTACAAGCTGATGGACCAAAGAATATACAGGAGAAATGAGCATAGTAATGCTCTTATACAATGGAGCACATATGTGTATATAAATCTGCCTGAGCTTAGCAATAATATAAAATCTTTCCACATATGCACTTATTTTGTATATAGCACACTGAGAATAAAAGTAAATGTATGCATTTTGCCTTTAACCTCATTTTTATAACTGAATTGAGTCATTTGCCTTCAATTATCTCATTCCATTTCTGCAGACGGTGCTTAAGCGGCTATTGATGAGCCCTGCTCACTATGGCAATCAGTCAAGAGTAGCGCACATTCAAGCCAACTCTCAGTAAATTCAATGATCTTTTGAAGCAACGCTCATTGAGAATTGATCTATGTAAATCAGCGGCCAATAGGCCCTTGTTAATATGATATAATAAAGAGATCTTCGAGCTTCAGCTCTGACTGCAGCTGATCCTGAGTGAAATGAGGTGTCCCATTTGGCTGCACGATATGATGCCGGCGTCAGCCAATAGGGATTATCGACAAGACTGTCCTTACAATAGCCTTCCATAGCTCAATTTGTGTGTGTGGCTTTTTTTTACTTCTTTCCAGGGAAGGCTGGATCTGAGTCGAAATACAAGCCCATTATAACCACATTATAAATTCAGCTTTACAAACTGTGAACAGATTTATTTTTAACAGGCCTCTACTTCATACCTGAATAATATTATTCAACAGAAAAGATGACGGCTAAGAAATCAAATTGTATTTATTGGTTACAGAACCAAGATTACATGGCAAACATCTCATGACAGCTGCCCTGCCCATGTTACCTAAGACGATATATTATCCTTTAAAAAACAAAAAGGTACAGACAGGAAATGTTCATTTGCGGTGCTTTTTAGGGTATAGTTAAGTTCATACCTGTACGTCTTGCAGATGGGGAAACTTGAACTTTTTAGCATTGCCTTGTATTATGCTGTATTATGGTCAAATTTGAATATTTAAATATAACTTGTTCTGCTCCTTATGTTATGAGTAACTCTACAATGTCAAAATAAAAGTGTATTTATTTTATCAAAATAAAAACCAGAAAATGACTTAATTGATAACTTTTCACACCCTTTTTTGTTAACAGATGTTTTCTATTTTCTTGATCACACTAATTACATTAACGAGGTCCATCTATTTCGATTTACGTTGATGCAATCCACCTGGGTTGAAATCCAATTTGTATCATGCTGTGGAGGAGAAACTGGGATGCTTTTTTTATTTTTTTTTATCAAAGGCAAGATGGATAGATGGATGATGCAGCCAAATTCTGTAGGCATTACAGGGAGCGATTTTCTAACCAGCACTTCCATGATATTCTCACAGTTTTGAAATTGCAATGTTGCAAAAGAAGTACATTAGTGCTCATATCAGATGGTATAAGCTCTTGGTGCAGCATTACCCCCCTCAGGCAAAAGCCTGACGCAGGCCGTGACCAAAATACGATCCCTGTTTCCGGTCCACTCAGACCCCTGTCTGTGTCCTGTCCCCTCACTTTGCAAGCAGTGTGCAAAAGAAATCCTGCAAAACTCTTTCCAAACTAGTGAGGAAGTAGTTCGAAATATTTTTTCTAAATGTTTTAGTTATTGTGAGAATATCAATCAGTTTACATATGACAATGGTTACAAGGTGTAGATTATGAATGAAGATAAAATTAACACAAATAAAAAGAGTAGTGCGTGATATGTCCCACTCTTGCACGACAAATTGTAGTTTTTATTTCGGGTTTACTTCCTGAAATTGTCGGATGAGTGCGCAGTTCTGCGGATGAGGGTGCTCCCAGAAATAAGGGTTTCATCCTGGGATTTTAAGTGCCCCCATTTGTGAGAAAAAGTCACCCACTCAAAAGCTTTTTGACAAAGTTGACTCAAATATGCCCCCTCAAAGAGGTGAAGGGATCATATTCGGTCACGGCCCAAGACGGTGCAGCAGAGGCTGTAGCATTGCAGGCAAAATTGTCTATAACATGGCTGAAAAAATGCAGAGTATAACCCATCTCATGATGTATAAGTGATTGTTTGAGTCTATTAGATGCCTGCTCCCAGCTCAGTAAATGATGTTCAGGTAAAATATCTCTGCTGCTCAGCTGGTGAGCTGCTCAGTGAAAAAAAAGCTGTGACTGGCTGCACATTTTAGAAAATATATGATATTCTGAAAGTTGGTGGAGAACATTGTAAAGCTATTCCAAATTAGGAGAAAGAAAAATGAATGGAAATGCTTAAGGATGCTAGTCAGCTACTTCGCTCAGGTTATTTATAATAAAGGAATGTCAGAGTGCTGAAATCCATTTGTCATCTTCGAAACTGCGGGGAAATAATATTTGAAACAGCAGTTGTTTTGTCGGCTACACCTCTGAAATATTTCTGAATTTAAAATCATAGCATATTCCTGTTATGCACAGAGAGAAAATTAAGTTTATGCAGCAGAATCACACTTTGAAGCCGAGCAATGTCAACTGATACATTATGAATCTTAAACAGGTTTGGAGGGTTTTGACTGATATTCCTGCCATATACCTGCCTTTTATTCCAGGATTAATACAGGTATTTTTTGACATGCCCTAAATAGATTGTTAAAATCTGATTCTAAACCATGCATTTGCTTTTGTGACAGGGGAAACAATATTGGATTTATTGTGGAAAAAAATCTAACTGGTGTCATTTGATTTAATATTTTAACAAGCAATTTAATTATTATTGCACCGTCACTTAATTTAAGTGAGATTATCTCACTCTCGTAGCAAATCTGGGTCGTCGTTTTATATAATGATCTACATATTACAGGTGAAAAATAGCAATCACTTCATAAAAGTGTCAGTGCACAAACAGGTTAAATCAGGCACTGAGGATGTACTTGCGTAAGGTATGTGTCATTGTGGGCTTAGATAACAGCGCTAATGAAGATGTAGCATGGCTGTCCTGCATAGGTCACTGTGGGACCTGCATTACAATGAGGTGAACTGAGTGTCATCCACACAGCTGGCTTGGCCAATCACCTTCCCTGCGGTGCACAGATGCCCTGTAAGAGTGTGCAATATTTCATCAGAATTTTTAATTGGGGTCCCTTTCTTTACTGCAAAAAAGGTCAGATCCTGTCTTACTTAAAATCCACAAAACTGCGACATTGTTAAAAATGTCTTAAACTGAAGGGCGAGTCCTTTCTGATTTTTAAATGAGCCATTATTTGGCAGTTACAAGTAGTCTATTATAAAATAGGACATCATTTATATAATTTTTTTTAAAACCCTAAATGTGTTAAATTATTTTTTTTTGGAAAACAACATGATATTCCTTCCCGGATGGCATCTGTCTGAATTCCATTGCATGGCAGCAGATTAAAGTGTTCAGAAATCTATTAGACTGCCTTTCGTTAATGACCAGCCTTTATTTTCACATCCATCTTCAATCCAATATTGAATGCCGTTTCCCATGAATAATTGATATCTTTTTTGGACCATTTTATTGTTTTATTTTCCTTCAAAAGCTGAAAATGACCTTTGTCATTGTTGAAAGATTTATTTCTGCCCACAAAATCAGTGTTTGGAAAGGAGCATTTGACTTCACAATACATCCGCCTTGTTAGGATAATACTGCGATAAATATGCAGCCCTGTGTCTTTCGTACTTAAGCCAGCCCATTCATTTAGCATTGCCACTTGACTGGCCAAAATAACCAGCACCTCAAAATGAGGCAGGAGATAGCTCATACATATGCATTTGTGTGCCCGTATATGCGTTTGCGCACGCACGCACTCACGCACTCCATTCGCTTCAAACAGCATACACATGCAATGCTATTTGAACTGAAAATGCTTAGAAACCCCCTGCATACCTTGCCATTCATTCAAAAGGTGTTACTTCATGATTCCTGTAAAGGCCATCTCAGTCCTTACTCAAACAGGAGTCATGCAAGTTATATAGGTTACAGACGTAGCTCGCACTCAGCCTCCCCTGCTTTCCTAAACCAACAAATCAAGGAACACCTGTTTTTTTTTGTCTTTCCCCAAGCTCTGACAATCAAATGTAAATCATAAAAATGTGTAACTCCAGGGATCTCACATCCACCTCAATGTGTCTGACTCACTGTGCACAGAGAGCAGGGTGACAGCACTCTACCCAGCTCTTCACAGAGGTCCTGAAGGGTTTACACACCCACAATCCTCTCTGTTGTTATCGGGAGGATAAAAGCCTGTTACATGCAGGGCTGAAACAAGTCTGCAATGTGTGGTGTTATATAGTTAAAAAGCACAGATGGTGCCGCGCGTTTAATACTGTGCAGGATGTATTCCGCCCTCCGCGACAAGCATGCCACGGGAGGTGACATTGCTAAATGGAGGCCGAAAGTGACCCCGAGGTTTTGTCAGCCTCGCTGTGTGCAACGGGTCCGCACCCCAATGTAAGGGGGAGAGCCAACATGGCAGTGCAGCTAAAGCTCAATATTCAGTGGGGTGGCGTTCAGGTCAGAGAAGCACGCAGCTCAATCAATCACGACTAACGAGCAGAGAACACAGGCATCAAACAAGCTCTCTCTTTACAGTCATTCCGCAGGTGTAATAAAACTCTGCACTCTGAGGACAAAAACTTCTATTGTTCAGAAAAGGTTGGGTGACCTCTTTCCTGCTGGTGCCATGTTGATGCTATGCTTGAGTGGACACATCAGTAAATTCAAACGTTCTCTGCAAGCAAATTAAGAGCTGAAAGGTGGAGCCCCCAAAAAATTATTATATTCTGAAGTTAAATTTGTAATTTACAATTTTGTTATTTGGCAGATGCTTTTAGTCAAAAGCAACTTAAAAAGTCAATTCCACATGGTAGACAAACTCAACTAGAGCTAGTGATAGGTGAAGTTACAAGTATATATGCCTCAGTGGCATGTTGTGAGTTACAACATTGAGGAGGCAAGGTATTAAATTGTGTTGGAGTGACTCAAGGGCATATCTCACATAGGTAACTAGCCGAAACTAGCCATCCCTGTCGTCACTACATCAAACACAGACTGGGCATCTCGGCCAGTGGAAACATCAAAAAAGTCTAGAAATCACTCTTGAATTACACCTCTAATGTCTACATATAGAAGTGTTCGGTTTACCAGTTGCAAACGGTGAGTGAGCTTACGGTGTAGTCTCGACACCATCAATACCGGTATTTTTGTCATGTACTCCTGCTCTAGAGATGTAAAAATGTTTTTCATGAATTTTATTCATGGTGAATAAATTTGGGATGTTTTATTTATTTTGTTCTGCCTACTCGCAGAAAGGTCTGATATGCCTGTACATTTACCTCAAGTTAAGTCAAAACTCAAAATGAAGGGAAAGCTTGTTTTTTTTTTTTTAGCATCTTTGTATCCCGTTAAAATTGATTATAGCACCATTGTCTTAATGCAGTGCTTCAGCCATCATGCCAAAAGGCAGTGTTGCATTGCCACTCCTCTGCCTCACCAAGAGGCCTGGCCTTTTGCCCATGCTGTACATTTCCATGTCTGCCAAGTTTGTTGACTGCCAGTAGAATCTTTGTAAAAATCCCATCTCACCACAAAGCCATAGGTTTTACCATGGTGCAGCATCTTGGCACTTTAATTTGTAACCTCTAACTTAGTGATTAATAATGGAGGGAGTTACAGAACAAGCCTGACAGAAGCATGAGTTGGGGAATATCGTGTCCAATGCACTGGCAGCAGTGGTAGCGCTCTGCTATCAATATGCAGATTTTCATTTTATTTATTTATTTATTTTGAAATAATCAATGTTACGTTGGAGGTGTTCTAATCCCATTAGTCCCCCTTCCATATGGCTGTCACATCTATGTATTGTTATATCTTGATGACACTGCATGTGCTGGTCCTGGCCTAAATACTGTGAAACTTTGGAATTTTAAGCCACAATCGAATTTGTGTGTGATTATCCTAATGTAAGCAAGCATTGTATGTATACAAATTAAAAACAGGTGACATAATAATGCTAGACCTTAGCATTTTTACTAAGTTGACTGAAAGAATAAAAAATATAATAGCATTTTCCTAATGTTATCCCATAAGGAAAATAGAGTGCACATAGCGGCAAATGGAAATGTCCTTGTTAAGGTTCAAGTCAAATCAAAACAAACCTTCCTGGATAATCATGCATCACAATGACTTAATTATTCATTTATTTATTAGATACAGTAGCCAATGAAAGTTGGTTTTCAGTGAATGATTAATGTTGTGAGTTGTGTAATGATTGGGCGGCCAGTACAAACATGCCTTCTTTGTGCATAAGTGTCCATTTGGTCATACTATTTTGGTATAGTATGCTAAATCCAGCTCAATGTTTGAATCACCATAGTACAATAATGGATATCATTCCTTAAGTAAATTAACAAAATTACTTGCAACTGTCCTGGTAATGTAATAAAAATAAATTAATGTATGAAATGCATAAATACAAATTGCATGTAAATACTGTCCCTGTACTATGTGGTAGAAATAGCATATATACATCAAATCAACCTAGTAGTGACGGAATAAATATAAATAAATTATTAATAATTATGATTCTAGCCCGTATCTCTTTGCGAAAAGCCCATTATGCAAAACTTGGTGGTGGGTCATAACCTGCAATACATGGTGTATGCCCCATAGCTTGTTCATAGTGTAGCACAGATTTTGACAGCACACTTTGTTTGTATACATAGTTCATTGCAGTGGAATGCGTAATATTGAGTATTAAATTGTCAATCCGGGGAAAAAAAAAAAAGGTTGTTTCAAAGAGTAGCTCAAAACAAGGAAACTTGAATCTTTTCACCAGGAGTGTGTTATTTTAAAATGTTATGCTGTCTGTGGTACCTTACAGTACAGAGTGTTTCTTTATTTGCTTTAGAAACAAAAATAAAACTCAAGATAAAGCAACCGGCACTTGAGCTTTTTGTAAGGGCTCATTGCTGGGTGCGCAAAAGTACTTCTCAAAGTGTATCCCCATGAATTCTTTCTTTCATAAGTACAGCCACAGCATAGCAGTGCTCATTCCCAGTGCATGGAGTGTAATTAGTGTGCCAATATCCAGCTATTCAAAGCCGCTGCCTTGTTTTTATGAATTCCTCGCATCGATTTTAAAAATGTGCAAAATGCACATCATCCACACTCAAATCTTAATTGTTTCTTTGTGAGTTTATCAAAATCCCATGAATATATGTACTAAAATTAAATGTCTGATTCAATACCATTAAAGCTGATGGACTACTGAAGATTCTGGCACTCAAGTATAAGTATAAGTGGCTTTTTTCAGGTTTTCATTCTCCATGCTGTCACTGTCTATGGAGTCCATATCTATAACATTCATAGTGAGTCATAATGTAGTCAACACAGTATAGTCATACTTGAAAATACATTCTGGCCCACTACCTATATCATCACTCATAATGTATTACCAAATATTATTATTTAAAATAATTTTCACTCTTATTTAGCATATTCTGCATATTTGCAAAATAAAAAATATATATTTGTTTTAATGGGATAATATGGTTCACATAAAAAATATAAAGGTCACTATAGTATGACATGTTGGCTAAGCCAATGAAAACTGGCTAGATAGCAGTCAACTTACTTGCAATAACGAGCTAGGCTACTAGCAGGGACAGCGTAATAATAACCTCTGGCACCTTTTTAGAACAATTTGAAGAGTTGTGAAAGCGACATGATGACCAATTTCATTACGCACACCCCCAGTGTTTTACAGTGCAATATGCTTTTTGCTCACATAGAGAAAATGTACTCATAAATTGCATCTTTTAATCTCTCAGTTTGAGACATGCATAATGTTCCAGAGAGTGGATCGTGACTGTATTTTAAAAGATACGTCCCCATTAACCATGTTTACAGATGAGGCGTTCTGCTAAAATACAAAAGAGAATGTTCACATTTATGAAATCAGAAGATGAGAGAACGAGGCAGAGCGTTAAAGAGGGGTCGTATCAATCTAAACTGTGAAACTAAATTGTAGTGAGAGCAAGGTTGAACAATCAGCCTTATCACTACTTTGGAGTCCACTGAAATCCCACTGACCATTAAAGGGTAACGTAAGGGGCAAAGTAAAGGTTAATGCATGGCCCATTGGAGCGGTTCTCTTGGTTACCAAAGCTATACAAAGAAGTGAAAAAAACTATTATCAATACCAATCAGCATGGTGGAAGTAGTCCGGAAAAGTGAAAAAACTATGATCAATACCAATCAGTATGGTGGAAGTAGTCCGGAAAAGAAAGGGACAAGTCAACAAAAAAAGTTACTCTAAATGAAGCAGACTGCAAATTTGAGCAGGTCTAAAGATGAAAAGATGTCCATAATGCATCGACAAGCGACTGTGAATGAAGGTCCAGGTAATCGCGCCAAAGACCATCTCCCCAACTTGCATTTACACATCCCTGTTCGACAACATATACAACAGCATTAATGTCAACCTTTCAAAATGCGTATATTCAAGTATGGTTTCATCCACACGATGGATGGAGACCTCTTGTTAAAATAATCAATGTTTTTACTGGGATTCTGCTGTTGGAGAATTCTGTTGCAGTGTATCCCCAGGCTAATTGTGTTTTATTGCGCAGTGAGTTATTTATTAAAGCTGAGGATAGATGGGAAATCATTGTCCAAGACAGGCAGTGGCCGCCTCTCCTGTAACACAGCAAGCTTCAATCAATACCATAGCCAGAAATGTAATGTCCAATAGGAGTGCAGTATTCACTACTGTGAGATGTTGCTCATAAGATGCATAGATTCAAGAGGGTGGTGTGGGGTTGTTGGGGTTGTTGTCTGAAAGAAAAAGCTTACAAGAGCTTAGTTACTAATTATTATCAATTATTTACCTTCTGTGTAGACTGTGTATTAAATAAATATAACTTTCCTGGAACCCAACAACAACATTCTGGATATCACGTCCTAGCATCCATTCAAGAATTTTATCAGGATAATGTATCAGGGACCAACTAACAAGGATGCCTATGTCAAGCAGGGAAATTTTAGCAATTGCCAGACTTTACCTTGATTCTTCCTTCTGGAAAAAATATCGTTACATACATAAATATTTTCAAAAAGGCTTGGGTATGAAGCCTGGAAATAGGCACAAGAACATAATACACAAAGTTATTTTGTACTTTATCAGAAGTACTCATAGTGTCCAGACAATAGCAAAGCCTTTTATCTCCGTCCAAAGTGCATCCCCAGTCCAAACTTCATGCCAATGGGGACCAATGACCTGGGGAACATGCTGAAAATGATGAGGTAATAGGATATTTAGGCTGTACAGTGACAGCTGATAGGCTATAATTTTATATATAATTGCCTCTCCCCCCACCTTCCCCAAATTAATTAGCCTAATTTAGTTTCTTATTTTCAGGGGGAGGGTCTCTCCGAGATGTATACTAACCACAACCTACAGAGCACTTTTGTGGGTTGGCTCTCGGACACAGGGCTGGAAAGTTGCCAAATAATGTCGGTGACAGGTCCAGAATAATACGACCTCCTGCCATAAACGAATGCAGGGTTAGCTACTATAGCCTACTGCATGGCAAACAGATTTGTTTTATGCCAAGAAACCCATGGCTAACAGCTAATGACACTAGCCTAGAAAATTACATTGTTAAAATTGCTTCGGTAATCAAATGTTCAAAGCGAAACCTTTCAATTAAGGCCAGCTCACTAATGTTAGTCTATTTCAGAATTAATCAGAATGTAACATTAGTTGACATGGTTCCTTACCGGGTGATTCAATAAGGCAGAGAAAGCTGTCAGGGAATACTGGAGGCAACTCCACTCTGTAACCAGTGCACTCCAGTCCTGTTTGGTTTAGTTTGCCAAAACATCTTTAGAAAATAACATAGCCAATCAATGTATTTTTCTGACATTATAATAAAATAGCAATGATAGCTTACTTGATCTACGATGTGTCCCTACTCAGAACAGTGACAGAAGCAGCATTTATATCAGCATTTATAGCCTAGATGGCAGGAGGTCTCGCTGGCTCCGCCTACGTGCCTATGTAATTTACACACACACTTGACGCCACTGTAGTCTTTCAAAAACGAGGAAGTGTGAGAGGTATACACCAAAATTATACCTTTACCAAAATTTCTACTTTAAATTACCTTTTAAGTACCAATGCTGAATGAATCAAACATGCCCATGTGCCCAACATATACAAGTTTTACTATACATGTAGGATCTACCCAGGAACCAAGTCAATTCAATCAACCAATCAAATCAGTTTTTCAATTTTAAAATTATCTATTTTCAAAAATAATTTCAGCCAGCACACTTCCAAACATAGCACAAATTTTTAACCCATATGTGTTCAATAGTCTGGCACGAAGGAAATCAAATCAAAAACATAAGGACCAGTTCTTCTTAGCAGCAGACACTTCAACAGATAAAACAGTCTGTCTAGTTCATGCAATGAATCCACTCAAGTTACCAGTCAAGGCTCTGGTCTTGGAAAATGTTCACTCACAACAGTTATGTTTGGAACTTTAAACAAAAGGGCGGGATGGACAGTCACAATCACTCGAGAAGGCGAGACAGTGAGGATGTGCAACATGAACAAACATGGGAAAATGTATTTGGATGTGAAACAGAATGGTGCATTTAAAGGGAAAGTGGAATGCATAATCATCTGTTCTATCCTGCTAATGCAAAAGGCCTGTTGCTGCTTTATCATGCCTTGCATTTTGTATGTTCGGCTGCCATTGGTTTTGTGCCCTTGCTGTTGCTGATTTAATGCAACCGCATAAATAACAAAGATTTGGGGGAAAAAAGGGCTGATATTGTACGACATATTTTAATATTAATAATATCTCCCTTGTATTGGCTCTCATTTAAAAAATAATTAAGCAACAACCACATTCTGGAGGACATATTTTCTTGCTTCTGTCTAATGTTCAAGACCAAATAAAAATAAAAACTTAATTGTATTCATGCCTGCCAACACACGATGAAGATAAATGGCGTGTATCTGAATAAAATTGTAAATATCTGGATTCATGGGCTTCATTTTTCACCCTTCCACAGCCGCAGCAGCGACGGTAAGGACTGACAGAAAAAAAACATTTCAGCTTCTTAAATGTGCTTTTTTTTACGGTCAGTTATTTTATGAACCGTTCAGAAAATGTCAGAAAACTCTGACAGTCTTCTTTTGAGTCTTCAATAACGGTCATCAGTGTCTTCTCTTGGAAAGCTAAGGTGGAATATGCTAATCTTCCCATCTAGTGTGGCTTTACCATGAATAGATTACCTTCCAATTTTGAGGAAATAATAGGCGCTGGATTGCCTGTAATTGTCGTCTCCGGTGACGCGGGCCACGTTATCAGCAAAGTACTTTTCTTTCAACTTACGCCATTTGATCCTGCAGCACTCTTTTGCAACTTTTATATAGAATAATTTGCTGTGCGATTTCAATTTATTTTTTCTTGCTAGAACGTCAGTTTAGCCAGCAAAACGGCATTGGTGTTGGCTGCAAAGGTATTAGCATTTAAATGCAGTGTTTGAATTATTTGTGCTGGCACTCGGCCTCTGAAAATGCTGAATCAATCAATCTTTGTTACCACAGCATTTGCAATGAATTGCCATATATTAAAATGTGGAGAGAGAAAAAAAAGGGAAAAAGTACAAGATCATTGAGAAAAGGATATAGCACACAATCATGGTTGAGAAGGTTTTAGAATTAGAATTGTCACCAAAACCAATTTTGCCTGGTTTGGGTGTATAAAAAACATTTTAACTTAATTAAATTTGCATTCTTGGATTAATTCAGTTAGCTGAATGCACATTTTAAACTGGATGGTGTGTCGTAATAAGGACATGCCACTATTTGTATCGCTGCCCTACAAGTAACAAGGACACTGATTCTGTCTGACTGACCTTATATTGATCAGCCAGAATGAAATGTATGCAAATATATTTATATGACCTGAACCCAAGGTCACTTTTTTCTATTTGACTTCAGCACACTGCCCAACCCCAAGTGGCTACTCCAAGAATATGCCAAATGAGGACACAGAGTGTAGGCCTTTTCTTTCCTGAAGCTCAGACACGACCCACAAAAAGGCGACCAGTCTGCTTGTGGTGACACAACTGGCACAGGCATAGAGTCGAAGGGACCCACACGGAAGCAAATCCTCTGAAACTGAAAGACCCACAGTACACGTCAGCATTATTCATTTATCAGTGAAGACCACACCTTTTATTGGAATAAGCACTAATGCACTTCAATGGCAAACAGTGTCAGATGAACTGAGTGTTTATTTTAAACATATTGTGGCGTATTCACAAAACCTTTCTTACATTTTAAAACGTTGTTCTTAAGAAAAGTTCCTATGAAAAATCAACGTGGGATTCATCAAAAATGAACGGACCTTAGATTTTGCGCATATCCTCAGTGTATCAGATGATGAATGCCAATTGTTTGTGAATTTTATGTCTGTGCCTTCATGTGATGAGCATCAGGAAGCACCCTAGCAATGTGCGCTTGAGCGTCTATATATATCGTCATCAATCATCATCATCCGTCACTTTTAGCAATAAATGAAATGAATGTGTTCACAACAAATTAATTATAGCAGAATTAACTAAAATTAAGATGAAGATTAGGTGTGGCAAAACATTATTGTAAACTGAAGTTTTCTTGCTTTCCCATTTTTGAAAAAATAAATTTATCATGGTTTTCGAAGGCTGCAAAATTTGCCCCAACGTCTTCCGATCGGAGCTGTGTCAGAGCTGTTAAACAAAATTTAAGCAATCAGCATAAAATTGGGTTTGAAAAATGTTGGTCTCTACTATTAAACAATCATCCGAGATTATACGAAAATAGGGCCTGGGTTCAAAAATACCCAACCTATCCTTTAAGCACAGTTTACGATCAAATATGATCGTATGCATTTTTTGTGACTGAGGCTCAGTGTGTGGATAGGGTCAACGCATTTACAGCTACAGATTCATTTGTACACAGAACAGGGGCCATTAATTGCAGTTTTATACTGATTTTAAGCATTTAATTCATTTGCATGCATTAGTCTATTTGGTGGGTGTTGTGGTGTGCTCAATTTGCTCCAAAACCACCAGACCTCAAGGGGCCCTATCTTACATCCGGCGGGAATCCAAACGCAAGTGTCTTTGCTAGTTTCAGACCGGTGCAGGTGTCATTTTAATGTCCAGAGCTCACATAGTTTAAATAGCAAATTAACTTGCGCCCCTAGCAAATGAACTAGGTGGGTTGGTCTTAAGATGAGGTGTGGCCAGGATAATCTTTGGCATATTGCTTGAGACAGCATTAACCTCTTCGCGCAGATGGCACATTTAGTCAATTCTAAAAATAATTTAGTCAATTCACATTTAGTCAATTCATAAATAGTTTTTAGTAGTCTTTAGTTTGTAGACTTAAAATAGTCTTTAGTTTGTAACAAAATACTGAGGGCTACAGGTAAATATATACATTTCCTGGATCATAAACTCTATGTTAACAAGTGTGCAAAATCTGAGGATGATATGCAGAACTACTAAAGGTCTATGATGCAAAATATAGGCACTGTACCCTGTTGTCCATTAGTGTCTCCAAATCTATCCAAATGGCTAAATTGTGCACTGCTCTCAATAAAAGAAAATGATGATATATTTAACTACAAATCAACAGTTTTGGCTCATAAAACTCACTTTTGCATCATTTTCAAGTGGGAATGACTATATTTTCATCAGTATAGGGGGGTAGACATCTATGGGTTCAAAACCCCATTGCAAAACATGTCATGAAATGAATCAAATTAGTTTTGTCCATTATAAAAAATATACATTTGCTTCTTCGGATGGATTAAGACAAAAATATTGATATCACAGTGTTACATACACCTAAATATGTAGCCTAATCATTCACTCTTGTACCTCAATAAAACATAACTTTTCCCTGTACTCTACATACAGCATGTATACTTTTGCCCAGGGATTGCATTTTTCTGTAGTTTTTTTATGTTCCTTATGTTCCATTCATAATGACGGCAAGGAAAATCTTTACCCCTTAATCTACCACTTATCAGCGCACAGAACATTTGAATGAGCATTTGCCATGCCAAGTGACAAGTATATACGCCATAGCCTATATTATGTACGATAACATGAAAATAAAATAGTATTCCACCGTCTGCAAAATGCTGCCAAATCTTCAATGAAAATCGGTAGCCTAGCCTACATCAAAAATAAAATTAACAATTGCACTACAGTAAAACGCACTCAAAATGTGAAAAAAACAATCGGCCTATCAATCATATTGGAAAGACAGTGCTCGAGTGGAAAAACGAATGTACATATGTAGCCAGCAAGACCAACAGCATTTTAGACGCAAACATTTTTACATATCGCGAAAGGGAATACTCCCCTCCCTAATGCGTTTTCTATAGAGCTTGTGTAATATGACCGTGAAAAATGCCGTTACACTGGACGGTAGTAAATTGTTCAAAGCACCCCCGAAAGACATGGGATATACCGTTGCAAAGGTTATAATGTACTCTATTGGATAAAAGAGCCGACAATTAAACCAGAATGAACTGTAATGAATGAGACAGGCTTGCAGGGTATGGGGGGTATTATGAGTCAAGGTTTCAGATAGTGTAATAGCGGTATAAAGTCTTGTATATTTCTCAAACAGATTGTACCAGACAATAAATGACCACTGAATTTTGAAAGGAAAATCTCTATCTAGAAAACCAATGGTAGGATTGTATATTTATTGCATATTTAGTAGCAGATATTCATTGTAGAATACATGGTACAATGAGACTACAATTTCACGTTTATTTTGCATTTGAGTGAGCAGGGCTTTTCACAGCGTTTTTGGCATACGATCAGGCTATTGCTGGGTTTATCTTGTTGCTATGACGGAATTCAAATTTTATATGATGAATAAATATATTTATGAACTCACACAAAGACGCTATTGTCATGTCGCAGTTGTTTCAATGTTATTTTAACAGCGCAATATGAAGATAGTAGCCTAATATGTGTCTACATAGGCGTGTGCACAACGCACATAGGGGCGCACACAAACATGCATAAAAATATGAAGATTGCATTGTGAAAAATTTAAAAATGTCTCTCCCAGAATAGACGCACGTTGTCTCTGGAATCGTGGAATTTGGCCTTGTTTTAAGGCATTAACTACCAGTAAAAATGCGCTGGTCATATTTCCCTAAGCAGGACAATTTAAAACAATGGGAAATACGTGTAAACCTATGGGTTCCCAACCTGACAGCTTTAGTGTATTTAGTGTCATCATTATATGTTATTATAGGCAATATATGTTATTAATCAATATTAGAATGCACGTAATATGAACTTCGGAGGAAGTTTCACATTTTCTAGCCGAAATCCATTGCCTGTGATTTGTCTGCTGTGAGAACAGCCTCATGGAATGGATGTTTGGTAATGCTTCATTGTATAATCCAACAAAATTAATTAATCAAGTAGGCTTATCTGGTGTTTTCTAAGATGAGAGAGAAGCCATGTTCTGGTAGCTTCACTGTAAAAAATTTCCTGTAGAATTTACAGTAAATTACTGGCTATGGTTGCAGTACAATTACAGTAAGTAATATACAGTAACAGTACTGTAAATGTAATACAATACAGTATTGTATATATATTACAGCGCACTCTTGTAATGTTTGGTACTTACTGTATTTTTACTGCAACTCAGTAGCCAGTAAGATATTGTAATTTTACAAAAGGAATGCTGTATTATATTACAGCGCACTCTTGTAATGTTTGGTACTTATTGTATTTTTACTGCAACTCAGTAGCCAGTAAGATATTGTAATTTTACAAAAGGAATGCTGTATTATATTACAGCGCACTCTTGTAATTTTTGGTACTCACTGTATTTTTACTGCAACTCAGTAGCCAGTAAGATATTGTAATTTTACAAAAGGAATGCTGTATTATATTACAGCGCACTCTTGTGATTTGTGGTACTTACTGTATTTTTACTGCAACTCAGTAGCCAGTAAGATACTGTAATTTTACAAAAGGAATGCTGTATTATATTACAGCGCACTCTTGTCATTTTTGGTACTTACTGTGTTTTTACTGCAACTCAGTAGCCAGTATGATATTGTAATTTTACAAGTGGAATGCAGTATTGTGCTACAGAAAATCTTTGTACTGCAACTCGATTGCCAGTAAGTAATTCTAATTTTGCAGGATGAAATAATACAGACCGTTGTTTGTTATAAATTAAGGCATTTACTGAATTTTTACAAAAACTCAGTTAACACATTTTTTCCTCTTTAGAGTAAGATGTATGCAGTTAAAGGAACCAGTAACAGGAAAACCTACATGTTTCAAACAAAGAAAAATGCATTCATCATTTTCAAAAACACATTTATTTGGAGCACAAGATTCTCTCACCACAATAATGTATGATCACTAATCATACAGTATATACATAATTACATATATCATAATTAACAAATCTTAGTGTCACAAAGAAAACGCATGAAGAACATCACAAGACAACCCCATTACAAAATGATTTTAAAATATGCTTCAACCTAAATGCTAGCATGAAAACAGTATGAATCTTCTAGATAGTTAGTTACAATGTAGATTCTAGAATGCTGAATCAAACCAATCTTATCAAAACTGGTAAAAAAAATTAAATAAAAATGGTTCCATCATTGTCAGCTGACACGATGGTTGGTATTAACAGACTATTATTATTTCAGATAATTATTTATTTTCTCTAGATAATTCTTAAATTTGAAGCAATGATGTCAGAATTCCAAGTTACTGTAATAAAACCACAAAACAGAAAACAAAAATTGCCTCATGGTAGAATACATAATTAAAATGTATGTTGTAAACAGGATAACTTGAAGGGTTTCTTCTCCTGAATAATTTTTCCATAGAGTTCATTAGAAAAATATGTCAGGAGAAGCAACCCTTAAAGTGATCCATCCATATCTACTGCATATCTGGCAGCAGAGTGATGGTTTGAGGCTCGTTTGATACCTTAGACCCTTGATGACTTACAGTCATTTTACCAAACATATACAGTCAAGCTGGAAAGTCTGAATACCCCTTTCACCTTCTCCACGTTTTATTACATTACAGACATATTCTACAATAGATTGAGTTCATTTTTTGTCTCAAAATTCTACACAAAATAGCCCATAATGACAAAGTGAAAACATGTTTTTAGACATTTTTGCAAATGTATTAAAAATCGAAAACTGAAATCTTTCATTTACATAAGTATTCATACCCTTTGCTTTAATATATTTTTAAAGTATCATATTTAATATTTGGTCGCATATCCTTTGCATGCTGTTACTTCCTGAAGTCTGTGACCCATCAACATCAAAAGAGTCTCGATATCTTATTTCCAGGTACTGTTACAAGCGATACAATAAGCTCTCTGCATTTGAATGGATCTCTATGGGAATTGGGGGGTGAGACTAGATTCAGCTGTAAATTACACTGGTACAGTATGGAACACATGGCTGGCTAAATGGCTGTACGTCATCAAGGGTCTGAGCTATCGAACGAGCCCCAAACCATCACTCTGTTGCCAGATATGGATTCTTCTCCTGACTTATTTTTCCATAGAGTTCAATAGGAAAATCTGTCAGGAGAAACAACCCTTAAAGTGATCCTTCCATATCTACTGTATTTCTGGCAGCAGAGTGATGGTTAAAGGCTTGTTTAATACATCAGACCCTTGATGACTTAGAGCCACTTAGCCAACCATGTGTTCTATACTGTTCCAGTGTAATTTTCAGCTAAATCTTGTCTCACCCCCCAATTCCCATAGAGATCCATTCAAATGCAGAGCTGTTATAGTATCGCTTGTAAGAGTACCAGCAAATAAGATATCAAGAGCCTTTTGATGTTGTTGGGTCACAGACATCATAAAGTCATGGCATGCAAAGGATATGCAACCAAATATAAAAAATATGGCTTTTCTACCAAGTATTAAATACATTTAATTTAGCGTGTTCAATACTTTTTTCCTGTGTCATTTCACTTTATTGCACATAACTTTTTTAATGAATTGGAACGTTTCAATTTTTGCAAATGTATTAAAAATCGAAAACTGAAATCTCTCATTTACATAAGTATTCATACCCTTTGCTTTAACATATTTTTAAAGTATCGTATTTAATATTTGGTCGAATACTATAACCTCTCTCCTGCATTTGAACTGATCTCTATGAGAATTGGGAGGTGAGACTAGATTCAGCTGTAATTTACACTGGTACAGTATGGAACACATGACTGGCGAAATGGCTGTACGTCATCAAGGGTCTAAGGTATCAAACGAGCCCCAAACCATCACTCTGCGGCCAGATATGGAGTAGATGTGGATGGATCCCTTTAAGGGTTGTTTCTCCTGACTTTTTTCCCCCATAGAGTTCTATAGGAAAATGAGTCAGGAGAAATAACCCTTGCAGTGATCCATCCACATCTACTCCATATCTGGCAACAGAGTGATGGTTTGGGGCTCGTTCGATAGCTCAGACCCTTGATGACTTACAGCCATTTAGCCAGCCATGTGTTCCATACTGTACCAGTGTAATTTACAGCTGAATCTAGTCTCACCCCCCAATTCCCATAGAGATCAATTCAAATGCAGAGTACCTGGAAATAAGATATAGAGGCTCTTTTGATGTTGATTGGTCACAGACTTCAGGAAGTAACAGCATGCAAAGGATATGCGACCAAATATTAAATATGATACTTGTTAAAGCAAAGGGTATGAATACTTATGTAAATAATAAATTTCAGTTTTAAATTTTTAATACATTTGCAAAAATTTCTAAAAAATTGTTTTCACTTTGTCATTATGGGCTATTTTGTGTAGAATTTTGAGACAAAAAATGAACTCAATCTATTGTAGAATATGTCTGTAATGTAATAAAACGTGGAGAAGGTGAAAGGGGTGTTCAGACTTTCTGGCTTGACTGTAGGTCTCAAAAGCACACTTTTAGCACATAAACAAATGCAAACAACGCAGATTATGCCGATATAGAAAATCATGACATCCGAAACCGGGAGTGCATATTATGACTAATATCGGTGCCAGGTAGCTATACAACATTATGTTCTAACAAACTTGAGTATGCCTTTAAATATAATCTAAACATAATGTCTGTGCACTTTACGATGTGCAATTTTGAACAGAGTTTTGCCTGTATGACTGTTAAAGTACAATGAAGCAAGGGGGCTGAATACTTAAGGAATTGATTGTTTTCAGTTTTATATTTATAAATAATTTGGATAGTTTTTTTTCTTCCACATTGACATCGTAGTTGTTTGTGTTGAAAACCAGCAAAAAAGCCTGATTAAATATATTTTTATCAAATGTTCATAAACAGCAAAATATGAAAAAGTCTAAGGGGGCTGAATACTTTTTCAACCAACTGTATGTTCTTAAAGGGGAATACCATCCATTTTCAGCATTGAAATGGTCAAAACTATATCCCTGGTTGTTTTAAGGTCCATAGAACACATCCCTACTCTCCTCAGACAGAGCAGGCAGGCCTATACTATCGTAAACCACCGAAATTTACTTTTGTAGAGATTTTCTCTCCCTACCTCACTCTTCATCCACCAAAAGTGCAGGGGGTTATGATGTATTTAAGTGGCCAACTCGGGAGGATTGTGCGTGATGTTTGCTGTGACAATGGTCCCGTTAGTTACAGTAAAGGTGTTCAAATGGTCAGCGGCAAAAAACATGGACGCCTGCAGAAAGCTGATGCTTGGTTGGCTGGCCTCTGATCAGCATTTGCAGTTCCAAATGTTTTAAATAGCGCATGCAAAAATGATTGAAGATTAAAACAAACGCAAAAGGTGAAAGACTACATATACCACACAACGGGTCTCTCTAGTTGTTTACAGTCTCTCATCTTTACAGATGTCAAAGGTAAACAACTGAGCCTTTGACGCATTTTTCGTCACCTCAGTCATCTCGGGGACCTCAGGAGGTGCCCGAACTCAATGTCAGATTTCCGAGATCGTTGTCATTAATTCGTCACCATCTCATCACTGGGGTGTCACGTTAAAATCCTATTTTCTTCTTGTAAATCGGAAATATTCCGACTTCCGAGATCATTTGAATACACCTATAGCTTCACCTTGGCTGTGATGTTTATGCCCTTATTTGGAGTTCCACCTTCCTTGGCTCTAATCACTGGCCGGTAAACCACAGTCAGCGGCCAATGAATAGAGCCAGGGAAGGTGGAACTCCAAATATGGGTATAAACGTCACAGCCAAGGTGACACACTTTTGGTGGATGAAGAGTGAGGTGGGGAGAGAAAATCGATACGAAAGTAAATCTAGGTGGTTTACGATAGCATAGGACTATTTTATGTTGTAAAAGACAAGTGCGTTAGATAGCTCATTTGCCCTGAAAAGCTCAAACAAGTGTAAATTTCATCTTAAAGTTGCGATGCTTCAACTCTAGTTGAGATTCTCCATTCATTTCAACCAGGCGCTCTAGGGGGCATGGTAAAGCATGCCAATCAGGTACGTCACAGCCCAGCTGCTCAAGGACTTTTCCTGCCCTTTTTCTCAGACACAGAGAAGACTAGGAACATGTTCTATGGACCTTAAAGCAAACGGGGTATAGTTTTGACTATTTTAATGCTGAAAATGGGTGGTATTCCCCATTAAGGACTGAGAGTCTGTGATCATTTCTGTAGGAAACCCTGAAAAGTGCCAAAATCTCAATGCTGTATATGTATGAGGGATGCCTCACCAAGCCTTAACTTGGTTATGACATCTCTGTCATCCCAATTAATGGAATGAGTCGAGACATTTCTCACATGCCCAACAAATCACAGCCCATTAACTTGCGTAACAGGGTGCAGACGTGAGGGTTTATTGTTTCCCGCTTCCTCTTCCCAAGAGCCACCTTGGTACCCATCTGTGGTTTGATGCCCATCAAGCCTCTGAAACCAAAATAGACTATTGTTATGAATAGTTTTTTAATTGCTTCTTGTTGTGGTCTCTATACATATCGTGAGCACCATAATTGATTGGACAGTGAAACATTTTTTGTTATTTTGGTTCTGTACTCTAGCACTTTGAGTTTGAAAGGATACAATGACAATGAGGTTGAAGTGCAGACTGTCAACTTTAATTTGAGGGCATTTTTTATATTTGGTCGCAGATCCTTTGCATGCCATGACTTCCTGATGTCTTAAAGCCATTTTGCGAACCATGTGTTCCATACTGTTTCAGCTCTAAATCTACTCCCACCCCCCAATTCCCATAGAGATCCATTCAAATGTAGAAGTTATAGTATATAGTACCAGAAAATAAGAAACAAATCAAGAGTATTTTGATATTGTTGGGTCACAGACATCAGGAAGTCATGGCATGCACAAGATATGCGACCAAATATTTAAAATGATTACTTTATTCTACATTATGAGAAACTGTCCAATATTTTTTGATGCCTAAAAAAGGGGTTCCTATAATTTCTAAACGGTTCATCCAATATGGATGAAAATACCCTCAAATTAAAGCTAACTTTAATTGGTGAAACTTCAACAGTCTGAACGATTTAGCTAGCGGTATCCAGCAAGGGTGCATATGAGGCACACTGTATTTGCCGACTATGGCAGCTAGCTAGCAAGCTAAATTCATATAGCTAACACATCGCTTATGATGCCGAATATAATACAGAATACAACAGTACAACCTCAAACTAAATACAAATGCTTTCAATGCACTGACGCATACAAGAGTAGGCCTAGCTATTAACCTGTCGTAATTAACGTGAAAAAATCCAATTTAACGTAGCGTTACATGACTTGCCACTCACTCAAGTTAATCAAAATTGAGGTTAACGTTAGGTTAGCTAATTTAGCACATTCTCAACAACTGAGGAATCGATGTTTACCACAATGGTTGTGACGGAAATAACGCATACAACTTGTAGATTAAAATAGAGAATAAAGAAATGACCTAAAATGTTGTTTCAGTGTTAGCATACCTGCTATTATCCATCGACCTTAAGTTAATGAAGCTTGACTAGCTGTGATGATAGCCATTCTCTAATCATCAATGATCTCTGCCGTTAATTTAGTCTTAACGCCGATATAACATCGCGCCTCGTTGCAAAAGGGACTGTCTACAAATTACAAGAGACTACAGGGCTGCAAGAAATCCGCTAAATATTTATTTGATTTAGAACTAACTTGCTCTGAATCAGAACCTACTTTTACAAAATTAGCATCAGTGAAAATTACGAAATGCAAACTCAAATTAATTAACGTCACCTTTTTTATCATAACAGTTCAAGTAAAATCTGTCCACAATAAAAGAAAAACAGCAACTACATACCTTGTTCCTTATAGTCGGTTCCCGCTGATTTTGATGTTCTTACTGGCCTGTGCAGTTGTTGTAGAATTTGAATTTACAGTGGCATTTACAGCAAAGAAGTCTCTGTTTACAGCAGGGGTCAAAGTTTTCCCATGGTGCATTGCAATTCACAGTATAATTACAATAAAATATAAATACAGCACTTTATTACTGTAAAATTACTGCAATTTCTAACAGTGTATTATAACAAAAAGAAACTGCATATATTTTGTAAAATAACAGCCCTCGTGTAAGCTAATGGAAAACAAATACCTGTTTTCCCGTTATTATATTTTTGGGAAATAGTTTGGAACCCGTGCCGGTGTTAAACCAGAATATGAAAGATTATTATTGTGTATATCAAATCACGTCATAATGGTTAGTCCAAATAATATTGATCATAATATTGATCCATGTACCCTATTGCTTTCTCGCACGCTTTAACTACACGCACGAGCATGTCTGTTATCGCCAGCTGTAAATCACCGTTTTCACAGTCTTACTGTACGCCATAATATTAGCAATCCGCCAAGGTGCAAACGCAGGTGGCTTTTAAAGGGAATGGGATATGACATTTTGACTGGTTTATTGCATGTTATGACCAAGCCACACCTATAATTAATGAAGTTCTGCACCCATTTGCACCTTGCGCTATACTTAACGCTCAAATAACACATCGTCTAACTAGCGAAAGTGGACCTTGGACACAACACAAATGCACTCGCACCATGTGTTTTAGACTGAGCGCTACGATCATCAAGATAGAGCCCAAGACACTTTCAGGAAGACTAAACAAGCATCAACCTAAAATGTACCACAGAAATGGGATGGATACAATTTCAGTGTTGTGGACAGGCAAGATTTGCCTCATTAACTCTGATAAAAAAACCTTCTCAGACATGCATGCATTACAGAATAAAATAAAGGAATAAATTCCATTCAGCTATTTTTATAGTTTCCCCATGCTGTACCTAAATCAAAGCATCACATTTACATTTGAAGAATACCAGGTTTTCTGAACCATTGCCTACCTTAAAAATCCTCAATTGAGTCTCGATTCAATTAACTTTTCCTTACAGTTAAAATAATAGGTTTTTTTATTAAAGATTTATTTTCATGATTAAGGTTTTCATTTACTGTTATTTTCACTTGTCATTATTCTGAAATTGAGAAAAAGTGATCTTTTTAAGAATTATTTAATACTGTCAAAGTAACATGAATCAATTTGCTATATGGCAAAAATTACAGTGCAATTGTGTTACTCTCCTGCCTGGAAAGTCTCCCGGTGTTCAACCATGCTGAACAGTTTTTCAGCTTTGAATTACTTTAACCATCCCTCTTGCCATGTGTAGTCATCCCTCTTAACACGTGAGTCCCTTGTAGTTGAAACAATGGAAATGTCTCCATTTTCTGTTGCTGCACAGCACAATTCTGGGAAGAGGAAAGCTGCCAATTTAGACAGGAAATTCATAGAGAACCAAAAAATTTATTTATTTAATTTTGTTTTATTACATTGTTTTATTTGGCACACACTGGAAGTTCTTGTGAAGTTCTGTGTGCTGTACATATCTCATACAGAAACGACTAACTGAAATAAAATGGCTCAGAAGAACCACGTGTCACTAAACCACATCAATCTATTGGTAAATAAAAAATGTAAACTCTTCTTCTCAGCCCTCATTTTTACATGACATCAACTTTACTGTGTATCAATTTCCATATAGTCCAGAATAATCCAGGAACACTTATTTTATATATAAAAAAATAAAATAAATAAAAAAAATAAAAAAATAAGATTTTCTTTTTGTTTTTAACCCAGATTGTGCAATACAGAGACTTTGAAGTCCCCAGGATTGAATCAAACCACCTCCTACTGGAATAATGAAGAAACTGGAATTTCAAAATAGGATGAACAGACAATTCATTAAAACTTTACTGAAAAGCTTCAAAAATGTTGATTCAAATTCACATCACCAAAAAAAGAGATATTAGCAAGTAGATTAAGTTTATGAACAATTCCACAGGAAATACACGATATACAGTCAAGCCGGAAAGTCTGCACACTCCTTTCACCTTCTCCATGTTTTATTACGAATCTATACTAGAATAGATTCATTTTGCCTCAAACATCGACACACAATAGCCAATAATGACGAAGTGAAAACAGGTAATTTTTGCAAATGCAAATAATTTTTTGGAAAAATGTGAAATTTTATTTTACTGACAAAAATAGGTTATTTAGGGGTTACATATCTGTACACACTCTTAGCCTAATACTTGGTTGCTGCACCTTTGGCAGCGATTACAGCTTCAAGGCGTCTTGGGAAAGAAGCTACGAGCTTGTTTCTGGACATTTTTGCCCATTCCTCTCGGCATATCCTTGCAAGCTCCGTCAGGTTGGATGGGGAGCGTCGGTACACAGCCATTTTCAGCTCTTTCCACAGATGTTGAATTGGATTCAGGTCTGGGCTCTGGCTGGGCCACTCAAGGACATGCACATACTTTCTCTGAAGCCACTCCTTTGTTCTCTTGGCTGTGTGCTTCGGGTCGTTGTCATGTTGGAAGGTAAACCTTTGCCCCAGTCTGAGGTCCAGAGCGCTCTGGAGCAGATTTTCTTCAAGGATCTTGGTGTACTTAGCTGCATTCATCTTTCCCTCTATCAGGACTAGTCGCCCCGTTCCCGCTGCTGAAAAACATCCCCACATCATGATGCTGCCACCGCCATGCTTCACTGTAGGGATGGTATTAGCCAGTTGATGAGCGGTGCCTGGTTTCCTCCAGACGTGACGCTTGGTATTCAGGCCAAAAAGTTTCATCAGACCAGAGAATTCTCATGGTTTGAGAGTCCTCTAGGTGCCTTTTGGCAAACTCCAAGCGGGCTATGATGTGCCTTTTACTAAAGAGGGGCTTCCGTCTGGCCACTCTACCAAAAGGCCTGATTGGTGGAGTGCAGCCTGGATGGTTGATCTTCTGAAAGGTTCTCCCATCTCCACAAGGATACGCTGGAGCTCTGTCAGAGTGACCCTCAGGTTCCTGTTCACCTCCCTGGCTAAGGCCCTTCTTCCCCGATTGCTCAGTTTGGCCAGGCGGCCAGGTCTAAGAAGATTCTTGGTGGTTCCAAACTTCTTCCATTTACGAATTATGGTGGCCACTGTGCTCTTTGGGACCTGTAAAGCTGCAAAGATTTTTCCGTACCCTTCTCCAGATCTATGCCTTGACACAATCCTGTTTCTGAGGTCTGTCGATAATTCCTTTGAACCCATGGCTTGGAGTTTGCTCTGACATGCACCGTCAACTGTGGGACCTTATATAGGCAGGTGTTGGCAATCCCCAATCATGTCCAATCAATTGAATTTATCACAGGTGGACTCCAATTAAGTTGTAGAAACATCTCAAGCAGGAAACAAAATGCACCTCAGCTCACTTTTGGGTGTCACATCAAAAGGTGTGCACACTTGTGTACATATGATATTTTACATTTAGATTTTTAATTAATTAGCACAAATGTCTAAAAACATGTTTTCACTTTGTCATTATGGGCTATTTTGTGTAGAATTTTGAGACAAAAAATGAACTCAATCTATTGTAGAATATGTCTGTAACGTAATACAACGTGGAGAAGGTGAAAGGGAAGTGCAGACTTACCGGCTTGACTGTATAAAAAGCCTAGAAAATAATTCCTAGACTTGCAAGTAACTGCATACTAAATTGACAACTTGTCAGCTACTATGCTAAACATTAAACTAAGTTGTATAAACAAGAACAAAAATACCAAAATGAGCAGTACACTACATGTATACAAACAACAGCAAAGAACCACAAGTTCTGAAAAATAGAAAACAAAGTTGCAGCTACTCGGGTGTTAGGGTTCGGTAAAAGTGCTAGACAGGGTTGAGATGGAGGAGCTCAGGTACAGTCTTAAGAGGTAGGTCTTAAGTCTATGTTGGACTATAGCCAACATATCTGCTGTTCTGACTGCTGTGAGAAGGGCATTCCAGCACCGAGGACCAGAACAGACAGCAGAAGTGCCCAGAAAGCGCAGGCTTATACTAGATAAAATATATTTTTTAATTTTATTCAATTATATACTTTGTACTGCAATTGTCTGAAGTCTCTGCAGAATCATTATATCATCATCTCAAATTCTGTGGTCAGACCACTACTTAGACTCTGTCACATGGTTAGGGAACTGGGCTTGTATCTGAAAGACTGTGGGTTCCCAGCTGGGGCAAGGTACCTAACCTGAATGACTTCACTAATATTACCAGCTGTATAAACTGAATGTATGTACCAATTGAATCGGTTTCGTTTTCTCTGTTAAGTATAGCAATGTAAAGTAAACAATAATTATTTATAATTGCATTCTCTGCTTTTGGCATCCTGGCTGAATGTCAGTTATTCTATTTACAGTGCAGTACTGTGTTCTCACTGCAGAATAATAATTATATTTCAGGCTAAACAATGTTCCACATGACTGTGGTCTCATCAATACATTTTTAATGATTTTTGTTTTAAGACAGATCCTGCCGATGCTATCCACCAAGCAGCGCTTTCCTTATAATGAGGCACACCAGACCCAAAGAGATTGTGGTTAAAAAAGTGTATATGTGTGTATAAATATGTGTGTGAAAGATAGAAAGAGCGAAAGAGATATAGAATATAAGAAAAAGAGGGCATGCCATATTCTGATTTAAGCCCTCAATTTATCACTTGCAGGGCTCAGGATCACTGAATGGTTTGCATTGAGGCCATAACAAACATGTTTAGTTTGGTTAATGTTAAGGGCTAAATACAATTCCAGCCAGCAAGAGCGTAATTTTCACAAAAATCTGACAGCAAAACGAGGAACCCACTCACAAAGGAATCTTGAGCGATTTAAATACTGCTCTAGTGTGGGTGAGATTAAAATCGCTCAACATTAAAATGCTCCCACACTACACCTCACCTATTTGTCACTGTCTGATGCCTGTGTTTGCTCTTTGAGACAGAAGTACCACTTATGTATGCAAGGAGGGAAGTTATTACATAACGTGCACAGATTAAACTGAACAGCTGAAAGACCATTGGACATATTCAAGACAGAAACTCACTAAGCCAAAATAAGTACTTTCATTTCTTGCCAGCTGAGCCCAAGTTAAATCCCCCGCTTTGTTCCACATAGCTCCTAAAATGTCTAAAAATTCTAGAAATCTTTTTTCAGGCCTAACTTTTAAATATTGACATTCTTACACATTGGGAATAACAGAGTTGTTTAATTTCATTGCAAAAAAAAAAGCCCCCATACCCACATTTAAAATGCACACCTAGCCTGTAGTCTTTCCTTCTAGATCACTTGCAAATCAACCTCCCTGTTGCAGATATACTCCACATTTGTAGAAACCCTGGATGAAAAGGCAGCATATCTGCCATCTCCAAGTCTTAAGGGATATTGGCCAATTTACAGTAAGAAATGCAGGTGCTCAGGAGTAAATATATGGAAAGTAAAAAAAAAAAAGTTCTCCTTTTACTTTCCATGAATTTGATACACTGGAAGGGAGAAAATACAAAAAATTCCCTGTAGGAATCTGTAGTCATATTACATATTCACTATATATTCTACAATCTATAGTCTTCTTGTACATGAACACTATAAAAACATTTTACAGAATTACATGTACAGTATAAGAGGTCTCCTGTCATGCTCAAACAAAACACTGCTGCTGTCCAAAGTGTTAGTCAGCACTACCTGTACAGTATATGCTGATGTAAAGATACACAGGGACATGTACAGTATATGCTGGTGTAAAGATACACAGGGACATGTACAGTATATGCTGGTGTAAAGATACACAGGGACATGTACAGTATATGCTGATTTAAAGATACACTGGGACATGTACAGTATATGCTGATTTAAAGATACACTGGGACATGTACAGTATATGCTGGTGTAAAGGTACACAGGGACATGTACAGTATATGCTGGTGTAAAGATACACAGGGACATGTACAGTATATGCTGATTTAAAGATACACAGGAACATTGGTCGACTCTGGCTTTCTGATCACGGGACTGAGCCCTCCGTTGAGTCACATTTACAATGAACATTCCTGACCATGGCATAATGAAGTTTCTGTCCGCTTCCTCTTACGACCCTGCAATGAACTCAGACTGCCTATTCGATTAGGTGCCAGTTTGGGCAGGAACACCCCCCTTTGAGAAAGAATTGTAAATGGTTGATAGCTCCAAGACAATGGGCCAATCAAATGTGTGGTTGTCACAAAACCATCTACCAATCTTGATTGAAAGAGTGACATGTGGGGTTCCATCATGTCAGTGAATTTAGACCATAAAAACCCACCAGATCTTACCAACTTATCTCTGAAGGTAAAGGTACCATCTAACCTTACCAGATGGACCAGTAACCATCTCGACGGACATTGCTGCATATCCCAACCTTGATCCCAGAGATAGAGTTGCCACCCTCCATAAAATAAACCAAGCTGGTTCCATTGTTGTGTCTATGTTGGGCTCTACATATGTACAAAATGGCCCTATTTCACTATTATGTCAACCGTAAACAACACAGTGAACTCTGGGATCGATGAGGGGGTATTTTCAGACTGTCAACTCATTGCTCTGTAAAACTTGTTTGCACTGTAGCAGTGATGGCTGCCGTCGGGCTCCGTCCGTGTGATGTGAAAGAGGCTATACTACCTACACAAATTGTCAAGGACAACAAAGCATCCGACCTCCAACCAACGCATTGTTTTTTTATTTCTCAAATATCGAGGGGACGATTTATTAACAGTATAGCCAATGCTGCTAAACACATGGTCAAAACATCACAATCACTAAGATAGCAGAATTAGAGATCAGACATTGTTTATTAATATTTTGCTGCCCAGGGGGGTATACTACAAAGGAAGCTTACCATAGCCAGGGTTTCTTTATGTTAGCTGGCTTCAGAAAGCCTAAACACTGCAATCTGACTTAACCGGTACTACGAATGTGGTTATCAACTTGCTAAGTGAACAAGGGTTTATTAATCAAGGTACGTGCGCATTCCCATAAAAGAGGCGGTGTCTGCAACAACGAGCCTATAGCGGTGCAGCATGGGCTGTACTAGAGCACCGTATTTCTCTCCTGTTGGGAAAAAAGACTGGTCCGAACAGATATAATGGATAGATAAGAACATGAAACAATCATATGAGCAAAAAGCAACACCGTTGCCTCCAACAGAGCCAGGAAAGAGCTTTTGTAAAAAAAAAAATAATAATAAAATAAAATAGCTCATCGTGTAGGTTAAATTCGTTAGGCTAGTTAACACCCTAATTCACCTTCCCACTCGTAACATATAAATCTATACTCTCAGTACATTGTCAATTTGTCATACAGTTTGTTTCTAATGTGACAACTGTACTACTACATTCTAGAGCTCTAAACTTTAAACTTGATACAGCATGTTTAAAATATTGCTGAAGCAATCACATCAACATTTTTTCATTAAAAAAAAAAGTCTCTCAAGAATTTTCCGGAACTCAATAATCTCGCCCTGCGAAGAGATTCCCTCAGTATCCGCACATATTTCTACGGGATCCTTTCGAATGGAGACGCCCTTTTCCAAAGCCAAAGAGTTGATTGCTCAATGGGCGGTGCTTTTATATGTTTCAATCTGTTATCCTGAACATAACCTGCCCCGAAGCAGGTTAGCCATGCAGAGTAAGTTGCCGTGGCAATATACCCCGATTAAAAGTGAGTCGGCTTCGTGATACAGAAAACCCAGGGTTGAAGCTTAATTTAGCTTGCTATCCTCTTAATCTTGCTTCATAGCACACCCCTCAGTTCAATGACTTCTGCTTAGACTGTCAAAATATCAAATGTCATGCAATATCCCTTTTTTACTACAGGAAGCGAGCATACACAGACGAGGAGCAATCATAAATAAATGTGTACATACACTCTATGATCACAATTTAAGTAAATGATAAATAATTGAATAATAATAAGATAGTTTGCATTTATATATTTATATACATTGCTTTAATGGCAAATTTCCAGTTTATTTACTGATGCATAGATACACTGCCTGGCCAAAATAAAAGTTGTCGTTGCACCCGGCACGCATAGTGCCCACTGTACAAGCCTCTGGAGGCAGTGTTATGCTTCAATTGGTCAGGTCTAGGCTTAGCAACGTTATGCAGCAATAAAATGAAGTCAGCTGAGTACCTGAATGTACTGAATGACCAGGTTATCCCATCAATGGGCATATTCCAGGACGACAATGCCAAGATTCATTGGGCTCAAATTGTGAAAGAGTGGTTCAGGGAGCATGAGAAATCATTTCACACATGAATTGGCCACACATGAGTCCTGACCTTAACCCCATTGAAAGTCTTTGGGATGTGCTGGAGAAGACTTTACGGAGTGGTTAGACTCTCCCATCGTCAATACAAGATCTCGGCCAAAAATGAATGCAACTCTGGACGGAAATAAATGTTGTGACGTTGCATAAGGTTGTCGAAACAATGCCACGGCGAATGCGCGCCGTAATCAAAACTAAAGGCGGTCCAACGAAATATTAGAGTGTGCGACTTATTTTTTGGCCAGACAGTGTAATATCTGCATTGCACATGAGTAGCCTGGCATTTTTGAAAGTTGAGACAATACTTACTAAAATGAAATGTGACGTGAATGTATGCACACGGTAAACTTGATAGAACAGGCTTGGGTTTCAATGTTGTGACATGTTGTGATTTTTCAAATATACCGTTTGAACTCCTGAGAGCAGGAGAGGTTTATTCAACTGGAACTAAAAAAAAAAATTTTTTTATACAAGACAAATTTACTTCTACCAATGAATCTAAATCCAAACAAACTGTGGCCTTTTCAAACAACAACAGATCCAAAAGCAAGCTTAAAGCAATTACTGTATGTATCCTCTACAGATGCTGAAGTCACACACTTACTGCTGCAGGATGGAAAATAGAATAGGTGTGCTCTATTCCTCCGACAGGCTTTTAGCCCTCTCTCCACAGCCTCCTTTTTCACACTATTGATCCTCCTCTTTAAACAGCGGCTTTAGAAATATTATGCCGCTTATTTATTTATGTTTTCCTCTTCATCAGCCCTGCTGATGGAAAAGGACTTTGAGAATTGTTTGCAGTAAAAAGGATTGCATGGCCCGTTTCGATTCAAACCAGCTCAGTGGAGCATGGGCAGGTGAGCTGGTCAGCTGTATGAAAACCCATCAGCTACTGAAAGGCAATCAAATAAGTGTCAATCTTCCTCTTTTGAATTGTGCCCGAACATGAGCACCCCCCCCCCTCTGTATGTCATTTTTTCTGGCCGAGCAGGTTTCGGTCATTTAAAGGCCTGCCTAAAAAGTGGAGACGTTCGAAGCCACACCGTCATTGAAACCTTTCACATGAGAGGACCTTTTAAAGACATGCTATTCTCTGTGCAAACATATAAAAAACGATTTATGATGCATGCAATATGTCTTCTAATAACAGCCTCTTGTGGCTTTTTGGATTTTTGATAAGTCAATCAGGTGCTGGTAGTGCCCTGTAAAATAAAAAACTAAAATACAAAATCACTTGGAACCATTTGCAAATAGGGATTTTGTACAGAATTAAGATGTGACATAGAATGTTAAGCAGTGCCATTCCTGTCCGCAAAGAATGGAATGGATTTTCACTCCTGACGATTTCCTCAGTTCACTGTAAAATATCTATGGTTTTCTATGGATGTAAATACCATCAAATTAAAGCTAATATAGTCTGCACTTTTACCTCATATTCACCGTTTTATTTTAAATCCAATGTGCTGGAGTAGCTACAGAGCCAAAACAACAAAGATTGTGTCACTGTCCCAATACATTTGCAGTCAACTGGATATCAAGCAGTTAGCATGCACAACATTTTCTGTAGGACTGAAAACGCATTACAGTGGGTAAATCCGGCTTGATCCGACCTAGTGTCAGTTCCGTATGTGCCTCCCTTTTACAGACAGGACACGACTGACAGGAGAGTTTCCACATTGCCTTCACACACATTTAAAAGCAAGTGTGAAGGCTTGAATAAGCATGAAAAATATAATGGTGTAATCTTTCACAGATACACTTCAAGGTGCAGGTCTCAAAAGCAGAAGTTGCAGCTGTTAAATAACCTTCTGCAATGTAACTGTGAAGCTGTTCCTTATACCAAGAAAAGGGCGAAAGAGAAAGCTATTCAAATGTCTTACTTTTTCATTGCCTCATTGCCATGGTGTGATGCATGCATAAGGGAGATACAATGTGAACTCAGTCTAAAGTCAAACTGTATAAACCTCCATACAAATTAATTTCAAGTCTGTTCAGTTCATTTTTTCATTTTGATGAATGTGTAGGATAAAATGTGTGCATTTAAAAGCTTTGACCCTGATGTTATATAAAAAATATTTATATATGGGGATGTTTATTTCTTGGCATGAAACATATAAATGTGCCTGTAAACTTATATTTCACATTTCTTATGAACTTATATCAAAAAATTATTTTTGTTCTGACAACCTAATAAACAAAAATATTTGATCCAATATCCTTATGTAACTTACTGCTCTTTTGGGTTAAGCTGCACCCACAGCTTGTAACTCATATTGGACACAATCAGGGTGACAATCCATTTTTATGACAATCTTCCCTTGAGAACAGCCTCCAGACATAACATATGAACCCAATTCCCATTATATATAACCTCGTTGTTAACTTCAATGAGCAAAAATTACAGGGGTAAATTCAGTTTGTTTATTGTTTGGTCTTCTATGCCTAGAATTTTTTTTAAATTATAGTTTAATTGTGATACCATTGACTAGAGAAAAAAACAAATCTTTAATGCAAAATAATTTTTATCTGAAGAAAGATGTGTCATAATTATTGCCATCCCTGTATATAGTACTTTGTGCACCCTGCCTTTGCAAAGATACCAGCACTGAATCTATTCCTGTAATTTTTGATGAGGTCTGCGAACACATAGCAAGGGATTTGAGACCATTCCATTGAGTTCTTGGCCCTTGCTTTAAGACTCTCCTCTTCAGCTCAACCCACAGGTTTTCAACAGGGTTCAGGCAGGGCCGGACTGGGGCCAAAATTCGACCCTGGCATTTGTGGTCTAGCGGCCCATTTGATTATTATCAAGAGCTAGGGCAAGGTTAGTCCATCCAATCGATAAGTTTGCACTTGAGCTGGTGCACTGCTTCTGCATCCAGTAAGTTATTAGACCCAATTAAAATCAGTCTCTGAGATAGGCGAGATGTTTTTTGTTTAAATATTCCATGCTGAATATTATTTAACCATTGTAGACATTATATTTCACCAACAAACATTGGAAACTATTTATTCTTTAGTAATTATTAATACATTACTCCGGCACGTGATTGTATACTATAGGCTACTATAGGCCACTAGCTCAAGTTTACGGTGACCTAACAGACTCTCACAGCCATAGTGTCTGTCCAAGTCCAAGAACTCACTTGCATATCAAATCTACTTCATACAAAGTATCTGACGAGCACACACGCACACACACACACACACACACACACACACACACACACACACACACACAACAGAAAAATGCATGGCACAGCCGCTAACAGCAGGCACCATAACAAGGCAGCAATGACTGACACCCTGATACGTCATGCCATAAGACCAAGCTGCATAGACTCACTCGATAAACACATTCACGCACGCACATGTAAGCACGGCCAACTGTTTGGCCAATTATATGGTCATATATATGGTCAGGCTCGGCTTCCCCCACTTCAGTGCTTCTAATAATAATGCTTCTGGTGCTGCTAGTGGGCGTACTTGGTAGACTGACCTGGCTAATGTTTGCACTCGTCTGGGCGGACTACTTTGGTTTAGTACTTGGATGGAGAGATCTCCTGGAGACGCTGTAAGAGGTGTTGGTCGTCCAATAGGGGGCGCACTTCCTTCTGGACCAAATAGAAAATCCAATACCCCAGCACTGTGATGAGGGCAGTGTACTGTAGAAGGCACTGTCCTTCAGATGAAATGCCCAACTAAGGTCCTCACTTGCTGTTGTCATTTAAAGATCCCAAAGCACTTTCGAAAAGACTATGGGGAGTTAACCTTGGTGTCCTTGTCAAATTTCCACAAAACTGACTTTCTACATCCAGCCACCAAATCATCCTCTACATGATCCCTTGCATTTCTACTCACTTTTATTCCCCAGGTTGTCACTGCAAAGGAGAATTGAGTTCTCAGTTGAACTACCTGGTTCAATAAATCAAAATGAAAACTAGCACCCAGCGCAGCCCCTCACCCGGGGGGGGGGGGGGGGGGGGGGGGGCGGTGCCTCCTCTCAGTGATCTGTGTCCTGTTGTGTGGACAACCGGTGACCCAAAACCAGGGAGAAAGATCAGAGGACATACCAAAGCTTCCTCTATCAGCTCTGTAGGAAGCGCAAGGCAAGAAAAGCAAGTATGTGAGGAGTGAGAAACACTGAGACTAGCAAGTGCTTTGTGAGTTAGATGTTATATCAATAACATGGGTTCAGTGTAATCCCTAAGATCAAGCACACTTCGGAACAGTTTCCCAAAAACTCACCATAAAGAACCAGGCTAATTGGAGGTTAATTAATGGAACATTGTATAACTAGTATCCTCTGGGAGACAGACATGTGATAACGGGAAGTCACAGATAACCCATACATCACACACATTAACCCATACTAATGTACGGTTACAATGGAGGTGACCTCCAAAGCAGACAATTGCATGCACACCGATGAAAGATAGCATGGGTATAAGCAGACCATAAAACTGCCTGTCCTGGCATTTCAATTTCATGGGGTCCCTCTCCAAAATTTAAAACAAAGCTCCACTGGCTCAGTAATCGAATGCATCCGAATTTTACCCATTTTCACAGCTGTGTGTGCCCTGTGACCTGAGACAATTAAACATGGAGAGGCTTTCAGCTATAGGACAAACAAGCAGTCCTTCAAGCACACACAACATATGCACTGCAACCATGCAAAGCCCTCATACATCCCGTTATTAACGCAGTGCACCATTCTGTACCTGTGGAGCAGAGGATCTTTCTCTCTTTCACTCCTCTATCGTTACTCCTCTGTGGGCTCCACCCTGTTTCTTCTACTTTTTTTTTTACTTTTCGTTGTTGGTGTTAATCGTTTGGAGCTTAGGAGCCGTGAAGCCTGTGAAGTTTTGAGTTTGCCGCTGTAGCAATTCCTGGAGTCTTGGAGAGAAGTCTTTCCGTGGTGAAAACCCGCAACATCTGAGTTTTTTTTAACTGGCTTTTATTTTTTTCCCGCAGCACGGAAACTGGAATATTCTGGCAAAGTCTGGCTTATCGGTCTCTCTCTCGCTTTACTGGAAATTTTTATTTAACATCTGGTTTAATGTCTTCCTTTTTGTAAATTGTAAGCAGTGAGCCTACATTCATTAATGAATATATGATTCCAATTCATTATTCTAATTGACAGTTTTTCCTGTTATAAAATGATTTAATCTTAAAACCTTATTTAGACTTTGTTTTGACTTGTTCGTTGAACCACCAGGTTACTGTACAACTGACCTATCAATGAATTTGGCAATTGAATTGATGATTGTAATTTTAAATAATAATTATTAAATTTAATCCATTAAACATAATTAAATCTAGGTTGAGTGAGGGGTTTTAGCACACGATACCACTTGTCTTCAGTATTCAGAATGCTGGGCATTGAGTGCAAGAGCGGCTGGATTCAGCAAGTAAACACATTTTTACTTAATCCTTACTTCCCCAACAGCCTGTTTAACTAGCTTGGTACAAAATGGACCCAATGTAAAATGGTCGTGTGTTTGATCCATCATTGCAACTAGTTTTGCATCGTTTGTTCCATTGAAAGAAAGGGAAAAAAAGCAACATTGTGATTTCTGCTTCAGATTTAAAAACTTATTTTCCATTGTCTTCTTTCCCACACACTTTGCCCTCTGCAGGGCATTTCTGCCACCTATTTCTCCATAACATTTCTGCTTAACACTTTCCTGATAGGAGTAACTATACAAAATCATGAACGTTCCCATCGGTAGGCTGGTTTGGCAAAGGAAGATCTTGCATGTCTACGCGGGACAATAGCATTTCTGTGGCATTATCTTGTACAGATGTATCAGGGGCAGATACAGGTTTTAATGAGGGGAAGGGATGTGTCAGACTTCAGACATTGGTAAATCTAACAAACAAGTTACAAATATAGAAAGGTATTTTGTTTGCCTTGTACTTACAGATAAATACAGTCCAAAAACTGAAAGACTGTTCAAAAGCAATAGTTTATTTAACAAATCATTTCCACAGCTTAGAAAACATATTGTTGTGTGTGTGCGTGTGCGAATGATACGAGAGAATAGATAAAACGGCAAAATACACATATTAACTTGTGTATCTAGAGTAGTAAAAAAGCATTGTAAGTTTTGGTCTTTTCATAAGATATGTTGACAATAAGAAAAATATACATTTACGCCGGCCTTGTACTTTAAAATGGTCATAGTATGGCCAGCATGACCAGCTGGTTTTATTTTCAGCAGGGTTATTAATTATAGCAATTGAGGATTAACATAATGACAGGATCTAGTGAAAGTTGTGAAAGTCATGTGCACGGTTCTAATGAAATGTCAAGGTAAACTGGGATTAGATTTGATCATGGTCAGTTGTTTAACAGTTTCTTCTATCATTGACTGACAGTGCTTGGTAAAAACATGTCATATGAACAGACGCATACTCACCACAATACCACTTTATACAATGACAGAGTTGATTGCAACAAACAAGCATCATTTTAGCTGTATCCTAGCATTTGATCTCAGCTGTATCCTCGAATCACCCAGTGACAATCCAGCGCTGTTTTTTTGTGAAAATAATTTGTAATTGCCTACGGATCTACACTTCTCATTGAAACCTGGAATTCAGTCTGTGGGGAAGTCTGAAATAATGCTTGAAATAAAATATCAGAATATATAGCCACTGACATAAGATTTGTATTGTAGAAGAAATTCTAATCTGGTGCATGGCCAATGTACTGTTTGTGGTTTAAAATTTCAGTAAAAAACTTGTATTTTATTCCTGTATTTGCAGCTGTTCAGCATGTTTTAACTGTTTGTGTGTCATTTGTGTGAATGTCCAATAAATGCATGAAGATAATTCATTGTATCCCTTGCCTAATGTACATGAGAATGCTACCATCTTTAAAGATGAAAACATAAATACCGAAGGTACTCAGAGAGCTCGACCAGTTCCAAAATCCCACTGCAAAGCAAAACTAATACTAACAAGGCTCAGAGGTAAACAATCTTCTCTACTTTATGCATTGGCAATGCTGCCTCAACAACAACAGCTGTCTAAAAACTCTGCAACCACATAGAAGATGGATTGCTCTGGTTTCTTGTCATTCATAGTATGTCCTATCCCCACGTGCTGCTCGTTTACTCTGGTAGTCTCAGCTTCCCATAACACCGCAAAACTTCACATTTATCATCTTCATGTTCCATAACAGTTGGTAGTGATGTCATTTCAAACTGCTGCATGAATTTAAATGCAATGCAAATTAAGATAGAAACTACTGGAACAAATAGTCAGTCCCATTACTCCAAAAGATCATTAAATGAAATTTGGTTCACAGTATATTACCATACATATTGCATCCATCTCCCATAATTGCACCATGAGCAACCCCCGCTAAATTGCATGTGGTGTTTAATCAACGGTGAATATATTTCACCAAAAAAATCAAATAAGTGAGATTTTTTTGTTGTTGAAAAAACTAAAAAACGATCTCTTTTTAAAGGCTAGTTGTCATTACTTATGGTTCGCCGTCCACCACGTCTATCGGCCAAAGCACCACAAGCAATATTCTTTTGCTCGTCTTTGGGCAATGCGTGATAAAATTAGGTTTAATATCAAAAGCAGGATATCCACAGGGGTCACGTTCTAAGAACTGTGGCTAGATGGTATGTTATTGGTTTTGTAGCTATATGCAACAGACTTGTAGCCTACATGATGATGCTGAATGATGACAATGTCTGCTGTCCAAATTCATTGATTATTTAGTACACCTATATGGACATTCACTAGATGGGGACTAGGGAGTAGTGAGCCATTTTGGACACACACATAGTGTTTTTAAGAGGGCAACACATTGACTACTCATTAAAATGCACAGTTTATTGATCCTCAGGTTATACAGAACGCCCTGGAATTACAAAAAAACTATTTTCACACTGCTATCAATACGCATAGCTTATGGAATATAATTTTGTTCAGTGAAGACCAATAACCCTGAGAGTCAGACTGAATCGTTCTTATGTACAGCTCCATACATTTCAGAATTCTTTGTGTGCGCATACTTATCGCAATCTAAAGTGCTCAAGGATGGCAGAATCCCACAAAGTTTCTGGTTGTAACAAGATACTGAGTGGAAAATATGTTTTCACTCCGGCAGCAATGCATGTTCAAGGAACTTAATAATGATGTGCCCAACTGCAGGGATTAGGCCTTCACAAATCACATCTGTGCACTGTGGCTGACAAAAGACTGCAATGGAGCAGACTCAAGGAAATAGAGACTCTAGTTCATCCAAAAAGATGGCAATAAAGAAGGTAGATTGGAGACAAGTCGTGCATAAAAAGAGGCCTGCTCAATATATCACGCAGTGTATAAACCTGATCAATTAAAGATTCCGAAAGCTGTGGTCTATGGCAGCATCTCACGTGAGATGAAAAATAATTTCCATTGCTGACGTGAAAAGCGTAGAAAAGCAACAACCAGAAGGAAAGGCAAACACTAAAATGTACGGTGTTATTTGAGAAACATCATCACTGTTTAAAGGGATTGTAAAGTGGCTGAAAAGTAGTTAAAATAACTACATTGTCACAGTTGGGTGTATCCACTACATATCCACCAAATATCTATTCAAAGTAATGTCAATAAATATAATAAACACACATCTCAATCTGTTTTGAAAAAACCTCAGGATTGTGTGGGCGTGGTCAGGACCTCGCCGTCACCCCGCCTCCCCCTTACAGGCACATGGATTGGATCACACTGGCATTCTGCAGCCATGGTTGATCGAATTTGGGAGCTACTGTGAAATGCTCAGAAAGCGTGTCAGATAACTAAAAATAGCTAGCTAGTATAATAGCTACTGAGCATAACCGATTTACCGGACCTGGGGTCGGAGGATGTAAGCTTTCTAATGATACCAAAATGACCTCTCTAATCCAAATATCAAGCGAATTATGCCCCATTTTATTTGGAATGCAATCAAACCATGTTTCTGAGAAAAACCCCTTCAAAGTTCAGCCGCAAAAGTTGCGTTAACGTTACTGGAGAGAAACTTGGCTGGGTCTCATAACCGAAAAAAATTTACTCCGGTGTTAGCTTGTCATATTATGTTTAAATGCTTCAAAACTATAGTTTCACATTGGATTTGACATCAAAACACGCAGATAATGAAAGCAAAGATATTTTTTGAGTAAAATGAGATGAAATCGAATAACTTTCATTATCTTCTTGCCGCAAAAGCAGCATTGTGTGACTGGTTACAAGCTGGCTATAACGTTAGCCTTCAAAGGTCCGGTGCTATAGAACGCCACACATATGTTACTGTTTTTCTCCCTATAAGTTTTTTATGTTATTTACCAAACGCCATGTGCTACCAATTTCTCAAGATAAATCAGAGCGTCCAGATGAAATCGCAAATTTTTTCAGGCGCTTAGTCTCCACTCCAATAACCTATTCGCAGCAATTTTCAGAAAACGCCCACAGTTAAGATAGTGTACATACCCCTGTTCATACCCATGAAGGAATGTCAGAAACAATGGCATTAGAGTGAAGAAAAAACGCAATTTCACAAATTGTGAAACGGAAACTTTAAAAAGAAAATTAATTATCTTTCTGGAGTGGCATTAATCACTGTGGCAATGAATGCAGTGTCAGTTCAGAGGTGTGCACATTACAACCATATATTTACAGTAACCAACTCGTAATTTCACTTCAGTAAGCTTCATATGACACTCAATATCAGCTTGCCTTCAAGCGTTGGCAAACTACGGCGTTGATGACTGACGCTACCCCATTATTTCTTACTAATTTCAGCATCTTGAGGAAACCGAAGAAATTACATGTACCATTACCCTCGACCTCATCCTCTGTTTGTGCATCCAGGGAGGGCACATACACGAGGCATATGCGGCATGCTTGCAATGCAAACGGAGGCAATAACGACAAAAGTTATAACTCTTAACTTAGCTCTAGGGCTAAAGTAGCCTTGCTAGCTAGACAGCTAGGTAGCACCACAAAGGGATAGAGACGGTGGGAGAAATGAAATATCGGGTTGAAGAAGGAGAGAGACTGGAAGAGGGATTAAGAACTGAAAAATATCAAAATAACTACAGCAAAGAATTACAAATCTATCGATAACACAGATAGAGGTTCTCTATAGCAAACGATTGTTTTTCTCAGACTCAAATAGGCTGTTTGTGCAAGGGTGTAAAGTACTTGAGTAATTGTACTTTGTTACAATACTTAAGTACTGTTTTTGGGGATTTGTACTTTACTCAAGTATTATTAACTTTGTATACTTTGTATACCCAGCGTTTGTGTGACAGAATAGTTTTATTTGCCTCCAACTATGAAAGGAGATATGCAATGACATTAAAACATTTATTGGTCATTACGTCTGGTGCTTCATGACATCATAAAAAGCTAGCTGTGCCCAATAGGACTGAGCCCAGTAATATTTGAACTCCACCCATTTAATCCCCACATCAGAATAGATGGAAATGGATAGATGGATATAGATCGATATTGCAATGAAATTGAAATCTCATACTGTTGCTGAAATCTCAACACGGAGTGTTGCGGTCTCTGTACACTGTCGTCGATACGGAGCACCGAACTGCATCAACCTTCCCAGTCGTGGCCTCACTCCTCCCCACATTATCTTCTCTTTCAGCTTCCCTGGTTGCCTTTTGAAGATTGCCTGCACTCCCGGATCAGTCCCGACATCTTCCACTCCGGTGAAGAGCGATGGTAAACTTTGTTGCTGCAGATCCAAAGAACATTCCCGAGCATGTGTTGCGAATGCGTCTCTATGGTGACGACCACAAACGAAATGATATCGACTAGACAATTCGTCAATTTTATCAAAACGAGCAGCAGGAGTGCCCTGAAAAATCTCCCGCCCGCTTCCCCGTCCCACCACAGACACACAGCGCATCAGAAAAACAAAAGACAAAAGCCAGACACAACAAAACACATTCAAATTAACAAACACGAGCACAAGAGACAGCTGGACTACATGTCGCCATTACTGCGCCACGTGACGTTTGATGGAGAAACAACTGCAGTAGCAGCAATTTTTAGCAGACATTTTCCCAGTGGCCATGGCAAATGTGAATAGCAAGCAATGTTTTTCGCGACACTTTGACATTAACATTAGGCAATTGTAGAATTTATCCCCAAAAAGTGGAAAGAAAATGCATCCATGACCATGGAAAGACAAAGCTATCGAGTCTGGAATCTAAAATACTGTGAATTTTGCTTGTGGAGAGAAATGTATCCAAGAGACATTGATTGACAAAAAGCAAAGACAATTCCATGTTTCTTTTTCCACAGTTTGTAATCTCATCTTTAGGCATTGTATATCATGCCATTAAGAGCTATTCAAATTAAAGGAGGCATAGATTTTTATGAGGAACACTGAAGGCAGTTTGCCTTCACAGGTGCCAAGGCAGCTGAAAACAGACGGATGGTAGAGGTCTAATGGTTGCAGCCAGTGCCAGGGGCTATGAGCTTACACAGTATTATAGATGAGAGAAAACCATGGCGTGCATGAAGGTGAGAGCTGTGTAAATTGATAAACAATGTGTCATTTGTCTGAAAGTGTGAACATTTGTACCTGTCTTTGTCAGGTATCTGTCAAACTTCAACTGAGAATCTAAAATAACTCGAGCAGAAAAACAAAGTAGCCCAGAAGCAAATCATGTGCTTCAGAACTAGTAAATCATGTGCCTCTCCTAAATGACCATTTGTCATTATATTGATGGCCTTTGTGGCATATTGTGATTGTGATTAAATAATTTGAAATGTACATAATATAATGTACTGGATAATGTATTTATTTACTGGGCCAAAAATATGAACTGAAGCTGTACAGGCGTTACTGGTGATGTCTATGGGTCGCTGTCTATCAGGCAGTCATCGAATCGACTTTTTTTGAATACTTTTTGTATAGTATGTTTGTGTCATGCTGTCCCATAAAGGTAGTCTAGGGACAGTATTGGTGATTGGGATCTAAATGAAGAAATAAACACAATTTTAATTTTGGCCCTTTTGTTGAGAATACTTAAAAACTCAAGAGACAGTGTTCCTGTGGGGAAAAGTACTGGAACTTTTCTTCACTGAACTCTAAAACTGAAAAGGTACACAGTGTACCATTGAGATTTTTATTTACACATCCTTGAGGTTTTCTAAGATCTGAAAGAAAAGATGAAAAATAGTTGGAGAATAGCTGGAACATAAAAAGACCTGATCCACTTACAAGATAATTATCTTATATAAATCAAAGAAGAAAGAAAACTGCTGTGTGGGAGTATAGACACACCGTGTTGCAATGTAGACGTGTTTTCACTGTATTCCCAAATAACTGAATGCACAACATCCTGAAAAAAGCCGTTCCAGATAACGTTGCGGTAAAAAGCAAAACGTAGGATGTGCGCCGACAATGTTCGCTCAGTCGTGTTCGTCAGCAATTTGAATCAGGTTCTAGATACAGTTTGTACAGGATACACGTACAGCCAGAACAACAAAAACATCTTGGGGAAAATACGCCATCACAAATCATTTATTGGTTATAAGTATTAGATCAGAGGCGCCCAATTTTTTAAAGAAAAGTGCCAATGTGGGTGCAGGTTTTTGGTTTAGCCCAACACTATGACACCCGATTCAACTAAATCCGCAAATCATGGATTTCAATCAAGACCTTGACACGTAGAATCGGTCGTAGTGCCGGGTGAAAAATATCATCATGTTGTGGATAAGATTGGACACCACCACCACCACCATCATTTACACATTACATTATTAGTTCAGCATATGCACAATTGTTTCAAGTTAATTCTCACTCTCTCTCATTGTAAATGAGTTTTGAACTACTACAGAAATGTCACCAGGGAGACAGCAGGTGGAGAATCGGTCTCCTGAGCATTCTTGGAATGGCTTTTAACAATTAACATGTTCTTAATAGTTTCCCCCCGCATCTCAAGCACACACTGTCATAAAAGTCTGATTTGCATTTTATTTCCTTGTGTAATGCTGTATTTATTTACATAAATCATGTTTTCCCTTTTTCATTCTTGAAATACTTAGCACAAATTGTTAAAAGTTCTCAGAGGAATTATGCTAATATGGGTCTCCATTTCTATGCATCTTTACTGTGTTCATCTGCACTTTTAATGACTTATTGTAATGCGCATCTCATCAACATTTAACATAGTAATAGTGAGGTCCAAATTCAAGTACAGCATCTACACCTATTAAAATGCTCATATTTTCTGTTCATTAATCACTCGATCAAAAAGGTTACATGTGCAACACATTCATTCAACACAACCTGGGTTAAAAAAAGTAAACATTTACTGGCATTTTCTGCAGGATTGCAGCTACTTTTATCTGGACAGAGCAGACACCGCTGTTATAGTGTAACACGGACAATGGATCAAGCAACAGCTGTCAGAGCAGTACAGTTCCATTCTATTTTGAGATAATATGAAAACATACAGTACAATTTGTAGTGTTAATTCAACTGCATCTCATTTGAAATAAATGGGCTCAAACACACTTTTCAAAATGATAATTGTCAAGCTTACATTTGCAAGCTTACAAAATCTAACTCTTGAACAGTTAGCTGACAAATCTAAGCTGATGGCATGAGCTGGAGACACTTATTGACTGCTATGCTATATGGCTAGCAAGCTAGCAGATCAATGACTGTTTGTGAACATTTGTTTGTTTGTGGACACCTTGTTTACCAGTGAATGTAATGTCATTTTAGGAAACACAAATATTGGTAACCTGTGGTAATTAGAGGCACGTACCTTTGCTCTTTCACCTTCCGGATGTCTTCAAAGGACAAAGACTTGCGCACTCGTCCATTGATGTGCATTCTTGATCGATGTTGTCCTTGCGAGATTTAAGAGAAGAAACCGAGTGTTAAAATGAGTAACAGGGTCAATTAGTAACAATGGTCAAAATTTTACTGTTTACATATTTTTTTAAGCCCTTAACCACCAAATGTGCTTTCGTTTATTTGCATTCATTGCATTTTTTTCATGGTGACATTTTTAAATAATCTGGTCACACCAGATACCATCTAAAAGTGTAAAAACTTGAATAGATGCAGTTGCACACTGAGGGCCCAGGTTTGGCCGTATGGCCGTTGCCTTGAGGGTGCGGAAAATTGGGTGGCCGTTCCCGGGGTGGGGGGAGGGACTTGACGGGGAAAAATCGTCGCACACATAGTGGCTCCAATGTTAGAGCGACAACAGCAGTTCCTTATTTTGTAACATGACACAAAACAGGCTCAATCAAGACGACGACTCCGTACATTCTGTGTTCTACGACACAATTCACAGACAACACAAATAACGGTAAAGTCAGTATCCTTATCCTGGCAAAAAAATAAATAAGCTGAGCTTTTTTCAGTAATCCTTCAGTAAAATAAAGTGCCAAGGGTTACCTTACAGAAGAGATCAAGATTATGGCATTAGTCAAAGGGGATCAAGAACAGTAACCATTTTATTTTCTGGCTTGTGTTCAAAAAAGCTGGTGCTAGAAAAGCGGTTAAATACGAATGTCACATAACGTAGAGCTGTATGAAGCAATTTTACCACCAAAGTCATGATAATCGATTGCAATTTGGAGAAAAAATCTGATTATGTGCCCGAATCCGCAAACATGCGGCCAAAGAAAAGACGGAGGGGAAGAAAGATTAACTCATTGTGCTCCTGCACTCGACTGTTCTGCAATATTTGCCCTGTACAATCGCCAGGATGCAGGAATGCAGTGAAGAACTAACAAACATCCACTGAAAGCTGGACAGGCAAAATAGAAAGGGTGTCTTGAGGCGGTATCAAGGCCACCTACTTCCAGTTAGCTGAGCTTAAATTGTCACGGCGCCCCCTATATCAATGCATACACTGAATCTGTAAATGAATGCTTTTATCCTATTTATCAAAACATTGTTTTCATTGTCTTTGTAATAGATTATGCGGGGATTTTGATTCATTTGAAAACGTTTTTTAATCAAAGAAAAAAATGTAACATGGCAGCATTAAGCTTCCGTAAGTTATAACATGAGCAATTTTCAGGTACTAGAAATACCATTAAAAGCAATTAATTCAGTACTTTACAAAATCATTATTAATACATTAATGAACAATTTCCTACATTGTTTTAAAACCTGTAGCTGTAAAGAAAATGCATGATTGGACATCAAAGTAAATAAATGAGCTCCAGATTTGCATCCATTCCACAAAGGGCACTGGAAGACGCTTGCAAGGCAAGTCTCGTGTTTTGCAAATGTGCATTGATATCCATGTGGAAAGATGTTTACATAAGAGACGTTTCCAAGATGAAAACTGAAATAATACCAAAATGGATTCATGCTCAAATTTTGTTATAAAGTGTGTGCACATTTTGATTAAAATCTTTTGAGCTTTAGATCTCTACCAAGTTCTAATCAGAATGCATAAATAAATGCTAAATGTTGTGATTTACTTAACGTTTGCTGAGAAATGTATGCAAAATTGTCACATCTAATAAAATGACTATTCTTATTTACTAGATGAGTACACTTAAATGTGATAAAAGTTGAGGACTGCAGATGTTTGCGGGCGAACATGCATATATATCGGAAAGTTAAAGTTACAATGTAAGAATGAACAGAAATTGGGTGAGACCAGGCAAAATTAAGATGCACTACTGTGTTGTGTGCACTGTGTGTACTTGCTTGGAAGCTTGAGGATATTTTCCCAGAGGCCCAACAGTAAGCTGTTGATGCCTGCCACATTGTTTGGAAGAACTAACAAAGTATTAACCTGAGGAACGGTGGCTGACTGAAGCTCACTATATATGGCATGGTGAAGACAACTACGTCCCGTCTCAGTTAGTCCATCATTATACCTGCAGTGTCAAGGCTATGGGTTTCAAATGAGTGAGCTGGGAGCCCCATCTTAAATATGCATTTCCAGATGTTACTGAATGACAAATTATACAAAAAAATAAATAAATAAAAGTATGGGGAGAAACCTTGTTCTCCAGAATTCATTAAAGTTAAAGATAATTGGATAATCTGAAAGTTTAGATAAGACCCTGGGATATGACGTGGATGTGAGACAGGTCTTTGCAAACCTCTGCATGGACAAAACTAAATAAAATAGGGACATAAAATAAAAAATCTGACATATTCATGTGTCCTTCCTCAAATCATACATAAATGGACATCATCTCAAGCATTGTTATCCAAACTGTATAGGCCAATAGGTGCACATTTGTTTGTATATTATATAAAAAATATTATTTTGAAGTCTAAATAAGCGGGTACAACAATAATAAGTGGGTACAACAATGATGCAACAACATAAAATGTTGTACTTTCAGCTTGGCATTATTTGATTTATATCAGTAGGCATCAATCCATTTCACTTTTACAAAGGTTCCCAAATGGAAAAAAAATAGCCGTTGACATTTAAAATGTAAACTCCAAAAGTGCTAGAATGTTCCATTTCATAGCAGAAATGCCCAAAGCACCAAGCATATTAGAGGTCAGCACCTGCCTTCTTACTTGTTCCATTTAACTGTCACTTTTTGGCATAATTTCATATGCTAATAAAATTAAGAATGAGAAAAGAAATGGAAATTATTGACAAAATAATCGTAGCTTATAATAATCGTAAAGTGGTATCTTAATTTTTTATTTTTTTTGTAGTCTCCTGACTTGTGAAGGTCTTGTGACTTGCCCTTCCTTTTGGATGATGCACAATTATTAGCGTTATACCCCACTGAAACAGGAAGCCACAATAGATTTCCTTAAAATTGAGATAAACCTAAAAACTTATCATTATTATTATTAGTTCATATTGGTTTTAGCTTTAAAAAATGTAATTTAATGTAATTATTAGGGGTGTGAAAAATTTACATATCTTCTTTTGTGAGAAATACTCTTCTCTGAGCAATTGTTTCACTAGAATTTTTTTCAAGCTTACAATATAGCTCCTTACCCGAATTTATTTTATACAACCCTCTTTGCTCATCTTTATCAAGGGTTTGAATATTTGAGGACAGTGCACATTTTGTTAAATTCAATTCAATAAGCTCTATTTATCCCTGAGGGGTGTAAACTTATTTACACTTAGATTCTGGGCATTCATTAGACAGATGAGAATGACTAATAAACACCCACCACCACAAGAATACAGGTAACAAGTGCTATGTCAGATAAAAGCTAGAAAAAGATCCAGTACATTCTAGACTACTTCTGCAGAATCTCACTGATTTTCAAAAAAAGACATTTTATGAATATTTTACTTGCATAAAAATAACTCAATGTAGCAGGGTTAAGGTAAGGTGTCATCGGTATGACAATCAGAATTACCATCGTCCTAGTTCTTAGAAACAGAGGTCAACGGTAGACGTTGAGTTTTTAGAAAACACCTTTGCCATTGAACAATTCTCATGAGAAAACACTGGCAAACTTTAAAGCATTTAATTACATTTTTTATTGATGAAGGTAGAATTTTTTTATACAAACGTATGATATGTGAAATGCTGTGTTATCCATAGAGAGCCGGTGGTGTTGATCGCATTGCCTTGGAGTAGCTAGTTAATTGGCTACATTGAGCAGACATCTACATTAAATACATTATATAAATGCATTGGGTTCATTGTAATCGCTAATTTTCACTCCTTGCATCTCCACCTCACGTCTTTCCTCACTCCTCAACTCCACCCAACAAAGGACATGAGGAAGAGATGCAAGATGAGATATGAGGACGGAAGAATCCAGGCAAATGGAACGTCCTTGGCTAGTCAAGCGTCAGTTCGAATGTATGTTTCACATATACAGGTGCAGCTCAAAAAATTTGAATATCGTGAAAAAGTTCAATATTTTTTGTCACTCATTTCAGAAAGTGAAACTCATATATTAAATAGATTCATTACACATAGAGTGAAATATTTCAAGCCTTTATTTCTTGTAATTTTGATGATTATGGCTTACAGCTAATGAAAACCCAAATTCAGTGTCTCAGAAAATTAGAATATTGTGAAAAAGTTAAATATTGGAAACTCATGGTGTCACACTCTAATCAGCTAATTAACTCAAAACACCTGAAAAGGTTTCCTGAGCCTTTAAATGGTCTCTCAGTCTGGTTCAGTAGGCTACACAATCATGGAGAAGACTGCTGACTTGACAGATGTCCAGAAGACAGTCATTGACACCCGCCACAAGGAGGGTAAGCCACAAAAGGTCATTGCTAAAGAAGCTGATTGTTCACAGAGTGCTGTATCCAAGCATATTCATAGAAAGTTGAGTGGAAGGAAAAAGTGTGGTAGGAAAAGGTGCACAAGCAACAGGGATAACCGCAGCCTTGAGAGGATTGTCAAGCAAAATCCATTCAAGAATTTGGGGGAGCTTCACAAGAGTGGACTGAGGCTGGAGTCAGTCCATCAAGAGCCACCACGCACAGACGAATCCAGGACATGGGCTACAAATGTCGCATTCCTCGTGTCAAGCCACTCCTGAACCAGAGACAACGTCAGAAGCGTCTTACCTGGGCTAAGGAGAAAATTTGATTTGGGGTGCCATGTCATCTGCTGGTGTTGGTCCACTGTGTTTTCTGAAGTCCACAGTCAACGCCGCCATCTACCAGGAAATTTTAGAGCACTTCATGCTTCCTTCTGCTGACAAGCTTTATGGAGATGCTGATTTCATTTTCCAGCAGGACTTGGCACCTGCCCACAATGCCAAAAGTACCAAAAGCTGGTTCAATGACCATGATATCACTGTGCTTGATTGGCCAGCAAACTCGCCTGACCTGAACCCCATAGAGAATCTATGGGGTATTGTCAAGAGGAAGATGAGACATCAGACCCAACAATGCAGACGACCTGAAGGCCGCTATCAAAGCAACCTGGGCTTACATTACACCTCAGCAGTGCCACAGGCTGATCGCCTCCATGCCACGCCGCACTGATGCAGTAATTCATGCAAAAGGAGCCCCAACCAAGTATTGAGTGCATAGAAATTAGCATACTTTTCAGAAGGCTGACATTTCTGTTTAAAATATCCTTTTTTATTGATCTTATGTAATATTCTAATTTTCTGAGACACTGAATTTGGGTTTTCATTAGCTGTAAGCCATAATCATCAAAATTACAAGAAATAAAGGCTTGAAATATTTCACTCTATGTGTAATGAATCTATATAATATATGAGTTTCACTTTCTGACATGAGTGAAAAAAAATATTGAACTTTTTCACGATATTCTAATTTTTTGAGCTGCACCTGTATTATACTGATGGTCAACTATAACGTTTTTAAGCCTCTATTTAAGTGAATAAACATCACTTTTGTTCGTCTGAATGAAAGACAGTCATTATGGATTAAAGTGCTTTATAATAAAGGAAAAGGAACGGTAAGATTAGAATTGTGTCGGGGTGTGAGGTCTGCACACAGTAATATTGCCATTGTTGCTGCTATAGATTCGTTCACCCCACAGAAGCCTACTTTGCATTATATCTTTGGGGAAATGTTGCCTGTTTGCGCCACAGAAGTAAGCGATAGCATGCAAGAGATCTGTTGCCAAATGAACTGAAGAAAATAATTGTCAGCATACAGGTGGTGGTTTGACAAAGTTCTTCATGAACCCCATGATGACACAGTAGGCTTGGCCCAGGGCTGCATTTTCCTCTCTGTCACTACGCCCAGTGTAGACCAAAAAAGCAAGGCAGTACCCTGTGAAAGAGTTGCACAGAAACCTCGATTTTATGTCTCACTTGACCGTTTTGTTTGGCATGGACTGCATCGAGCACAGCTTGCCGTCGAACAGACTCATCGCTTCATCAATGAAAAGGGCTTTCCAAGCCTGCAGTAACTAGGGGAATTTCTCTTCCAGTACCTTCAGCAATGGCCTGACTTTGTCCAGGGTATCTGACACATTTTGCCGTGGTTGGGTCACGGCAATGCAAGTATCGGCAAAAGCCGTGGAACCTGTTAGGAAGCATTGTGTTGGCTACATATGGGATACAGAGGGCAGGGACTGAGCTCCAGAAACCTCTCAGGGATGAGAGCCGGTGAATTCCCATAAGGATATTGATCCCCACAAAGGCTTCCATTTCTGCCACTCTTTACATCAATCCAGGATTAAGCAGGTGGCATACAAGTTGGTGCTTTGCACAAGGTCTGCCAAAAAATCAGGCTAACTAACTTTGCAAAAACATTCCAGGGAAATGGTGGCTCTGTGACGTTCTCATATCATTCTATACCAAACCCTCCTTAATACTGAAGTTCCCTCACAGGAAAATAAAAGTTATTCTAGTTTATTCTCTCACTGCCACTTCCTCTATTCCTCCACTCTCCTCCTCTGTGCTCTATGTGAGGTCTCCTCCCTTCCTCTACTCACTGCATCCCTATCCTCTCTCACTGCCTCTTCGCCTGGGTGCTGCTCAGATGTTTCTGAAACCTCACTCTCTCCCTCGCTATCAAGATGGTGGGACACATTAATGTCTGAACCTGGGCCATCCTGAGAAACACAACCACAACAAAATTTTGCAGCCATTTCAAGCATTTATATTATTGATCATCACTAAAATATACCACCCCTCAACCCCCCATGAAGTACTGCATGTGTTCCTGAACTAATTTATGTATAATGTAACTCCAATTAAATGTATATACGAAGCGGTGATAATGCATGCTTCATGTCCTTGTAAGCTGACTAGCCATGTCATGTAGGCTTTGCTGTTCCTTTGCAGTATATGTCTCCTTAGTTTGTGGCAATATCATATTTTAAAAATAAATAAAGTTTTTGGCCAACAATTATTCTTGTTAGAATATAAGGTTTATAACATTTTGACATATACTTTGCAAATAAAGCTGCCATCTGGCATGGTTCAAATAAAACGTGAGAAATATCTGGCAGTAGAGCCTGAGCCTCACCATTTTGGATTGACAGTAATATAGGTGATCCTACAGAATAATACTATCAGTACTTTGTCTAATTTTTTGTTGGGTGACACTCGAGCCAATTATGCATCACCCTGCAGGGGCTGCCCGCCACAGTTGAGTCAGCACTGGCACAGTCTGGATTTGATTCTCGACCGCGGGGCCCATCTGTCCACTAGAACAGGGCCGAAACAGGATGAGCCATCCGCAACTCCTATGCCTCAATTTATAAGTATTAATCCATTTCTGTGTGTCAGGGCAGAAATATTTAAGTTTTCAGACATTAATCAAGCCTGCGACAAATTGTTCTTTGCTACCCAGGTGGCATGAGCCTTTTGGAGATCTGCGAGAGAACATTGCGCGCGTATCTGCGGAACACATTTCCATCCGCAATCGCTGCTTCTCTGCATTACCACCTTTTACATCGTCATACTCACAAAGATAAGTAAAGAAAAATAACCGGAAAGATTTCATAGTTTGTAGTTATAAAGTCAAACAGGAATGTGATATTCGTGTTTAATCCGTTTTGCTGACTTTTGGAGTGATAGAGATGAAAGAGGAGGCGCTGAAGCCGGTAAAGTGTTTGAGGTAATGTTTACTCTCGTGTAGTCAAGGGCCCTCAGCGGATATCGATGGGCAAACAGAACCGGCGATGCCAGTCTCCCCTCCCCTCCCCTGAGTTGGGTGATGGGGGAGCAGTCTTGGCTCTCTACAGCGAGTTCTTCGTGTCAACTGTGAGTCACCTGCCCGCCGGGAATTGTGCCAGCTCCGGCCTCATTCCAGACTCCAGCTGGGGTGTAGTGAGCTGTGGGTGAACAATGACCTCAGGCCTGGGCAGACTGCCGAGCTTAGCACAATGTACGGCCCTAACTCCTCAAATGAAGCGATCTGCCAGACCATTGCAATACAGCGCATCGCTGCAGATACAATGCTTTTGCTTACCGTCTCTTCCATCGTGCCACCAGCACTTCTCATGCTGAAGATCACTCGATGGCTGAGAGAAGTTGCCTGCTACATTTCTTTTCAAAGTTTTATACAGACCGCCTAATTTTAATGAATGCAAAAATGATTTGACAACGTTTCAATTGAAGAGAGCTTCGTAAAGCGTGCCGTCTGGCTTTCAGCAGATTGCATCCGTCAGTAATGAGGAGATCACGAGGCCGCTACACATTTTATTTTACAGCTGAATAATGCGTTCCTTGTGCAGCCTACGGCGTCATTGATTCTGGACGACGGCGTGTCTAATTCATTGCCAACGAAGCAGCGATTGGTAAAGAGATTGTGTCGCTCCATGCTGGCTGGCTGACATCGATGCATTTTGCCGTTAACCTGCAATATACATGGTTGAAGTCGGATTAAAAGAAAATCCAGACTACTGCTTTGCAATTTGACCGAAGAGCTGCTCATACATATCAATCACGACGCCCCTTCCCATCATGGAATGTAATCTTGCGCGTGTTCCAGTCAGCATTCTGCTTTCACATGCCAATAACACTGTGTGATACCAGTGCATCGCCTCATGTCAGAACACCAGTGTAATAAGAGAGAAAAAGGAAGTGGTACTTGGGGGGGGAGAGGTAGGGTCAGATTTGTTTTGTGTAACTAAGTCACCAGACATGGCAGTACACCTGGGAGAAACTGTGATTCACTAACGTGTACTATGACCATCATTATTAATGCATTGCTCCCGCACCCCGCATTTCAAGTACAGATATAGATAATGTTGAACAGATAAAGATAGTGTTGTCGCTGCAAACCCCAATGCCACCTCAGCACTTTGCGTGTACAATGGGATGCACAGGGCCACACTGGATTGTGATAAAAACACAGTGTGTTTCTCTTGTTTAATACTAATACAACGAGCTACACATTGTGTTCACTCTGCCTAACTGTAAAGTATAATACAAGGAATTCATGAGATACATCAGAAATTCATGTCTCAGGTTGCACCATCTTCAATGGCTTCACCTGCCAAAGTACTGATCCTTTCGATTATTTTTTTAAACATGTAAAATCACCAAAGGATGTTCTGTTCCGATGTGAAAGACTTGAGAAAATAAAAAAAACACGAAAGAATAGCAATGTTTTAGAGTTGAAAGTGACTTTGAAGACTCAAAGCAGAATGTCAATCTTAGTTGTGAATACCTTGATTACCAGAAAGAGGTTTGTCTCTTAAAATTAAGTGAAATCAAATCTTTGAGAGCCACCGTCTCTGCTGACATGCAGACACATGCAGATCTTTTATCATTGGGTCTGTTATAGAATGGCAATGGGGACTAGATCTGTCTGTGATCAAAGGGCAGCTCCACAGTTGAGGCTTCCCATCTACACCTCTCCGACACTGCCGCTTTCTTCTTCCTTGCGAGTAAAAACGAAAGTCATGCAGAATATTACTTTTCATATCCAAATCTTTGACTAAAAAAAAAAAAAACTTCTACTTCCCAACTCTTAACACATTGTATATGCACCTTAATGCAATATTTCGTCATCAAACAAATGGATGCTGCATCTCCATCAAAATGATCTGCTTTATGCTCCCAGAATTCTTAGTTAGACAGAATAATGCTCTGTGCTATATCTGAGCCGGACTGTAACAGTGCTAATGCTGTGGTCTTTAAAAGCAGCAGTAGCAGTATTTTTTATTTTCAAAGACAGTACATCATTCAATAAAAAGAACAAAACTTGTTAAGAACACTTAAAAAGAATCGTTTCCATCCCCCTCCTATCTTGACTGAGTCTGAAGCAGAAGTATTCTCATCAACAGTGGCAGTGTCATACACATTATCACCTCCAACCCCCCCCCCCCCCCCCCCACCCCACGCTCACACACGCCCCAAAAACTTGATATGAGCAGGTTACGTGTGTATTAACACTTAAAAACTGTTTCCATACACTTCCTATCTCGGCTGACTCTGAAACACTAGCAGCATCATACACATTCTCACCCCCCCCTCCCCCCTCCACCCCCCCACCAGGTGTTTTCTTCATGTGATTATTCCATTTCACATTCTGCACAGTCCTTGCTGAAATAAATTAGAGCGTGTTTAATGAAGCTCAGACACTGCTCAGCTCAGCGGATGTAAAAGAGACTCGGATAAAGACCAGCTTAGGGAAATTATGATCAGTTGGAATGAAAGAAGAAAAGAAGTTGGAAGTAAAATGATATCATTTACAGTTTCTGAGTGATTCTCGTCATTCCTTCCACCGAGAGTACTTCTGTGAGTTGCTCATTCGTAGCGCATGCGATCCGAGTGAGCGTTGACAAATGGCTCTGCTCCGATTTTCAAAATTTGTATGTTGGAGGTGAGGAGCTACCATGGGACGCATTTACTCTGCTCATATACAGGTGCAGCTCAAAAAATTTGAATATCGTGAAAACGTTCAATATTTTTTGTCACTCATTTCAGAAAGTGAAACTCATATATTATATAGATTCATTACACATAGAGTGAAATATTTCAAGCCTTTATTTCTTGTAATTTTGATGATTATGGCTTACAGCTAATGAAACCCAAAGTTCAGTGTCTCAGAAAATTAGAATATTTTGCTTTAACATATTTTTAAAGTATCATATTTAATATTTGGTCGCATATCCTTTGCATGCTGTTACTTCCTGAAGTCTGTGACCAATCAACATCAAAAGACTCTCGATATCTTATTTTCAGGTACTGTTACAAGCGATACTATAACCTCTCTGCATTTGAACTGATCTCTATGGGAATTGGGGGGTGAGACTAGATTCAGCTGTAAATTACACTGGTACAGTATGGAACACATGACTGACTAAATGGCTGTAAGTCATCAAGGGTCTGAGCTATCGAACAAGCCCCAAACCATCACTCTGTTGCCAGATATGGAGTAGATGTGGATGGATCACTGCAAGGGTTATTTCTCCTGACTCATTTTCCTATAGAACTCTATGGGGAAAAAAGTCAGGAGAAACAACCCTTAAAGGGATCCATCCACATCTACTCCATATCTGGCCGCAGAGTGATGGTTTGGGGCTCGTTTGATACCTGAGACCCTTGATGACGTACAGCCATTTCGCCAGTCATGTGTTCCATACTGTACCAGCGTAATTTACAGCTGAATCTAGTCTTACCCCCCAATTCTCATAGAGATCAGTTCAAATGCAGAGAGGTTATAGTATCGCTTGTAACAGTACCTGAAAATAAGATATTGAGAGTCGTTTGATGTTGATTGGTCATAGACTTCAGGAAGTAACAGCATGCAAAGGATATGTGACCAAATATTAAATATGATACTTTAAAAATATGTTAAAGCAAAAATATTCAAATTTTCTGAGACACTGAATTTTGGGTTTCATTAGCTGTAAGCCATAATCATCAAAATTACAAGAAATAAAGGCTTGAAATATTTCACTCTATGTGTAATGAATCTATATAATATATCGTCACCTTCTTAAAATAATCGCCTAAGTCATTTTTTGAGGAACATGAGATTTTTGCTTAAATCAGCTCTTCATGATGCTGGCCACCTCTGGTAAAGTTGCCTAGATCCTTAATTGAAAGGATCATGCTGTTTTACCCCGGTAATGTAATCGCCTAAGTCAAGAGTGCTCTTAGGCTGTTTGTATGTTTGCCTAAGTCACAATAAATTTTGACTTAGGCATTTTTACAAGTTATTAATATGGCGGCTGCTTCAAGATGCACAAAGAAAATCAACATAAATGAAGTCATTTCCATGATTCTGGACTCGTCCCCGAATGGTAAGTGATAATGTTTACTACAATATTTGGCTAGGCTATAAATGTTGTGTAGTTATTTAGTCTTTAATCCTCTTATGTTACATAATTGACAGACAGCGTTATTTGTAAGTCAATAGTCATCTATTGATATACCCTTTTTGTGTGAAATGATTAACAAATATCATATATTCTGTATTTGGTTCAGTTTATTCTGTTTTCTGAAAAACTTGAAAATATGACTTAGGCGATTATTTTAAGAAGGTGACGATATGAGTTTCACTTTCTGAAATGAGTGACAAAAAATATTGAACTTTTTCACGATATTCTAATTTTTTGAGCTGCACCTGTATATCACAGACTAAAACTTCCACTTTGATTATTTTTACTTGCTTTGTGAACATTTTATGGAGTTGAGGAATTGAACACAATTGTAATCTTTAAAGCAGTATTCACATTTAGAAATCTCACAATCGTGGTAAAGCCAGCTAATTTTAGAAAAGTCATGTCAATGTATAATGTAAAAGTGAAAAATATATTGACTCCATATAGGAAAACCTTAAGTACAGCTCAGTACTAAAAGGCATTTGTCACTTGTGCAGGCCTAAATATTGCAAGTACAAGCCTGGGCATTAGCTGATTATGGCCAGAAATCTGCAATGACAGGACACCATTCTATTATCACACCAGGGGTGGGGAGGATTTAGGTCAGTCAGTATTCCCCTGGTTACCATTGCATTAATTTCTCAAAAAAAAGTCCCAGTCACCCAGCAGTCATTGCAGATGTACTGGAGGGGTACACATGCTTCAGCTGCAGTGGCCCTTGCGTGGTTGCGGGTGGAGAATAGATGTGACTTGAGAGGCAAAACCAGAAATTCCAAATAAGAGGGGGGGAGGGGGAAACAGAGAGGGAGGGGGTTGGATTATTATTCAAAAAATCAGAATCCCTTTTAGTGCCAAGTACATTTGCATGCAGGGGGAATTTTACGAGGTGAATTGATGTAGGCTGTATTAAATAAACAGACGATACTTAAATAGAGATTTCTATTTAAGAGAATGTCATTCCTGACATTCCGTCATTCTCACCAATGGAATAATATTCCATAGCTACATCACAGAATATTCATGAGTTCATATTTTGAGAAACACTCATGAATTCACAATTTCACATTATAAAATAACTGAAAACTTTTATTTATTTTTTTTAAAGCTTCTTGATAAAGAAACAAAAAAAGCCAGTAGTATTTAATGAATTCCAGAGAACTATACCTAATATATTTCAGAATGATTATTTGCATGTATCTGGGTAATTACACTGTAATCGCATGAAAGCTGTTGTATAGGCAATTTAATGATTTGAATAATTTATAATTGCTTGTTACATGTGGCACAAAATCTAGAGTCCATAAGCCCACTACTGTGATTGTCATAGCAACCATGAAATGAAACCATTTTCTCATTCACCTATTTCTTATTTAATAAAAACTTCAATCTGCAAGTAAATTAATTTTATCCAATTTGCAGACAGAAAAACACAAGATTGTCCAGGATGCAAGCAAGTAAACTTAACTGCAGCATCAGACAACAGCAGAAATAAGATAATTTAGGTTAATATTTGTATTGCTTGTCCTGTTGAACACTAATTATAGTCACATCTGGTAAGATGCTAAATTATTTCTATATGCCAAGAGAAATGTGCACTATATACTGCTTACTAAAGTAGGCTATAAAATGTGCAACATACCTTTCCTTTAAAATGTAAAATTCCTTTACAAAAGCCATACACACTACAGCCTTATTGTTCAGAATGTAGCCTTGTAAAATTATCAAGGTCAAATGAGGATTCAGACATACAGGTGCAGCTCAAAAAATTAGAATATTGTGAAAAGGTTCAATATTTTTTGTCACTCATTTCAGAAAGTGAAAATCATATATTATATAGATCCATTACACATAGAGTGAAATATTTCAAGCCTTTATTTCTTGTAATTTTGATGATTATGGCTTACAGCTAATGAAAACCCAAATTCAGTGTCTCAGAAAATTAGAATATTGTGAAAAAGTTCAATATTGGAAACTCATGGTGTCACACTCTAATCAGCTAATTAACTCAAAACACCTGCAAAGGTTTCCTGAGCCTTTATATGGTCTCTCAGTCTGGTTCACAATCATGGGGAAGACTGCTGACTTGACAGATGTCCAGAAGACAGTCATTGACACCCTCTACAAGGAGGGTAAGCCACAAAAGGTCATTGCTAAAGAAGCTGGTTGTTCACAGAGTGCTGTATCCAAGCATATTCATAGAAAGTTGAGTGGAAGGAAAAAGTGTGGTAGGAAAAGGTGCACAAGCAACAGGGATAACTGCAGCCTTGAGAGGATTGTCAAGCAAACTCGCCTGACCTGAACCCCATAGAGAATCTATGGGGTATTGTCAAGAGGAAGATGAGACACCAGACCCAACAATGCAGACGACCTGAAGGCCGCTATCAAAGCAACCTGGGCTTCCATTACACCTCAGCAGTGCCACAGGCTGATCGCCTCCATGCCACACCGCATTGATGCAGTAATTCATGCAAAAGGAGCCCCAACCAAGTATTGAGTGCATAGAAATGAACATACTTTTCAGAAGGCTGACATTTCTGTTTAAAATATCCTTTTTTATTGATCTTATGTAATATTCTAATTTTCTGAGACACTGAATTTGGGTTTTCATTAGCTGTAAGCCATCATCATCAAAATTAAAAGAAATAAAGGCTTGAAATATTTCACTCTATGTGAAATGAATCTATATAATATATGAGTTTCACTTTCTGACATGAGTGACAAAAAATATTGAACTTTTTCACGATATTCTAATTTTTTGAGCTGCACCTGTATAGTCCTTAAGAAAATCTGATCACTTGATCTGGACGACAGAATAGATGAGGACTTACTTTCCTCATCCATGCATCGAGAAAGAATTAGGCTTATAATGTGTCACATTATGACCTCTAGATTATGCCTCTTGTATCATAACCACACCCTCTGATGATAACTGAACACATTAAGTGATGTGCTGTACAGAAACCCCAAGAGAATCACAAAGTACAACATATTTATTACCTCTTGGTCAATTCCCTGGTGTTTGTCTGACAGGAGGCCAGATTCTTGAGAGTCTCCAGTAAGTTCTTCTTCCCTCATGTATTGGCCACCCTGAATATGCTCCTTTCCTCAGCTTTTCCCAATGGATCACGAGCCCCATCCTTAGTTGTGTTTGCCTGCTCAAGCTTGTTATTCCCTGATGTGGCTACACTGGGCTCAGGTGCTAGTCGACTGTAGGTGAACAGAGATCTAGCTGTCATGACAACAAAAAGTTTATTGACCTAACAGAGCTGGCAAAAGATCCTTCAAAAAGCATGATAGCTGCAGGCGTTTTGGAAAGGAAAATTGGTGAACATTTTTAACCATGGCACGCTTTTCTGCCAACAAAGGCTTACCTTTATCCTCAGTCGCTCACATCACAGACTAAATGAAAGACCCATTAATTTGGTTTAAACGTCTTTGGTTAATGAGCAGCTCTCAAGTGAATACTTTTCTCTGACATTTAAACTGAAATGTGCAGTGAGACCACCCCGGCTATAACTAATTACCGCTTTGCATCAGTCAAAGTAAATACAGCACGTCCACAGCAGATGCATGGTTATCAGCCTGCTTACTCACTGTGAGGCTCAACAGCTCGTCTTCTCTCCATTCTCTCCATTAAAGACACTGGCATCACAAGAAAAATTACCCATTCCTTGCCAGAGGCCACCACAAAAAAATGGCATCGTTACGGGATCCGACTTGGCTGAATGTGATCCGTGTGCATCTCAGAGGCCACCTGCTCTCAGCAAACAGGAGTATGGCACCCGGGCACATTTAAAACACTGAGCTCGTGTTTCCTTGTTCACATAATCATTGAAGCTTGCATTATCAATTTTCTCTCCCTAATTTTCTGGATTCTTAATTTGACAGATTTATGTCTGTACATATAATGCAGATTAGGACAAAATAAAACGGTTACATTGATTTACTGAGAATATACAGAATAAGGGTTCATAGTTAGGGCCACCAGTTTGTCGCTTGGCTGTAAGTCATCATGGGTCTGAGGTATGAAACGAGCCTCAAACCATCACTCTGCTGCCAGATATGCAGTAGATATGGATGGATCACTTTAAGGGTTGTTTCTCCTGACAAATTTTCATATTGACCTCTATGGAAAAATAAGTCAGGAGAAGAAACCCATCCATTTAAGTTACCCATCCATATCTACTGCATATCTGGCAGCAGAGTGATGGTTTAAGGCTTGTTTGATATGTCAGACCCTTGATGACTTAGAGCCATTTAGCCAACCATGTGTTCCATACTGTTCCAGTGTAATTTACAGCTAAATCTAGTCCAAGCTCCCAATTCCCATAGAGATCCATTAAATGCAGAGAGGTTATAGTATCGCTTGTAGGAGTACCAGAAAATAAGATATCAAGAGTCTTTTGATATTGTTGGGTCACAGACATCAGGAAGTCATGGCATGCAAAGGATGTGTGACCAAATATTTAAAAAATTACTTTATTCTACATTATGTTAAACTGTCCAATATTATTTGATGCTCGAAAATGGGGGGGGGGGGACTACGTACAAAAGGTCCGATAATTTCTAAATGGTTCATCCGATATGGATGAAAATACCCTCAAATTAAAGCTGACGGTCTGCCCTTCAACTGTATTGTCATTGTATCCTTTCAAACTCAAAGTGCTAGAGTACAAAATCTAAATAACAAAATATGTGTCACTGTCCAATTAATTATGGTGCTCACTGTATATTTTCAAGAAAATGTCAATGGGTATATTAATGCGACTCTCAAACACAGCTAATAAACTAATTTTTGAAAGGACTCAGGCTTGTAGGGGTGAGGTCTAAATCCACGCTCTGACCCCGAGTGCCATCCAGCCCTACACATTTGAACCTGGCGAGGAATTAATGCAATCAATTAAAAGTAAAATACAGTGCGGCTGCAATCAGGAGATAAATATAACGCGCAAGAAAAATAAGTTAACTTAAACGCTAAGTAGACAATCATTCCAAACAAATCATTACACAATAGGTAAGTTTTAAAAATTATTATTTAAAGGCCCGCTCATTAATTTTGGGTTGCTAATCGAAAATTAATCAGCCACAGAACAATATAACAAAAAATGGGAATTGACCAAATTTTCCATCTGTGCAAAGGGGTAAAGTAAAAAACAAAAAGCAGCAGAATCTGTGGCTCTCCAGGACCAGGATTGGTTGTCACAGCAGTAAAAAAAAATGCAACCATATAAAGCATGGGTGTGCAATCTTATCTGAAGAAGGCCAATGTGGGTGCAGGTTTTTGTTTTAGCCCAAACACCTGATTCTACTTCAGGTTGTGATAGAAGACCATGATTTGTTAATTAGTTGAATCATTCATCATCAATAGTTTTTTGTATTTAACATATTTGTGCAAGTTAAATGTTATACAGTATAACTGCTCTCATTTTTTATGTGGGCATTTCCCACTGCTGCGACCAAAACCAACCATGCTCCTGTACAACATTTAAAAATACTGCAGCATGTCCACGGTAGTAAGTAATCAAACTGAATTTAACACGAATGTCGTTTGTAAAGGTCGCTGTCAATAATCGTCTATTGAATTAGCGGCAATTACTTTATCAACTTAGATTATTGAGGTGGTGCAAGTGGGATAATTGTTTGAGAAGAGGCTATCATGACCTCTAGCTGGTGGAGGACTGAAGTACCATCTGAGAAAACGATGGGAGACAAACTGTTGGCCCTATTCATTAGTGTTTGACAAAAGGGAAGCTTTTTGCTGTCAAATCTCATACTGTGGCTCACTTAGAGAAACACTGGAAAGGTTGAACTCTTTTTTTATTTTGGCATCTGTATGGGTCAAGCCATTCTCTCCACCTCAAAACATTGTGAGATGTGTTGAACAAAATATACCATTTAATGAAACTGTTTTGTGAGGTGAACCTTACTACTTGTGCCAAAGCTATTTTGGAGTGTTTACACATTTTCTGCAGTTCTCAACCATCCTTTCAGCTTCAGTTTGTTCCAGGCAGCGGGTCATAGAATGTCCTAGAACCAATCCTTGTATCCATATGGGTAGACATGCAAATACAAATCAAGGCTGAATGTTAAACAGAAATGGACTTATACACTGTCAGTTCCCATCAGAATAGAGAAAATATCCTCTGACAACTTCTTACATCTGCCCAAGAGCTATTCATTTTAAAAGTGAAAGTATAAAAGTAGGACATGTGGTCACGGTTGTCTCAAACAGTGTGTACATTTGCACAATGCAGACAGATTGCATGTGGTTTTGTTGGGCAATGCGCATGGGTTCACTTTTTCATTCTGAACACTGAGTTGAAACTGACAGCAGCCAGCTTTCACACAGCAGAGAAGTGGGAGACAGCGAGGGGGAGTCAGGACGGGTCCCGCTGTCACCGCTCTGCTCGGCTGCATCAATTTGGCAAATATACTGCTGGTGTGGGACTCTGCAAATATTTCACACCAGCAGGTGGATCACGGGGAGAGTATCATCAAATTAATCTTCTCGTTTCACGAGGCACGGATCTGTCCTTCACTGTTGCGCACTGCAACGCATCAGATTATTGATGCAGGACACTTTAGGGTGGCGGCTGGAGGCTGAAGCGCACAAAGTCAGCTCGTTGTTGTTGACCCTCTGGGACCTGACGTCAGGCTGTGGCATGCTGTGACAGCAGTGATTCTTTATTCTACAAAAGGGGACCGGCCATGTTGACGCTCTGCAGGTTCAGTCAGCTGTAGTCTTTGACATTCTTTTCACCAAGCAGTTGGAATTCACCGATTCGTATGAACGAGAAAATTGGCTACAACCACTTGTTCTGTATCCGGAACGCAGAACTCCAAAAATAAATGCAACGCATTTGGATTTTTTAAGAAGGCTATGACTAACAGAAGGACACTTTGACAGTGAGTTCTAACTGGTGACCACATCCTACTATTTTTAGCCCCATTTTACATCCTCCCAGCAATACATTTTGAGACACGCTGACAGCATAATTTCAGCTAAAGGTTTTCAGCCAAAATTTTTTTGTTTGAAACAAAATAGAGTTCCCATACTGCATAGCAACTGCACTATGCTGCAAAGTTACACTGTACATTCATCCTTTGATACGATTCATTCCTGCAGCTCAAACCAATCATTTTGTATTATGGCTTTAACAATGGGACTGTCAAAAAGAACAATTAACCCTTTAAACTCTTTGCATTCAGTATTATTTTATTCTCTGCTTATTATCTCAGCAGTTTTTTTTGTCATCTACAGTTTTGGTTACATTTACATTGATTGCTTCTGCATTTCAGTTCTTTTAACCCCTTTACGCAGATGCCTAGTGACCAGGACGCCGGCGCCAAAATTGAGCTCAACTGAGACATTCGTTGCTCCTCCAGCAACATGATAACTCTGCCTAATACGTGTCACTATTTTTACATAGTCCATTTCACAAGCCCTGCAAGCCTGTCTCATTCATAACAGTTAATTCTGGTTTAATTGTCTGCTCTGTTATCCAACAGAGTACATTATAACCTTAGCAATGGTATATGAAATGTCTTATTGGGTGTTTTGAACAATTAATTACAGCCCAGTATAACGGCAGTTTTCATTTTACCAGTCTAGTATTACGCAAGCTCTAAATAAAATGCATTCCCCAAAAAAGTATAAAGTAAAAAATGTGTTTAAGTGTTTTATAAGTCGCTTAATATAATATAAAACATTTTTAACACCTGAAAAGCTTTTAATTCAAGAAAATTTAAAAAAGGTTGGATGTGGCTGCATTTCAACAGCTTTTAATATGCTTTTAGTATGCCATTGGTTAAACCGACCACCGCGACAAGCCTAGTTAAAACATGTTTTTCCTGCAGTGTAAGACGTCACATTTTCGTTTTAGTTTGTTTATTACACTTGCGTTGCAAATTTGGGCTCATAGAATGGCAAGATTAAAGGAATTGATTACGCAGCAATGCGGAGGCAGAACAGACGGTCTATCTACACAGTTTAAAAATACAAGCAACACAACTAACATAAATACAATAATGATTTTTATAGCCAGTAAGTGACATTTCAAAACGGGACATAGGCTACAATGATTCTAGCTGTTCCTTTGTGTTTTTACGTTCGGAAAAAATGGCGAGATTAGGCACAGCTAAATTAGAGCGAACAGCATTTAAGGCATAGTATTACGTTTGCATGCAAGAGTTTGCATGCATTTAGTTTATTTTTTTCTCACAAGATTGAAGTAGGCCTATATAAACAAGGCACACTGTTTGATTATAACGAGCATGTTAAAGATATAGGTTGAGTAGGCTGTAATCTGTAATTTCAGGGACTGCCGATTCAGTCACATGGCCGATATCTAACGGCTCCATCCCGAATTATATACGTTTTTAATAACCAAATAAACAATCCAATGCTTAATTCTGTAAAGTTCAGAAGAGGGATACAGACAGGTGGGCACTGAATCAAAGATTTCCCTGCTGCAATTTAATTACTTCCCGCATCCAAATATGAACTGGAAACGTAAAAAATTATATCCGTTTCCAACACACTATACGTGCACTTCCGGATTTCGGCTTCAGGCACACCCCTAGTAGCTACTATCGTTTGCAGTGAAACCTGTCTGGTTTGTAACGTTACTCGAGTACATTTGAGTTTTTGCGATCAATCTGTCGGTTAGTCGAGTTGTGTCCAAATCATAGACCGTATAAAAATTATCCGAATCTACTGCATCCTCCTGTGTAGCTGATATGGTGGAATGGCAGATGGTGGAATACTATTTTATTTTCATGTTATCATACAAAATATAGGCTATGGCATATATACTTGTCACTTAGGGCATGGAAAATGCTAATTTCAATTTACTGTGCGCTGATATGTGGTAGATTAATTAATTATGAATGGGAACATTAAGAAAAGAAAATACAGAAAAATGCAACAGATAAAAGTTAGGTTTTATTGAGATACAAGAGTGAAAGATTAGGGAGACTCCAGTTACTAACTTCGGTTGTCGAGCCCCAAAATGCAAGTGTGACGTATTTTAAACTAAATCAATGTCAGAGGAGCAACAACTAACGAACAGTAAGCTGAGTTCAAAGCAGATAATTTTTTTACTGTGGTCACGGTGTTGTGCCATTTTTTGACTCCCCTGCAGATCTCTTCCCCCTTCACTATAAACGCACTAGCTTTGCTACGCGATATGCTATTAACGCCCTGTGCTTTTCTTTTACTTCATGCAGCAGGGCGACTTGCACGTCCTTCCCTCACCCCGTCCTTTTCCACCCTAGCTCCCCAGTGGTGGAACGACTTCATGCAGGTTTCAAAGTTCTGTCAGTCTCATGAGTATCACTTGTCATTTTTTAGTAAACATTCATAAAACATAACATGCTAACAGTCCTGATAAAAATTTGCATGAATAACCATACACAATGTAAATTATTTTTGAACTAGAACTAGAACCAGCACTGCCTAATTCTCCAAGACAACTCCTTGTGACTTCCAAAACATTTGAGGGACGTCCAGGAAAACAGAACAGTGTATGCTGGGAATATTTACCCTAACCAAAACTCAAAAGGTCTTGGCAAGCATAGAGCATTAACCGATCTTCTGTCATTCCAACAATCCAGCAATGCATCAGACAGGCACTATAAGGTAGCCATTCACAAGGGACATCGGGAACATTCGGGAAACATTAAAAATAAAGATCAGGGGCACTGACAGTGAAAAGATTAGTTGATGGCAAATTCACTTGGCACCTCATTGTGGCCTCATTAAATCCTGGCATGGGAAGGTGGCAATGAAGACATGCTTCCTATGGTTTTAAAGTAAGGTAATTGTAGAGGATACTGTGGAATCATTGTGATTAGCAGGAGAAAGAGAGAGCAGGCATCAGTAGATACAGGCATAAAAAGCATGCCAGATGGGAGGAATGAGGCAGTGCCTGAGCAGACCTAAATAGCCATGATATTTGCCTGAAGAAGCAGATAGGACATTCCAATTGTTCAATAGAGAGTCCCATTTGAAGTGATCCCAGTATCAAAGGGATTGCTTCTGGACCATGGCCATGGTGCATGATTGCACTCAGGGACTTCAACACCTCTGTGAAAATGCCATTTATCCTCCAGACACAAGGAGTCAACACTTTCATTCAGACGAGCCATTTCCAAGGGCCCCACTCTGAACATAACACCAGCTAGCATTTCCGATAACAGGCTGTAAGGAAGCGCCAAGATAATGCAGACTTCAGGCAGCTCTTATAAAGGTGTAAGCCTGGGAATAAATCAAAGAAAGATATTTAGGATATGACATCCATTTACGCTGTTAGTAATGCCACTGCTGCTGCTATTACTTTGTAATGATGCCAAGCCGGTCCTAACACCCAGAGGATACAGTGATAGTATGACATTTTTGCTTTGTATTACTGTTAAGATGTGCAAGCCACCACAATAACTACATACAGTAATATGCAGCTGAAAGCAATGTGTTGCAAGAAAATGGAAATGCCAGAGCATCCAATTATTTTGTCACAAAACATTTGACAATTACAGCTAAGAACATTTCACATTCCAGGGCAGACAGACCACTGTTATTGTGCACGGGGTACCGTTTTAGAGCTCTTCTTAAATCTCAAAAAACCACAACTTATTGTTGTGTCTGAATAGCAAAAATACTCTTTTTTTTTTAACGTATTGCCTTGCCATCCTAAATTGGAAGTTATAATTTTTTATGTGATAAACAAGTATCTGAAGAAAGCTTCTGGGAAGAGTGACGGAAAACCAATTAGCTTCAATCTCGGCATTATATCACTAGATACCCTAGGCCTCTGTTTTAAAGGCAATTTCAGCGTAGGCCTTGTTTATGCATGAAATATTTGAAACACTTAGTGGCAAGAAACTACTATCTTGAGACAAAATGCACTTCTTATGTTTTTTTCCCCAGTTCTAGTTAAAGTGTGGAATAATTTCCAATTTGCTTCAGACAATAGATTCTAGGCTAATGCAAACCCCTTATCTTAGTGTCCCAAGGTTATGGCCAAGAAATAGTTTATTTCTTTGTTTATTTGTGAGAAACTTTATAGTTTTGCAGAATCCAAATGCTTATTCAGTCCCTTTGACAAGACTGATATCTCAAGGAAAGGAAAGGCCTTGATAAAAAAAAAAGGCCTTGCCACTCTTGAAGGGCTGCCGTTTTTTGTATCACTTCAAGGCAGTTTTTCTCTTAATCTTCTGACATGAATAAACATTGTCATGGTGTATAAACAGTTGATATCTCAGGGACCTTTTCAAAATGTATATATGCCTTTTCCCTAGTTAATTTAAGACACGTCTCTTCAACCCTTTTTTCCCCAAACTATAACATATAGAGCAGCAAAAACAAATATCCCAATAGTAAAGGGTCAAAAGGGTGCCGTCTTGTGGGGGACATGGCGCGATAGGATTTTGCATTGACAGTGACTGAAGTCAACAGGATGTATGTAAAGAGACATCTTTCATGTCGTGTATCCATGAAGACAGTTATCTGTAGCTTTCAGCCTTTCATTGGCCATTGAAGAACACTGTAAAAAAAGGTATTTTGTCTTGTGCAGGGACCTGTCTGCCTTCTGTGACTGAAGGGCAACAAGTACTTCACTGCAGAGATTTGCTAATCTCACAAAGCTTCGGCAGACCAGGCCCAGTAAAGGTCAGAGCATGTGAATCATCATGGCTTTCTGTGACAATGACGGGAACAGATTAAATATTTGAAAGGACCAGGGCTAAAACGTTTGTCATGGGACCATGGGGAATTGGGCCATATCTTTATGTGTACATAAAAAGACAAAGTGGCACTCCAAAATCGCTGTGTACGTCAAACTCTTCCAACCGAGAAGTAGAGGCCCATCACATCAGCTTTCACGACACCAGGAAGCCCAGTGTCATGGTGGCTTTTATGGATTTTTTTTGGTCTTTTTCCTGCAAAATTAAGAAGATGGGGAGTGATATGTATTATTTAACCACCCTCACTCACTTTAATGGAACAAAGTCTTCTTCTTCCCCTTGTAAAAGCAGATAATGTTGATCCAACAAGGTGCCATTCACAAAAAGTGGATTTTTATGCATCTATAATTTATTTGTATTTTTTTGCCAGAATCAGCATATTTCAAAGTCCATTAGAGCTGCTTCTTCAAAAGTACATACTTAAACTTTGTTAGTGGGTCAGACTTACTCCTTGGTCCTATACTGTGTAATAGGTTTGAAATGCGCTCCGCTTCCAATGGACCACATGCAAGGCAACAGTAGATATTACTGCAGTTAATACTACCACCTCAATATAGATGACCTATTTCAACAAATATGTAGCAAGCACAGCTAGGGGAAATACAATTGGTTATTTCTCCAGTTCCGCCAAGAAGATTAAGGATTACCAATGTGGTTCTAGTCTCAAGAACCTACTGATTCATGGTTGTCTTTTTATTTACTTTTTAGCTTATTGACTGAATGTAACTTGGCGTGGGAGCATTTATACCCAAATAAAAATCCATAATTTGGGCCCTTATGTCAAAATAATCTTTGTAACCAAATACAATAAAACTACAATTAGATCAATCCAATAACATTGTAATGCATCTGTAATAACTTCAGTGAAAAAGCCCTCTGCCAATTATATGATTCTTATAATTGATGCTCGCATTACATTTGATAAACCAAAGACTTTAGAATCATGTTGTATAGTGTACTAATGTTCTTCTCAAATATAAATCCAAAAACCTGTGCTTTAAAAAGCTATTTTTTTGTTAAAATAATAATACATTTAATATTTGCATATTTTAAATGAGGTTCTTAAAATAAATGAAAACATTGCAGATGACACCTGCAAGCCACACACAGGATGAAAATTGCACACACTCTGCAAGTTACCTGGGAGTATTGACCTTTTTCAAATAAATATTTTAGCAAAATATCTAACTGGCGAAAAACCAAAATGAAAAGGCGTGAGTGGCATTGCTGAGAGATCAGTTACAGGTTACAGGCCTGCTCCACTGCAGGTCACTTTACAGTTTAATCAGCACAGTGCACTTAAGAATGTGCCTTTAATGACTGCAGGTGCAATTGATGCATTTTTAGAGAGAGAGAGATGTAAAGGAAGAGAGAGAGAATGAATGACAAAATGTGTGTGTGTGTGTGTGTGTGTGTGTGTGTGTGTGTGTGTGTGTGTGTGTGTGTGTGTGTGTGTGTGTGCGTGTCAAAAGAGAGTGATGGCGAGCAGGGCCTCATTCCAATTATCACTTCATTTTTATTGCTTATATGTCAGGTTTTGACATATACCTCCTTTAGCCTGGAAACCAAGTGCAGACACACACTATAACAGCCTTTTTTATAGAAACTACTTTTGTCTATCACAGCAGCACTCTTTTTTTGAGTAAAATAACAAAACGGAAGAAAAAAATGAGCAGAAAATGCACAGTTGGTAGATGGCCTTGCCCGGGGTACTTAAAAATATCTTTCTTGCTTAAGAAAGGCTGTTTCAGATTTAGAATACCCAGGTAAAGACTACATAGGCAACACTAAATAATCAGAAGTGCTATAGTTTAACCCTGTTAACTTTGGCCCACTATTGGCTATTTTTACTTAGTTTCTACAAGTCTCAATTAAGTGTCAATATCTCAAACTATTCACAGCACATCCATGGTTTAAAGTTCAAATTGAAGAAGAGGCTGTACCATTCAGGAATTTGCAACTGAATACATTTATGTCAGAATCGCCACATACAGTATATAGCCTGCATAATACGCTTAAAAATACATAGTCAAATGTTTCTATATACGTAAATAAATACGTAAACGAGTAGGTGGATGCAGTGACACTGAACAATCCTGCTTCTGAATTTTGGGGGTGGGGTTTCTTAAAACTGTAATTTATCATTTCAGAGAAATATGAGTCCTACAATTGGGACGTCGACGCCTACCCCTAGGGGGCTACCATGACAGGGTTAATGTAAAGTATGCATAGATACCAAAGATCACATTTAAACCATCAGAAAGATGCATCGGCATGTCTCATTTAAACTTTTTAAGCTCACTTTGTCCAGCTTCTGGCATCCTTAAAGAATAATCCATAATTTTTCAGTTTTGGTGGATCTGGCAACATCCGTGGTGACTGGTGGACACAATAGTTTGTTGTTATACTCCAAATTCCAGAGTTCCATTTGAAACAAAGCTACAACCCCAAACAAAGTGTTTACTTTTTTGCTTAATACCAGCAGTAGCGTATTTCGGAGAAACTAAACTGCTTAGAGCAATTACAGTAAGCAAATACATTGAATGGATGTTGCTACACAAATGCCAGGGTGAAAAGGCATCAAATATGGCATTTTGTAATGTGAAACAATTATGGATTACAGCTTTAAGGAGCAATTATATTCATATCAACATTGGGGATTAAAAAAGGTTTTTGGATATCAATTTTGGAAATATTTGGAAAACAGGTTTTATTCAATTCCACATTACAGCTAGCCTTGTCCATTCTTAAATACCTATTGTTGCTTATGCCTTTAATGCAAGGTCCCTCACTATGCCAACACAGAAATTCAACCCATAATACCCAATTGGATTTCTGAAGATAACTGTCCATTCTGAAGTAAATTTTCAGTTTAGACACAATAGGTCCAAAAATGCATTGGGTTTATACTAAGTTAGCTAATCTTGGACGTATGCACAAATAGAGAACAAGGATAAAGCAAAAGAGGATGAGGGGGGGAAAGCTAAAGAAAAAAAGGAGATAAATTATTATAATTTTCATGGCTGCAAAGTGAATCTCTGTAGCTCAGTATATCACTTCTGTTTGTATTTATTCGTAAAATACTTAATTTTTTATAGTTTGCAACCAGATAGTGAAATTCGTTGCATACTACATGGCCTCATTTACCAGAGTGAGTCATCTCTCCCTCAAATGTCATCTATGCATTGTCCCTCATACATTCAAAAAATAATCCTACAGAGATTGATCTTGAGGAGAGAAGTCTGTGTGCATATGCGTGTGTGTGTGTGTGTGTGTGTGTGTGTGTGTGTGTGTGTGTGTGTGTGTGTGTGTGTGTGTGTGTGTGTGAATGCAGCGTAGCGTGGGGGCCAAGGTTATTATAGTTTTTCATATTTAATTTAGGTTTTTATTTTTATTCGTTTTTTAATGTGACTTTCAAAATTTGGTTTTAGTTAGTTTTCAGAGTGTCTTTTTATTTTTTTCAATCAATTTCAGTTTTAGTTTTTATTTTATTTCAGTTAATAACAGTCAATAGTTGGGTTGGGGGAGAGAAAATAGATATTGGTTTTAAATGTTTGCAATAACACTATATGAAATCTGCATATAGTGCTATCAATGTTCTGTGCTATAAAAACAGTCAGGAAAAGGATCAGAAACTAAAACTAAAAATAATTCCTGGTCATTTTAATTTTATTTCAGTTAATTTTGGAACACTGCATTACAGTTTTAGTTTTTAAAGTAATTTCTATTTTATTTCAGTTAACTAAAAAGTTTTTTTGATTTTAGTTTCAGTTTTAGTTTGCAAAAGCATTGGTGGGGGCACACTAAAAAAGAGCTGGTTTATGACACTGTGTAGTGCAGCGGGACCATTCAGAGAGGATGTTTGTGTCTATACAATAATGTGTGAGTGTGCGTCTGTTTGTGTGGACTATTGGCGAAACTGACATTGAGCTGCAGTGTAGCACAGGGGCGGTCATGCCGGTGGCTTAAAAAAAGAAGCGTGTGTGTGTGTGTGTGTGTGTGTGTGCAGGTACATCTGTGTAATATGTCCCTGTACTCGTGTGTAGGGTGTACTGAGGGACAGAGCAGTCACTGAAGTGTGACTGCCTTCCAATCAGAAAGGTTGCGTGCGGAGACTGGCGATGGGTCATCTTTCAGCCAAACCCAGCGGGCAGGCCAGCACCTCTGATTAGGGCCATGCCAGGAGACAGGAGGGGGGACCAGCCCATAAATTAAATTGCAAGAATCCATAAATTAAGGATTGGCGGTATTCATTAAACCTCAAATTGGATTTTGCAGGTTGTCTGACTCATTTAGTTTGTGCTAACAAAAAAACAAATGGACTTTGAATTTTCGTTAACCCCTCCTTACCGCTGTGGATTTAGAAACATTATAATTAAAAGTTGGCCCTGTTCGCTACAGAGACACCTTGAGGCGCAGTTCATTTTCTGTCAGCTCATTTTCAACCAGGATTAAGTGCCAACATTTATCAACACTATTCCACATGTGGAAGTACAGGCAAGCTTCATGTCCAGAGGAAAAATCTATTCTAAGCTCTGCCTGTCACAGGACAACAAATTAATTTCACAATTGGGTTGCCTCTCAATTATTAAAACATTAATCTAAAGTGTGCAGAAAGCACAGAAAGGTTTTGGAATTGTATAGTACATGAAAGTAGTCACACAGGCATATCATGCCCATTAAGATGCCACAATGTTACTGATTTAATAGTGTATGCTTGATGTCTCTATAACATCTGAAAATACCAATGGGGTTTGATGAGGAAACATTGATTGAGTGTAATATGTACATATGTCACCATGTCAGCATTTCACTGTTCTCACTGTAAACATCGGTTCAACTTGAAAAATACCTTACTCGTAAAAATACTTAACTCTTCCCCTAGTTACATTCAAAAGTCAAAGATTTTATTGTTATTTTTTTAATGGATTCTACATTTTCTGGATGAGAGAAGTGCATAGAGTACCTTTGTGCATAATGTCATCGCCGCTTTCAATAGAATCTATATTGGATTCAGTCTTACTGCTACCCGCCTGCAGGCAGCCAACAGACTTGCCAACAGAGGAAGAGGCGTTGAGTTAAAATAGCAAAAATAGAAATCTATAAAGCCCTATGGTGCAGTTTATTTGTGGATTTGTAACTTTATGTTGTTGAAAACAGTTATAATTATAGTGTTCTATATGAGGGAGGTCATCAGATGTGGAATGTTACCCACTTCCCATTAATATTCTCCAACTTTGGTTACTTGAAATAATAATTTCTGTTCTTTTCAGATCGAAGCGAAACAGAGCAAAAAAAAAAAATGCTTTGATTCTCTGGAGTCCATGCATGTATACCTTCCTCGATGTATTTGTCTCGAGTCATGTTCCACTGGCCATTTATAGAAAACAGAAGTGCTTCATTGCATTTCTCAAATGAATTAAAAAACGGAATTTGCATTGAACAAAGAAGCTTACTAAAATTAGCCTGTGCACTCACGAAAAAGGCAAAAATAGAGCTTCCCCACTTATACAATGAATGGAGTTGTATGGCGATGAACTGCCACGGTCATCAGAAATTCCAGATCACAAAAGTATCCACTGAACTGAAAACACACAGACGGATTCCTGACAGACAATAAAACAGTATCACCTGACCTCACACTGTTTCTTCACTCCATCACATTACAATTTAGGCATTTAGCAGAGCAACTTACAGCTTATATTATTTTTGTCAACAACATATTTATACAGCTGTATTTTTACTGAAGCAATTTAGGTTAAGTACCTTGCTCAAGGGAACAACAACATTACCCCAAACCTGAATCAAATCAAACCTGCAACCTTACAGTTCCCCAGTTCCCTAACATTGTGCTACACTGACGACATCAGTATGTAGTTTGTATTTCACATTGTGCCCATAATAATGAAAACCCATTCCTAGCATTATATGTGAAGGGCTCACCAAGGGTGGGGTATTCTATTTCAGTTTCTCATGGAAAAAAACCTGAAATGACAGACTCAATGGTGATAGATTACTCTGACACAAACAGAGCAATGGCCTCAACCCTTGTCAGCTTTGCTGAAAATTCAGTTTACATTCAATTATGGAAGTTTGAGGCGATTTATGCTTTAACTTTTCAATTATCCAGACTGTTTTGGTCAATGTCCTGTTGAGTGTTGAAGTTACAATCAGGGAGAAAAAATGCAATTACATCTTAGACGTGTTGATATGGTGCATTAAAATAATGTAATTTATTTGCCTTCAAATTCTCACAGCTTGTACAAACTCTACTTGATGTGCCTTCTGGATTTTACAGAATTGTGCCACTCACAAATTGGGAAATAAATCCAATTGTCTCTAAATATAGTGACCTTTTTTATTATTATATTGCAGGTTAAATGGCCCATACTCTATATCCAAATAACAGCAAAGTGTGTTGAGATTTTTACAGAAATTACATTCTTGCTCAGGGGAAGAATTTGAAGCAAAGTGAATTGGTCAAGGAGAGGTTGCCACAGCGACAGAACCCCTGTAAACTCTGATAATGTATTTAGCGTTTTATGGCCCAAAAAGATTCACATCACATGACTGAAAAGTGGATCGCCGATTGTACCCAGGTCATGCAGCAGGATGTAAGGCAGAGGGAGGAGCACAAAGAAAGGGGATGTAATAATGGAATTTTGTGCTAAATAAGATATTGATTGCTTATGAAAGCACTGAGGGCTCATAAGGAAAGGAGTATTGAACCAAATGTGCCATCCATAAAGGGCTGCATCCTCTGTTTACCTCATGCTGCGTTTTTCTTTGTCTGAGAGGATACTGTGGCTATGAAGGATATGCATGGCACAAAAATGTTTAAGTATGAAATCTCTCAGACAGAGAGAGAGAGAAAGAGAGAGAGAGAGAGTCTTTGTATGTGTGTATAGAGGTCAGGGTTAGCGTGAAATGTCTGACCACCTGTGAGAGACAAATGGCCAAATATGCTCAAAGCTATTTCATTTTTTTTTGAGAAAAATAGGTCAGACATCTTGGCTTGATCTCATTCTGCAACATGTCAACACTCTTTGAAAACAAAGAAGAGAAATTGCTCCAATAAGATTTGTGTCTCTGGATCAAGTTGTTTCTGAGTTCCATTCAAACCATATGAGCTGGACAATGTGACAGTGCTCTTTGTTCTCTGAGTACCTGCAGAAATCACAGGCGTAATCCAAAATGTGGGAGAGGACTATTTCGCATTGCTTAATCGGGATCTGGATACAGATTGGTCAGAATGGAACGGGAATTCTGCTCTCCGCTCTTGATATTGATTTGCTCAAAAACGTGCCAGTTTGGTAAACAGTCTGTAACCTGGATTTTGCCATTTCAGGTTTCACCCCAACCTCTAAATCCCAGAGTTTGAGTTCACCCACACTGATGCGCGCCCACACCCCATGTGACACCTGCAGTAATTCCTCTCGTTGCTCTTCCTCTACAAATTAATTCTTAATATAGACTGTGGTAATTTAAAGAACCATGACAGTGCATTCTCTTCCACACCTGTGCTTCAGTAAGACAGCACTGGAAACATTTTATTTCTTTGTACAGGAATAAAGTCCTGCGCTAGATAAATATAAAGACAGGATTTTCCCAAAAAATGGCTATAGACTCTCCAATTTGCTTTCTTAGTTTGTTTCTTTAATACACCAAACAGGCCGATGTGTGAATTTAGACGTCTAACCTTTGCGTTTCATTAAGTCCCTTGATATCCTTGCATACTGCATATACAGCCTGAGTTCCATTTACGAACTGTGCATTAAATATCACAGCCCTGCCACATAAAGATACGGCACTGCAGCAGCTCGCTATACGCAGACATCGAACCGTGACACTAATCAGTCGGAACAACTGCAGGGAACCTGGTTATGGGAAATCATGGTCACTGTTCAGTAAGGCGTGGCAGTACAACACAAATGTGTGCTTCCACCTGAAGGTGAATTTTAGCATGAAAATATCACGTAAAAGCACACAACACAAAAACATCAGATATGTATTAACCAACTCTTAATGCAATGACTTCAATAAAGGAAGTAAACAAAGTCCTCACCCAAAGAATATGGATTGCAGATATGTATGACGATGATTTTTGTTTTTTGTATGATGTTTATTAGGATTAAATCAGAATGTATTATCTTATATTCAAAATTAGACATCTGTTGGTGGTTTGGCAGCCTAATTTTGGTTGCTTTCTGATTTGTCTGCACAGACTATGAATAATACCTGTATTAATGTTTTTTGTCTAGTTTAATCTTATCTCTATACTGTATGTGTGCTTTCTGAAAGAAAATGAGTGGAGAAATTTTCCCGTTGCACCCTTCACAAGCATAGCTTTGCTGCAGGATGAAGAAGAGATTTTTCAAGGTCTCTTTCTTTCTCTGTGTTTCGATGAAAGAGAAACACAGCTTTACTGCAGGGCCATGGACAGCCAACAGGCTGAGTGGCATTTGTGTAACCTGATTAATTTGGGTCATCTCCTGTGGCCTCTCAACACAAATAAGAGAGACAAACACATTACTGGTCACACTGAAGTGCACTGTAATGATTCACTTGTTCATTCTCCCTTTCGATTGAAAAACACGTCGACGGTGGATGCCTGAGTGGTGCGCGAGGTCATCGGCACTCTGTCCACCGTCTCATTCTTTCAGAGTTCACACGGTGTGTGTATTTGTGTGCGAATCATTTGTTGTGTACTGGCTTCCTGTGCCCCCCTCCCCACCGTCGTACAGTCCTAGCTATCAGGGGTCCTCCGTCTAATCGACTCCTAAAATCCGCTGACAAATGGGTTATGCAATTAAGTGGATTCTACTAGATATTAATTTTATTAATACAAAGAGAACTCCGTGTGGCAGAAACAGATGGAAAGGTGGTTATAAAAACACGGATATTGCACGCAGAATGAATTGACAGGTAATAATTGGCAGGTGACTTAACATCTGGGTATTTATATCTTCAAATAAGCAAGTTATGCTATCGCAGATTATTGGGATGGCAGGTATGCCATCCGCCAAGTTATGGCCCCATACCTATACAGCACTATTCAGGGTTTCCTACAGAAATAACCACAATGACCACAGACTTTCAGCCCTTAAAAACATCAACTTCTTCACGTTCTGACCTCATGTAACCACACATAATTCAGATGCAACTTCACACATCCACACAAGAAAGCCCCAAACCTGGTTTATTTTGCCTTCCTCTTCCGCTTCTTCTTCCCATTTTTCCTGTCTACCCAGAGACCCTCACTACCTGCCCTCCGCACCCTCAAAGAATAATTCTCCCCATTGGGTAACAACATCGCATACCTGATTTATCATAACTGTACCTGCTCTCCCAAGCTTATCGCCAAATAAAAACGCTTCAAACTAACATCGACACATCACAAAATCACAGACATTAAATAATGTTTGGATACCATTGCTTTGGAATAGAGCTAGTGTATTTAGTGTGAGCTACGATAGGCAATATTGTTAGTTGTAACTTGGCCACATTTTGATATCAATACTTTTAAAGGCAGGCCTAGTTTTTGCAAGTTGGAATTAAGGACCTATAGACAGCGCTCTGTAGGCTGTGCGTGAGTAACTTGGCTTTTTTTTTTTACGTCGGAGACGTTTTTTATGAGATAGCACACACAGAGGCATATACATGTATATCCGTTTGAATAAGAAAATGTCACTGTTGTAGGGAGGAATGTACAAACGCTTTGAGTGAATTATGGAATTGTTTCATTGCTCACCACCCAGCATCTTCCAATTCACCAGGTTTCATAGGAACCCAGCCAGAATCAGCGACAACAGTTCATAAACTAAAATGGAGGCCAGGAACATGCATTTAAATCTTTGACTTTTTCGTCGCTTTTGTATATTCCACAAATTTCAAGTTAAGACAGTAAGGCGAACTCACCAGTAGCTGAAGCCTGTGCATAGAAATTTGATGTGTTCAGCATCTTTTTACAATTAATGTTAAATCAGAGCCTATGTCATTCTAACACAAAGATTTTATGCTATATATATTTGACTGAAACTGGAGATCAGTAACATTTTTCCTCTCCTGTGCCATTCACTAGAAGTTTATAACTTTAATGACTGGATATCAGTATATTAATTTATTTATTAATTTAGCAACAGGAGAAAATTATTTGCTGAAATACCCACAAATACTTTACTATAGTCAAAACCTGGGTTACGTTCTAGAACAAATAAATACACCCTGCTCCATTTTTAGCAAAGCTGTTGGCTCAAATATGTACCCCACAGACTGCCTTTGTCATGTGACTATGAATTATTTAATACATGGCTCATAAATATGTACGCAAGTATTCATGCAATTTCCATCATGCTGCAAAAATATGAATATGAATCATAAGGTTATTTGTGACACCTTGAACTATAGAGTGGCAGTTGCCAGATATTTTCACTACATACCTGTAATGCACTTCCTGCTTTTGAGCTTTCCACACTAGTATGTATAATACCTAAAAGGTGCTGGGCAACAATGACCCGAATAAATCTAATTTAATATTGTATAATGCTATCACATCTTAATATGTAGGCTAGCACCTGTACATTTGGCATCTAACTTTGTCACCTTCCTCATTATCTGCTTAACTAGAATGTTCTGCTGGTTGAGTTTCATGCATGGCTGAGTCAGCCCATAATAATGAGTTTTGCACTGTGGTGCTCTAGAAGAGAAACTTAATCCTAGGCAAAGCCACAGTCAGTGGCTCTGCGTCCATTTCATAATTCGAATAAAACTAATAAAAGGTTTTGCTATTTCGCATAAACGTGTTACTGTGATGGGCCGATGAGGATACGAAGGACCCACTCATCATTGGGGGGAAAAGAAAAAAACTCTAAATTGAATATTGCATCTCAGCCAAATTAAAATTGGCTTTTTAACTAAAGTGGACCCGTGATGATCCATTTTCACCATCACAACCCTTCAATAATTTTTTTTTTTTTTAAATAAAGTCCAGAGCATCAATCGACATTTGGTCTTCATCTCTTGCTGCAATTCAACATTTGAAAAGCAGGTTTTAAAATTAAGTTAAAGCTTAAAAGTTAAAGCTTGTGTTCTTTCTCCAAGAACAGTTTGAAAAGCTAATGACCAACCTGAACAAAAAAAAAAATTTGTCCAGTCAAATTATGGACAAAATAGAATATAGGCAGCATATGTTCATTTACTTTATGCGAGGATGTACAAAAAAATGCACTGCTGCCACACACCGTTTGAATTGTTCAACAGACACTTCCAACTGATTTAGTGTGTGAGGTGACAGCCATAATTGTGATAAAGTATTTACTATTACACAAACATCCCATTTTCTCATTTCCATATCAATGAGGGTGCCGGCTGTGGGCGTGTTGTATTGTTAGAATTGTATCGTACATTGCTTTGTCCATAAATCGTCCTTCCAATGCCATAGGTCAGGGTGAATCACAAGTTAAACCACACCCTGCCTGGCCTCTTTGATATGTTTATTTTATACATTATATATTACTGTGGTGTTAATAACATTTCATTTTACAATTTAGGAATTGCATTTATCCAGAGTGACTTACACAGATGACCTTCTTTTGCATGCAATCTCATTTTTGTACTGCTCAACATTTACCCAAGACATTCAGGTCAAGTACATCAGTCATGGGTCCAGCAACAACCTGCTAATCAAGACTGCAACCTTAAAGTTAAAAGCTCATTTCTCTAACCATTATGCTACACTCCTGCCATAACCCACCCTCTGGAATCACCAGTGCTTTAGTATTGTTTTCCCAGTGCAGCCTTGCATTCCACGGAGGACAGAAAAATGCAACAAAAAAAAGATAAATTCCAGCTGTTCCTTGTCAACTGGATCACTGAATGAGTGTTTTCCCTCCATGTGAATGCACACGTGGATCATGCTGGATGGATTAGCAGCTGGACGGACCAATTTGTGCTTTAACTGAGCATGAGAACTGTGCATGTGTGTGTTCTTTAGTCGGTCCATTTTGTTTTGCCACGGGTGTGTGTAAAACGAAAAGTCACGTCTGAGTTAATAGACCTTTCCAAGAAAAAATAGGTGTGAGCTGTCCTCACAAATGAAGAAACCAGCAAATGAATACTCTTAACTACAGCCAAGAAAAAGCGCCAACGCCGTTTTAAATTGTAAGTCCGAGTGTCAAACCTTTTGGTTGGCCAATTTTAGCCGATGACCCAGTTAGACATCCTTGTCCTTCTCAAGTCTAATCGTTGAACTTCAAAGAAAGTTATAAAATTAGGAAAAAATGTAATGTAAATGGTTTATCTCTGTTAACCTACAGCTGTCTGTGCTCAAAATGTTTTAATTTATTTGCCTCCATTGACAAAAATGGAGCACATAAAATGGATGTGATCCTTTTGCGGTCCTTGTGTTTTATATCAAATAAAACAATAATTCATCTAGGTTGCTTGGATAAACCATACCATCATGTCACACACCGTAACACACCCCTGCAAGGGAGATTTTAAAGTTTCCGGTTTTCACCGCGGTTGCCACATAGAGAGAGACCTTACCTAGTTAGTATTGATAGGTAAAGATTCTACTTAAATCTGCGGTGCATATGGAATGATGGGGCAAGTAAATTAAGTTAAGTTATTTTAATAAACTACCAAGGCGTGTCCAAAGTGCAGGCTGAAGTGCAGCTGTGGCATAGTTGTACACGTGGCTAGTTTAAGAGGAATACATGACCTCTGGGTGTGGTGGAGGTTGGGCCGCATAGCGGCCAGTCAGATGGGTTGCTTTCTTTCCCTGCGTCGTCGCTGCATCAGGTCGTATGCGACCTGGCAGTTTCGTCACGTCCAGGAGTCATCGCACGTGCATTTAAAGCACCTTAAAAAAAAGCCTCCTCAGGCAAATTATGTTATCAAGGCTGCCAGCTGGGAGGCTTAACTGCATATAAACCTAAAGTATTGGTGTATTTGTCATTTTTCCATTGCAGTCAACCGAATCAGCAAGAAACCCAGTGTCGCAATATTCCTTATCAATATCAAGTGCACACGAATAGACAAGCATTAAACCGATACAAATGATCTTACATTTATAAGAAACCTAAATACTATCAAAATTCAAAGAAGGAAAAATACATTATCCCTATGTATTTTGCAAAAACTGTTTATTGAAAGTACCCACCAAGTACGGTTGCACAGTAGACACGCTCAAATTAATGCAACCCTATTAATTAACACTAACCCTAACACACACACAAATAACTAACTACCCAGATAATATGAACAGATAAAACAGAGGAAAGACCAATTTGGGTCTTCCGCAACTGTAGTGGTCAAAACATGTTGAATGTTTTATGTTTATAGGCATATGGTAGTGTTATCCAGATTGACTGAAAATCAGAGGACCTTGCAGTTTATCCGGGGAATGCATGAGTTGGATCACAAAGAAATGATGTTCCGCAGGTGGGTGCGGTCCCTTAGGCCTAGCCATTGAGATATATAAAAACTGGAGACATCTTCTGCCTACCGGTTCAACGTATTTATAAGGTGGAGCGTAAGATTCGGAGAATCAAATGCGACAGCTAAGGCTTCTAAAAAGTACACACCGTAGCGTGCACCAAAAAGGCGGACGGGTCCGCACTATGAGAGGGGACTATATATATATATATATATATAAATAAACAAAGAATGGAGAATAGAAAACACTACAAAGTTAAAAATAAATAAATAAATAAATACCTCTCGCTTACAATATGAGCAAGCGAATAAACAAAAGTAAGAAAAGGTAAGAGGTAAGAAAACAAACGAAAGGTAAAACAGGAAAAGAAAAGAATTTTCTCACTCTCAATATGGGAGAGTGCAGGAGAGAAAGGCAAAGAAAATAACAAGCAATCTGCCTCAACAAGAACAGAGTGCAAACCAAACCGAGGGACAGACAGCAACTAAGAGAAAAACTATTCCCACTATGGAATAACTCTAAGAAGCTCAAGCAAGTCCCTCGTATCACCGGAATGGAGGCGTAAAAATTCGATAGAGCGCCTCGACGACACCAAAAAGAAGGACGACCACAGAACAACCGAGGCTGCCAATAACCATGACAGTATTCCTATGGGAGCAGCTCATTTCTTCTGTCCAAGATAGTATAACTTGGCCAGGGTAAATTCATAGTTTTGAACCGACTTCAATAGGGAAATTTGTTTTGGCACCAGAGGCTTACTAAAGGGTAATACCTCCGTAACCACTACGAGTTTGTGCGCTTTAGGGAGAATGCCAATCCCTGGTCCCCAGGGGCTAGCCTATGGCCTAGGCCAGGGGTAGGCAACCCTGGTCCTGGAGAGCCGCAGGGGTGGCTTTTTTTTTTTTTTTTTTAAAAAATACTAACTACTTAGACTAAAGAAGAAACAAGGTGAGGTGAGTTAATGTAATCAATCAACTGCTTTAATTTAAAAAAAAAAATGGAACAACAAAAAAAAAAACCAGACCTGCGGGGCTCTCCAGGACCAGGGTTGCCTACCCCTGGCCTAGGCTATTTGTCTAACTAGCTAGCCAACACCAGCATGGCACAGGACACAGAAAGGTTCCAGAAAAAAATATGAAAAGGAAAGTTAAAAACCAAGACAAAAGATAAGCAGAAAAATTCAGTGTTGGAGAAACTTAGTGAAGTAGTTCATGACAATGATTCAAGTGACAGCTTTGTTATGTAATGAATGTGAAGCGCTGTACGTATATGACAGCGACAAGGCAGGTACTTCAAGCATGGTACGTCATGTGCATGCATGCAGAAAATCCAGCAACCAGCTGAGACAGAGTACAATAGCATCATACATCCGTCCAATCAGCAGAAAAGAACCAATGCAAGTTTATGGATGACTGTGCTGCATTAATATGCGGCATTCGATATTGTCACTGTCAAAAGATTTACACAGGCTGCCCAGCCATTAATTAATATTGTAGGCAAACATGGTGCTGTCGAAGCAGATACCTTCATCCCACTGCACTGTGTGCTACAAGAAATAGCAGCAGGCTCCTGCTGAGGAAAAATTATCTGTCATCAAGTCCTCAAGAAGGCGATGGAAGACGATGATTTAATTTCACAAGTCACCCGAGTTTGAGCAGAACAGTAGGCTAAAAAGCTAGGCTTGAGGTCAGCCCATGACATTAAATTTAGACAAACCTTATAAAAAAAATTGTTGGCAAATTCGTTTTTATAAAATAAGCCTGTGGAACTTTTATTTACAATAAATGTTTATTGGCTATTATTTCCGTGTTTTTTATTATTATTGCTTTTCTGTTTGTATAGGCTATTATGTAGCCCTATACCCCACTGAGGAATAATGCTTTGATGGATAAATCATTAGGCTGGGTGGCGGGCGGGTGGGCGGGTGATTGATGTGCTGATTCGGATGATGTCAGTGCTGACCCACGCATCACAAGCATCTGGGTACTATGTCAGAGCTGACCGGTGCATCACAAGCGTCTGGGTACTATGTCAGAGCTGACCCGCGCATCACTAGCGTCTGGGTACTATGTCAGAGCTGACCCGCGCATCACTAGCGTCTGGGTACTATGTCAGAGCTGACCCGTGCATCACTAGTGTCTGGGTACTATGTCAGAGCTCACCCGCGCATCACTAGCGTCTGGGTACTATGTCAGAGCTCACCCGCGCATCACTAGCGTCTGGGTACTATGTCAGAGCTGACCCGCGCATCACTAGCGTCTGGGTACTATGTCAGAGCTGACCCGCGCATCACTAGCGTCTGGGTACTATGTCAGAGCTGACCGGCGCATCACAAGCGTCTGGGTACTATGTCAGAGCTGACCGGCGCATCACAAGTGTCTGGGTACTATGTCAGAGCTGACCCGCGCATCACTAGCGTCTGGGTACTATGTCAGAGCTGACCCGCGCATCACTAGTGTCTGGGTACTATGTCAGAGCTGACCCGCGCATCACTAGTGTCTGGGTACTATGTCAGAGCTGACCCGCGCATCACTAGCGTCTGGGTATTTATTTATTCATTTGTTATTTTTCTGTCGCAAAAATTTGAGCGCGTTGCTGTGTACTCCTGTTAGCGTACCTTGCAAATGCAAATCAACTGCATTGCTTTCAGAAATAATGAACCACCAGAATAATAAAACTTCCCAAACGAAACCAAAGATAGCTCACCAGTAAAAAGAAGTATGTTCGTAATGATGTTCGCATGATGTTGAAAAAACATTTCCGATTAGAGTTAGTTTGATTATCAAATAATTAATTAATTATTAATTTAAACTAAGTTCTGTGGCTAATAAATGCAACTAGCCAATTTGCAAAGTTAACAGTAATGTAAGTAACAATTCCAAGAATTCTAATTGTTTTAATTGGCATAAGTTAACATATAAATATTAGTTCTAAAAAATATTTTTGAGATTCTGTTGTTCTGTTATTTCACAAACACATATTTTAGACAATTTGACAAGAGTAGAGAGTCTCTCTTAAAATTCAATAAAAAGTCTTGTTTAATCACTTATCTGCCCCATATGTTCCAACATGCGCATTGGTGCGCCTGGTCTGTGTTAGTTAAAATGCGAACACATTATTCAACATCAAACTTCTATATGTGCCAATGTTTACTGACACGCCCCCTATTGCACTTCCCAAGCCATGTCGACACAATTGGGTTTACTGCAGACCACACAACTACCAACTACCTACTTCAGCACATGCAGAAAATATTCACCTCTGCCCCTTGATGAATACAGAAGTGACGCAGTAAAGCCATTTAATTGTCCAGGATGCAGTATCATATGATTCATTAAAAAATAAGTTTAAATTTAAATGTACAACAACTCAAGGACTCACTTAACAATAAAAATATTTGTCTATTTACTTTATAGAATGGTTGATAATTAAACTGAATTCAAGGATTAGTATACTTTTTTCTCTCCAAACTCTACAATCCCAAATGCGCAAAAATCAGACCCTCTGTAATAATTAAGCAATACATATCAGGGATTTCAATGACTACAGTACGGATACAATATTCTGTAGTCAGTTCCCAGGCTGAGGGACCAAGCTGAGACATCTGACAGAAAACAGGAATAAAATAATGTCACAAATAATGTGCACCCCTAACACTATAATCCACATATAATTTTACTGTTTAAGATATAAGATCCAATCCATACCAAATTGCAATTGTTTTTTGTTTTTTTTGCATAATCTCGCTAAGAAATCCCTGAAAGGCAAAGTGGAACTTATTTTTCTTGTGACCAACGTCAGTCGAAAAAGTTTAATAATAACTCATACATAGGAGATAAACTCTTTGCCCAGAAATCAAAAAGATTACCTTGCCTTTCAGGGTTAAGTGGAACATAAGACTTAGCGTTGGCAATGGAGCAGGATTTCTATAGCCCAACACAAATTCATGAAAACTACCCAAATTGGCTTAATTTGCAAAATAACACTTAATTAGGCTATGCCTATCATGAGATCTAATTATTGTGAGAATAAAAATTGTATGGAGTGTTCAACTTGCCTTTCAGGCCTTCCGAAAAAAGGCATTTCGTCTTAAGGAAACGTGAAAACCTAGGAAATGTTTACGTTTTCATAAGAGCTCTGTCAGAATGTTTACGTCCCTGCAGCTGAAGACTGATGCTCAGCTGGCTTCTCTGATGAAGTCCAGCATAGATAATCTGTGTCGGGGGGACATGTGATTCCATAGCATAGCAGCGGTAAGCAATGCAGCCGCGTCATCTTCCCAAAGGGCAGACTACCTCCAGCAGACGGAGCGCGACAGGGCGCCTACGTTGCTCCGGTGTAGCCGTTCCCAGTGTGCTGTCTGGGTAGACGTGCATTATACCCAAGTAAGCTCTGGAAGATCGGGACACGAATAATCACTTTATGCAACTCTATCAAGCTGCCCTCTCCCTACTTCTTTTTGTCATGTTTTGTATTGTCAAACATTTGGGGTGTCAATCACAGGGTAATAATTAGTCAAATGTATAGTCAATACTAAAATCATCTGACGAAATGATTTAAACTTTTATAGGCAGAAGGGTTGTTTCTATAGGAAAATTGACAATAACATGACCGGAAAACAGAGAAAAAGAATGTTTCCATAGGGAGCAAAAATGTTTGACAGAAAACTTCAACCTGAAGGCCAGCAGAAGGAAAGACGTTAAGTTGCACATTAATGTGATCACTCAGTTTTCTCTCCTAAAACTGAACATACTGTTATTTGTCGTGATGAATCGACTGTTTGTAGGAATCTCATACAAATTTGTGGCATCCTTACAGAATTTTACAGGACATTAGGCTTAGACCTCCCACTGAGTAATTGCCTCATCGCCCATAATATGCTGAGAGAAGAATATTCTGTGGGAGTCCACTGTTATGACTGTTGCCACTCAGACTACACTTTTACTTCACAGCTTGAGAAGTGTCAGAGGAGGTTCAAGTTCCAAAAAACAAGAAAACTCAATGGCCCACTAAATTAACCTTTATATTATTTACCACCATTTTGCAAAACCATATTAAACCATTGCATAAATAGTGTCTGCATAATGTAGGGAAGTTTTTGCAAATTGTATTTTTAAAGAAAAAAAAAACTAAAAAATAAAAAAGTGTATAAAAAATAATATGAAATATATTATATTACTAAATATTTAAAAAATTACATTATTAAAAAAAAAAAAAAAAAAAAAAAAAAATGAAAAAAAAAATGAAAAATTTTTTTTTTTTTTTTGTTAATAATAAAAAGTAAATAGTGCAGGTTTGTATGCTGCTGCAGTCGTGATTACATTTGCAGAGCTGCCACAGAGAGTAGGCAGTGGCACCAGACACTGTTGTTATATGACAGTATGTGTGTGTTTGTTATGACTGCTCTTTTACACAACATTTGCACATGTCTGATGTATATATAGGTCTACTAAAAAAAAAAAAAAAAAAAAAAAAAAAAAAATGCCTTGTGTGCGACCCGACACATCCCCCCCCCCCCCCCCAGCAGCCCTGCTCCTAGGATAATAGCAGTGCCACACAAGGTCAATATGTCAGTCTGCAATGGGCTGATAACAAATAAAATAAGTAAGCAAATAAATAAATAAATAAATAAATAAATGTCACTATTTTATTCACCTTACGACAATATAGTAAAATGTTGCTTGCCCGTAGCTAGCTATATTTAATTATGTCTATATAATAACTAACAGTCAAGCCGGAAAGTCTGACTCTCCTTTCCTTCTCCATGTTTTATTACATTACAGACATATTCTACAATAGATTGAGTTAATTTTTTGTCTCAAAATTCTACACAAAATAGCCCAAGTGAAAACATGTTTTTAGAAATTTTTACAAATGTATTAAAAATCGAAAACTGAAATCTTTCATTTAAATAAGTATTCATACCTTTTGCTTTAACATATTTTGAAAGTATCATATTTAATATTTGGTCGCATATCCTTTGCATGCTGTTACTTCCTGAAGTCTGTGACCAATCAACATCAAAAGACTCTCGATATCTTATTTTCAGGTACTGTTACAAGCGATACTATAACCTCTCTGCATTTGAACTGATCTCTATGAGAACTGGGGGGTGAGACTAGATTCAGCTGTAAATTACACTGGTACAGTATGGAACACATGGCTGGCTAAATGGCTGTAAGTCATCAAGGGTCTGAGCTATCGAACGAGCCCCAAACCATCACTCTGTGGATGGATCACTGCAAGGGTTATTTCTCCTGACTCATTTTCCTATAGAACTCTATGGGGGGAAAAGTCAGGAGAAACAACCCTTAAAGGGATCCATCCACATCTACTCCATATCTGGCCGCAGAGTGATGGTTTGGGGCTCGTTTGATACCTTAGACCCTTGATGACGTACAGCCATTTCGCCAGTCATGTGTTCCATACTGCACCAGTGTAATTTACAGAATGAATCTAGTCTCACCCCCCAATTCTCATAGAGATCAGTTCAAATGCAGAGAGTTTATAGTATCGCTTGTAACAGCACCTGAAAATAAGATATCGAGAGTCTTTTGATGTTGATTGGTCACAGACTTCAGGAAGTAACAGCATGCAAAGGATATGCAACCAAATATTAAATATGATACTTTAAAAAAGATGTTAAAGCAAAGGGTATGAATACTTATGTAAATAAAACATTTCAGTTTTCGATTTTTAATACATTTGCAAAAATTTCTAAAAACATGTTTCCACTTTGTCATTATGGGCTATTTTGTGTAGAATTTTGAGACAAAAAATGAACTCAATCTATTGTAGAATATGTCTGTAATGTAATAAAATGCAGAGAAGGTGAAAGGGGAGTTCAGACTTTCTCGCTTGACTGTACGTACATCCACAATTTATTGTAAACAAGTGAAGTACTTTTTTTCTACAAGATGGGTTTATCAGTTTATTTCACAAATTATAAATGTAGTACACCTGGAGATTTCTCTGGAATCTATTTTAAAATGCATCATATTGAAATGTCACTTTAGTGACAAGTACAATACTACATCAGGAAGTACAGAAAAATTAGTTGTTGCAGGAAATGGCATATTCACATGAATTAATGCAGTGATGTAATAGAAGTGCGTCGAAATAATGGCTACTGCCTGCAATTAAAAAAAGATATATTATTTTAAACCAGTCACCCCTCAAAATTAAATTTAAAAAACCATTACGCTGCTACTGCCCATCTGTTAAACCAACATCATTATATTCTTGTAACTCTTGCGATATGGTAACACAAGCTCTCATGAAAGGTGCTCCATAGAGCACAACTCCTAACCTTTTTAGTCGAATCTTATGAATACTGTAAAATACTAACCAAGTGAGTACTGGTAAGCTTAGAAAAGCAGTTTTAATATTTTCTTTTCTTGGTGTGAACATTGGACCAACTTTGTTGTCACTGAGAAGTTTAGAGCACTTAGGGCTTGTGCCCAGCAGTGCTCCTTGAATACAGGTCAAGATGTCCTGTACCTCATACCTTCTAGCTTGTATGTATTATTACACTTTTGTATTACTGTCCATCACAGATGGTTTTAAATGAAGTTCTACAAGCAAAGCGGTAGAAATGTAGAATCGGGTCATACAGGTGTGTGTGCGCGCGCATGTTCAAACAATTCATTTAAAACCAGTTTAAAGTATTATAATTCACAACAAGCATTACAGAAATAAAAGCAACCTCCTCTAGCCGGAGGAAGATTTTACTTGATGCATGTTATCACAGTCGCAAAATCTGCATTTAAGTTCTATTTAATAATACCCATCAACTTTCCCAGACACAGGCTCAAGAGATATGAAGACAAATATCCCATCATCTGACTCAACAAAGATGATATGGATATTCCTGTGCAGATACATGAATCTAAATGTTTTACTTTTAATCAGTTATGCCTCCAAAATGCATATTATTGCGGAAGACATTCATCATGTTTTTTTTTCCATTTCTGGAACAATGTAGCAATTTCTGAAGAAACACTCAAGTGTCGGTTGGGCCCAAAGTCATCAGTAAACTTTGTCAGATAATTTCATGAGCATAAATTACATTGTTTCTTATAATGTATTATGTATATTAAATGATCTGTGACTAAATAAATCATTATATGAGGCTCTGCGTAGTGTAACAACTTGCATTATGGGAGCAGCTGTTTACACAGTGGTATTTATCAGGGCTGTTTACTTCAAGAGGCAATTTGCACCCATTTTCTCAAATGAAGATGTATGGAACCAGTGTATAAATTTTTTTTTTTTAAAAGATACAACAGGACACAGGTAACCATGGAAGCTCATGGTCAAGGGCTTTGTAGGGATGACCGGTATGTACCCACCACACCAAAAGGTACATACAGTATATTTGGGGTGCAACAATTTAAACATTTCATGGTATGATAACAAGTACAACCCAATGCTGTGATTTTCGATATATTGCAACTTAATTTTATCCCCGCATATATATATATATATATATACACACACACACACACACACACACACACACACACACACACACAGTGAGCACCATAATTCATTGGACAGTGACACATTTTTTGTTATTTTGGTTCTGTACTGTAGCAGACTACCATATGAAATTAAAGCTGACATTTTCAACCATATCGGATGAACCATTTAGAAATTCTAGAACCTTTTGTACGTAGCCCCCCCCCCCCCCCATTTTCAGGCATCAATAAATATTGGACAGTTTAACAATGTAGAGGAAAGTAATTTTTTATATTTGGTCACATATCCTTTGCATGCAATAACTTCCTGATGTCTGTGACCCAACAATATCAAAAGACTCTTGATATCTTATTTTCTGGTACTCCTACAAGCGATACTATAACCTCTCTGCCATTTTGGATCTCAATGGGAATTGGGGGGTGGGACTAAATTTAGCTGTAAATTACACTCGAACAGTATGGAACACATGGTTGGCTAAATGGTCATTAAGGGTCTGACGTATCAAACAAGCCTTAAACCATCACTCTGCTGCCAGATATGCAGTAGATGTGTATGGATAACTTGAAGGGTTTCTTCCCCTGATTTATTTTTCCATAGAGTTCAAGAGGACAATTTGTCAGGAGAAACAGTGATCCATCCATATCTACTGCATATTTGGCAGCAGAGTGATGGTTTGAGGCTCTTTTGATACCTCAGACTTAGAGCCATTTAGCCAACCATACTGTTCCAGCGTAATGCATGCAAAGAAAATGCAACCATACAGTAACTGTAAAAAATATATTTTACACCCAACAAATTTACTGTAGGCTTTCAAAGTGGCTTTCATCAACAATGCATAAACATACTTTATAACTACACACACACACAGGATAAAATAAGTTGGTTACGCTGAAATCATTATGCTGAGAGTGAGTCTTGTGAGGACAGAGAGTTTTTTTGAAGTGGGGGACTGACGTGTGAGTAACAGAGCACATCTGGGGCCGATCAATGTGACGAGCCAAGCCGATCATTTGGGAGGTTTAAGGTAAGCCCCAAGAGAGCACTGCTTTCAGAGGGAGCTGAGGAAAATGAGGCTGGAAAATGGCTTACTACTCTTTGTGTAATAACGCTCCAATATTATTGTGTAAAAGCCTTCTGAGCATGCAGAGGCAGTAACAGTCGGGCCAATTCCACTGAGAAAATGACTCAAAAAGTATGCCCTGCAGAAAATGGTGGCATTTAATACCACTGTGTTTTGATTAGCCAACGAGAGGGTCGCCCCACCAAAAAGTTATAATTTTCTTTGCATTATTTCTTCTACTCTGGGGTCCATTTAACATTAAGTGGGTTTCCATATGCAAAAACATTGGGTAAGAGTGGCCCACCTTCTGTAGGTACAAGTTATAAAATAGCCCGCACTAAGAACGGAACGGTTTCAATAAAAAATTGTCTTTGTTTTTATGCATTTGGAAATACAATAATGTTGACTGATGCAGACAACAAATGAGAAAGTTCAGTTGATATGATAAATACTCATTATCTTTCCTAAAATAAATTAATCTCAACATAAGTAAGTAATTAAAATCTATTTATATAGCACCTTTCAAGAACAAAAGATGTCTGTGACCCACCAATATCAAGAGACTTTTGATATCTTATGTTCAGGTACTCATACAAGCGATACTATAACCTCTCTGCATTTGAATGGATCTCTATGGGAATTGGGGGGTGGGACTAGATTTAGCTGTAAATTACACTGGAACAGTATGGTTGGCTAAATGGATCTAAGTCATGAAGGATCTGAGGTATCAAAAGAGCCTCAAACCATCACTCTGCTGCCAAACATGCAGTAGATATGGATGGATCACTGTTTCTCCTGACAAATTTTCTGATTGAACTCTATGGAAAAATAAGTCAGGAAAAGAAACCCTTCAAGTTATCTATATATATCTACTGCATATCTGACAGCAGAGTCACAAAGTGCTTCACAAGAATAAATATCTGAAAGAATAAGTAAAATTTTAAAAATAAATAAATTAATAAAAAATAATTTTCTTTTAAAACAGGCAGTAAAAAAACACTAAAAACAACAGGACAAGAAACACACACAGAGAGCTAGACAATGCCAGTCTGAACAGGTGAGTCTTTAGCTGCTTTTTAAAGAAGTTGTCAACAGTGCTCACAGATCTTAGGTCCAAAGGGAGGGAGTTCCAGAGCTTTGGAGCCACTACTACTAAAAGGCAGCTTTCTTCCTTTTCAACCTCTGCTTGTAAGATCATTCGTCTACACTGCCATGCCACCTACCCCTTATCTCATTAGTAGGAGAAAACATCCACAATTATTGGCACCCCTGGTAAAGATGAGTAAAAAGGGTTATAAAATTGAATTAGCTTAATCTCACACAGAAAAAAATTGAAAGATCCAACCTTTAATTAAAGTAAATTTATTCTGAGAAAAAAAAATCCCTCATCAAGAAATAATTATTTTTAACAAAACCACGTGTGCCACAATTATTGGCACCCCTGCATTTACGCTATAACGATGTATCTCGTTGTATTTAGAAAAAGGATCTTGTTTTAATGAGGTGTCTCATTATAATGAGAAAGGTTTCACTTTATGACAAGATACTGAGCATAAAATATTTTTTCACTGTGGCAGCAAATGCGGTGACGTAGAATAGACAGTATATTAAAAAAATTGATATGTTTTTAAATGAGCTAGTCAATATGATAAAATTTAAAATTATTTCACTCAATTCTGTCATTTGGAATCACTATATACCCATGCGGAGAGCATTGCCATTGAATTGTGTGACTTTCAACACTACTACAGTATACTACAGGCTTGTCAACACTGATAGGGGAAGTGCATCTTCCATTGGTGACTACTGGTAATCTGTAGGTCCCTGGAGAGTAACTAGAATCTGCAGTAACCCAAAGTGCCTTTGCCCTATTAAAGAGGCAGAATGCCAATAGCATCCCACGGTCACCACTCAGTCATAACTGGCTAATGGCCTAGCCCTGATTTGAACTAGTAACGCCATGGCTATAGGGCTCAGCCTGTACACAAGGGAAGCATATACAGTATATTGACTGAACATATGGAGAGCCAAATAATACACCACTTTAATGGTTGTGAAGTTGGGTCATACCTAATTTACCGACAAGCAAACAGGGCTGGTTGGGAGAATGAAAAAATATTTGGATTGACGAAAACAGGCTCGCTTTTTTCTAAGCTACGTAAATAGAACGATTTATAGACGGTGCATTTGACCGGTTTGCCGACAATTTATCTCAAACTCCAAAATGAAAATAAATACCATATGAAAAAAAATCTCTCATTAAAGCCTTTAGCCAACTGCTGTCAGCCTGGCCCCTTGCTGGTGACCTATGAGTCCGACAGCCTTCTGCTTTTCTTAGGCACTCGATATATCACTCACTTTGAGGCAATAGGAGCTTTGCTGGCAGGAATCGGCAGAGATTCAGCACTCATGTGGATTAATTAATTACTCCAGAAATGTTAACAAGGTCATGCCCGTCCTCTGCCAGAAAATGTTAATGAGGTCAAATACTTTTGTCAAAGCTCCTTCCGAGGTGATTTCTTTAATTGGTCCGTGTAACATTTAAATAATGTAGGAGAGTACCCTGGACAAATCAAAAGCCAACAAAAAATGCAAGCAATTTGAAATTGAGGACACACCTCAGCCTTGCGCTCCATTTTCATCAGTAACCCAGAGGCAAACAAAAAAAAAAGTTCTTCTGAAGCGTTGCATTTTCATTTTGTTGATTCTGACATTCTTCTCGTGTGCTTTTTGGGGTTTTTTGTTTTAACTTCTTTTGACGTTTTTATTTTTTAACAGAAAACTAGTAAACCTTTCTTGTTGCACATTCTCCAACTCATAAACATCATGTGAGCATCAACTTCAAAATTTTCATTTACGATAATAGTTAATAAACAACAAGTTCACTGGAAACTGCATTTTATAAACATAGGCTATTACTTTCTAAATGAATATGGCCTTTTATAATCTCAGAAAACTAAAGTCTACGATAATTGGTTTCCTTAGCTAGGGACCTGGGTCTTTAGCCGAGCAGGCTAATTGCCCCTCTGAGAGTGCTGTGCGAATGGCAAGGGCATTGACCTTCTATCTAGTATTAGTACAGCTATCATTACTGGGTGCACGCTTTTGCAGTGTTGAAATTACAGTGTCAGAACCGTACCTAAAATATTGCATTTTGCCTCACACATCCAGGAGAATATAAAAATTAAAAAAAACATTGTTAATTTAATGCCCATGAAATTAGATTTCTTACGTTACGACAGATTTACTGTGCTTCCATGCCTGTGTGCAATCTTGGAATACAATCTTATAAATGTATAGTTAAGAATGCCAACCATATGGAGTCTCCAACATTACACAAATATTCAGCTAACAAACAGCTTCTTGTAAATTTACCAACTAATGTCTTGGCAATAGGGCTCAGTGTGTACTTCAGGGAAGCAACTATACTGGCTTTATCTCATAGTAGCCATACCTAATTTACCTAGACAAGCAAACTGGGGAGGTAAAATATTAACTAATGTTCATCTTCTCTGTGCACATTTACCAGCTAATTTACCACCACGGCATTTACCACAAGTAGTATTTGGGTGGGGGAATAATTGCTAGTCAAATGGTCATTCTAAATAACTAATGCAAGTAAAAATATTACATAAAGCTTACATGAATATCAAACAAACTCCTCAGGACTAAAGATTAACATGAATACCAGGGAACTGATTTAAAACTGCCAATAACATTCCCTCCATATTGGTTGATTCATTATTTCCATAGCATGAACCAGTTTTGCCCTACCAAGTATATTAAGAGTATATTTATTGGTGCATTGAGACGTGTGTGTGTGTGTGTGTGTGTGTGTGTGTGTGTGTGTGTGTGTGTGCTTCTGCAAAAATGATCAAAAGAAAGAGAATGAAAGCAAAGATTATGGAGTGGCAGTGTAGCATGTTGGTTAGGACTTGAAAGGTTTTTAAGTTTGATTCCCATGATCAAGGTGCTGAACCTGAATTGCTTCAGTAAATATCCAGGTTGTAAGCTGTGTAAGCGGCTTTGGAAAAGAGCGTCTGCTACATGTCTCAAATGTAAATGCAATGCACAACTGGTACACTGACAACAGATGGAACCGTTGTGATCGAGGCTCGACACTCTGTATTAAAGATCCCTTCTCCATAGCCAGACACACCATCCAGGATGAAGTGTCCACAGCAGCTGTAATCAAACTCCTTTCCTACACAATCAGACCAAGGGGATCCTGCACGTCACGGCATGGTTTATTCCAAAGAACATAATATTTCTTTACTGGCTAGAATTTTACAAAAGACAATACACTTGACAGCCAATAACCATATAGATTTCAATTCCTGGAAAGATTGAATTTCATCATTAGGGACAACAATATTCACAAAACATGCACTGAGCACATGAATGAACACGGATGCTTCACCCCCACCCCCCCCCAACCCTGAGACATGTTCCTTTAATGGTGTTTTTTCTTTGACTTGAGAGTGTCTTTCATCAGTTACCCATGAGACCTGCACATCCGCTGAACACGCGACGAGGGAGAGCACGTACACGCCGCTCTGCCGAGCCTTTGAGAAAACATCTGTTTCCCGTGTGTGCTGCAGACGCTATGTCCAGCCAGCACTCACAGCAAGCCCAAAAGTCTGCCATCTAAAGCCAGCACATACGGGAGCGTGGTTATTCCCCCACATTGATGTGGCTGGGAGGATGTTTTTGGAACTGGCAGGGTGGGGAAGAGATGGGAGGAGACCGGGGAAGCTTCTGGAGCACAAAAGGGGGGCCGCTCTGCCGCACTGTTTTTGCACGTGGCCCGCAGCTCCGCTATGGTTTCCTTTTTTCATCCCAATAGATCTCAGCCCCATTTATCTGCCTTCCGGGTGAATTTCCAGGCCGGAGAATCAACACAGCATACGCGCCCTTATTTGTCACCGTTTTCAGCGCACTTGCAATTCAGCCACCCTCTTCTGTCTTAGGGACACGCCATGCCACCCCCTCTGAATATTTTCAAAACAATGCCTCAGATCTGAAGCCACTGGAATGAAAGACAAACGCCGACGGACCCTTTGCATTCCAGGACGGTGTGAGGTCAGCTGCCAGAAGGGGTTGGCTGGTGATGACAAGGTCACGCATTTGAATGCTGACCGGTAATAACCAGGGGCAGGTTGGAGGAAGAAGAGTGCAAGGGGATTGCAATAAGTGTGCCTCTCTCCAGGGCAAATCCATCACCTGCACACAAACCGCAAGGTCGACAGGATTATTTTTACTCGCATCAATAAAGGGTGAAAAAGTCCTGCCTGACATTTGCACCGTCAAAGGGCAGTTCTGTGTGTAGGTTCTAAATATACACCAGATTTTCGCAGTGTTCGTATTACAGTCAAGGAGAGGCATGCGATCCTGTTTTGCTTATACACAAATGATCATTATGCCAAAAAGTAAAAAAATAAATAATAATTTTTAAAGAAAACGCACACATAATAAATTGTCGTGACTATTTGTCATTTTCTTAGGAAGTGGAGCAAGAACACGGTTCAGCTTGACTTAATTACACCATCGCATCATCCTGTATTTACACTGGATGACAGGGCTAAGAAAACAACCACTATGGAAACAAAAAAGAAATCTTCAGTATGACACTGATCCAATTTGCAATGCCAAACACAGCATAAAAACCTCCATAAAGGGAAGGCATACAGTGCATGATTGACATTAGTGGTAAAGCACAGTAATCCAACAAGTGTGTGAAAGGGAATCCCCTCATACTTAGGTCAAAATTTTATGGATTATTTATTTGTTTGTTTGTCTATTTAATGCCATTTCACCCAGTGTTACAAGTCATGCTTTCGTAAATGCGATAATGATTCTTATACAATACTGATCAGTGCCAAGGCCTGAGGACAGGTCACTTTGGTGGACATTTACGGCACAGGAATGTCCTGAGCAAAAGAGCAGAACCCACGGCAGGTTTACAGTCCATGACATGACCAGATACGGTATTATGTGACTTCAAGAGGTCTTGTTTGAGGTTCCCTAACTCTGTGAAAAATCAAGGCTTTCAGAGTCCAGCAAATGGCTCTCGAATGACTGCTAAGGGGGCCCATCGCTCTATTGGCCACAGAGCCATACATAAGCACTATTGGATCCTGAAATATTCCCTTTCATACAGCTCTACTGGAGACCGGACTGAGAATAATGATACATTCCCAGGCAACTTGAACGTCACTTCACTTTCCTGAATGTATTCTCTGGGGGGGAAAAAAAAGAAAAGTAGTTTCTTGCGCTTTCCAGTCCCTCCACGATGCCCATGACATGCTTTGAAACGGGCGCGTGTTTACATGAGATGCCAGCATGAACGCCGAGGGTCTCGCCGCAGGCCTGTCGCGTGTTATTTACTTCAGTGCCAGAGTGACGGGCAGCTCGAGGCCTCAGTAACTGGAGGGATCTGCATCCTGGCATCCAGATCACTGTGCGAAGGTGGCACGGCACCCTCGAGTCATGAGAGAGCGTTCCTCAGCTCTGGTGGCCAGAAACAGATGGCTGAAGAGATTTGAGAAATCTGCTCAAAAGTATCTTTAAAATTATTCCTTGCACTTTCTTAGATCGCCAAGCCAATGAGGGCCTGCGTGTTGTTAATCCAAGACTGTATGTCAAACAGTCCGAAATAATTGTTTGCGTAAGAGTAAATCATCCAATAACCATCTTTTAACCAGAATGGTTACATAGACATGCCTGCTTATTTTACATGCCTCCAGTAAATAAATATTCTGTCAGAGTAATCTATATGCAGTAACCTTCCAAAAACAGTTAACAAATTTTAACTAATTAACTTTCAATGATGTAATCAAAAGCACATTTAAAATTACATAATCCACCATGTTGAAAATGAAGACGTTAAGTCAGCATAACATTTTTAATAAAAATAAGATCATAAGACACATCTGATAAACAATAAACATAATTTTATCCAGCACTTTTTGCTCATTTTAACTGAGGTTGCCAATAGCATTTCTTCAGAAGAGCCAGCCCTTGTCCCACAATAATTTGAAATTAATTAAACACAGCTGAGCTGAGCTGATCATGGCAAGCAAGCAATAGTTGTTTTGCTCATACATTTGGAGTTAGATTCAAATGTCTTGAAGCACAAAATAAAGAAAATTAAGCACAAAACACATAAAATGCGTTATTTGCAATGGAAAAATGAATATTATTTCAAAGGGGAGCAGGAGTTGACGGAAAACTGGACTAAATAGAATATCACCATCAAGATTTCCAGACATTTTCCGAACTGTTTAACGCAGATGCTTAATACATCATCTTTAACAATGAAGTTGTCTGGAGTTCGTTTAATCACAATTCCACATTGTTCAGTACATTTTTGTTCCAGTACAAAAAGGAAACACAAAATAGGCCACACGTGTTCTTTTTCAACGGCCAACAACATCCAATCATCTGTAATGAAAAACTAAAGATAGTGCGCACTACTTTTGGTGTGGTGGAAGTAGGTGGGGAGGGCAGGGGGCTAGCCCATATTATCCTTTAAATGTAACAATAAAAACTGAAACTAGATCTAACTTTTTGAATCCAGAACCCTCAAACATGTCATTTGAAGGGTAGAGAAAACATTCTCCATGTGTCTTTGGTTAGTTTTTTTTTTTCTCTCCAGTGCTGGATTATTGCTAATTTATGGAACATGTACCACAGGAATCCCTCGTAATATATCATCCACTTCCTGACTGGAACACCAGAATGAACCCTCTATTTTCCTGCAGTGAAGGGGCTGAAGGTTTTCATGGAAAGTGGGGAGGAGCTCCGTAGCAGCAGCAGCAGCAGCAGCAGAGAAACCGTCAATACATTTCCAGAGAGAATTGGATTTACTCGACTGTATTTTGAAGAATGTTTTGAACTCCAAGCATTGGAAATGATTTGCCGTTAACCATGAACGAAGGGGAAGGGGGGAAAATGTAAACGATGTAAATGTTGGTTTAAAATAAATATTTTTAAAAATATGTCACTGATTGCAGTGCTAGATGAGCACAGAACGGTAAATAGACAAGCACACACTAAGAAAATAACAGTGGGTAAAGGAACCTTGCTTCCTTGTGACCGAGAGAGATGGAAAAAGCAGGAAAAAGCAGGGAAGAATGCAAACACCATCGTTAAGTATCAGTGTCCCACAGCATGTAAAATACTCCCTTCTGGCACGACAGGATACTATATTTTTGCTCATGTTGCCCTCTGAAAGTTGACTACTGTATTACATACACACAGTATATGGTCACTTTAGGAGAAAATAACCTGGACATCATCCAGAATCCCACTGTAATGCTTGAGTAATATGTCCTTTTGAGATGAAGGTCATGTCTGCATGTGCTATGAGAGCTCTCACCAGAATGCATACCACTGCAATCATCCCACTTAACCTTCATTTACAATTCTGAAATGCCACTGTTCAATTTAAATTAGAAGTGATTCACGCTACAATCACACTAGTGTCCCTACATTATGACAAGTTGTGATGACTGCAGATTTTTCTATCATAAGGGTTCTAACACACAACAGAGGGCTTTTCATCCAGACAAGGCAAAGCTAAGTTATGTTGTTACAGTGGAAGTATAATGTGAGGGTGGCAGTGTAGTATAAAGGTTAGGGAAATGGAATTGCAAGTGGCTAGTTCCAGCATCTCTGAAATTAAATTGGAGGCATCCCAATTTGCCGTAGATTCAGCCATAGGCGACATACACTTAAGTATACCTCAATCCAAGTCCGACATGCCAGTGAATAGCCGAGCCTACATTCAAGTCCCCATCACACCTGTCAGCCAAGAATGGGTAAAACCATGCATTTTAGACCATGCGCTAAGATCGTCAAGATAGAGCCCTATATCTTAAAATGTGCTCTAGATATGTAAATGATGTAAAACAAAATGATATTTTCTATTATAAAAAATCAGCAAATATGTGCAGTTGATTTTCTGTACTATGAATCATTGGAATATTTTATCTATTATCTATACCATTGCAGTCTTTACTCTTTTTTTTTCTTTTTTTTGCACACTTCACCAATAGTTTTATAGAGTGGAGTAACACTTTTACCATGTATGCATATTAAGTCCAAAATAAGTTTAGTTAAGAAATACTTTAAGTACAAATTTGAGTACTTTTAATTTTTCCTTTCTGGTCATTCACAGCCGTGTGACTAAATATCTTGCCTGTCAGAACCACACTAACAGATACCACACTAACAGATACCACTACCAGATACCACTAATTGTCAAATGGGTCACATATGGAGGGGGGAGACAGGAATAACCAAAGCAATTAAACACATCAAGGCAGTGAAGGCACTCAGGCAATATTAAAAATGGCCCCTTTGCCATTGCATGATTACTATAAACCAGGGTGACAAATTGTTGATTGCAACGACAGAGCAAGGAATTCCTGGAATGAGGAGAACAAGGTTGTTTCAATCTGGGAGAAGTTAAAAAGGTTAGGACTGCCAAATAGGGTTTGGGGTCCCATGGAGGTTCAAAATCACATCAAATGCAGCAGAGATTGGAGAACAGCACTTTTCAGTCGAATCAAATTGACTGACTCCAGCAGCTAATCAAAGGTGCACAACATCATGTCCAATGCCAATGACCTCTCGCAAAAACCTATAATGATGGAACGCCGTGTAGCAGGATTGCAGCCAGACTGTATGGACTGTCTAGAAAAGCAATCGTTTCCAACAGACTCACCCAGCGCTGATATCTACTGTATAATAAAGAAAGTGCTGTGCTGTGCTGTGCTTTAGGCATTTCAAGATAAGGACCACGGTACCATATGGGGGCAAAGATAGATACTGTTTAATCAACTGACCAAATTGTTATTGTGCAGCTAATTGCAACCTGATGTTCCACTTGGCTGGAAAGGGAAGCAACTTGAAATTAACTGTAGGCAAACTGGCCTTTTATTGTAAACGGAGCATAGGAGTTGGATTGTAGCATTATGCAGAAGAAAAACTATTACTGTGGTGTTTAAGATGAGCTATAATGCACCTTCCACAAAGGTTATACAGATGATCAATGCCAGATTTTATTGGTTGCAAAGTATGCCTTAAGCAATGCACCCATATAAATATGTATTTTCATTGTATAACAATTAAATTAGCAACAGTAATTTCAGTAACAATTATGTCGTTACAGTACGATGTCAATTTGTCTGCTGGTTTCTAGTGGGATTCAGTTTAGCATGAATATAATAACAACAGTCATAATGCGGATCATAATCATAGATATTTTCATGGCAAGAAGAATTATACAGTAGTACATAGGGGTAAAACTAAATACAGTACTAGCCCAGTTATGTTTTTGATTTTAAAAAATGTCTTCAGTAATCAGAGCTTTCACTCATATCTGATATCCGTATATATTTGGTCATAATTAACAACATCTCTTCTCATCTTCAGTCATTAAACAAACATTGATTTGTTTCATAGAATCTTTGACGAGGACAAGAAAGCTACAGGGGGCAGAGAAAAATGGTTAAGAAGAAACAGATTGATTATTTAACAGAAAGAATCAGAAAATGGCATGAAGTTTCTCCGATTTCTCAGATTTGTTTTTGGTATGATCACTTTTGAATCAGACTCAAATGCATGTAAAACGAATCAGGTCCTCCTTAGTACACAGCATAAGCTTCAGACCTTATGTTATGGCTGGCCATCTTTGAAAAGGCAGAATGTGTTCCTTTGTTTCATTTTATTGGCCAAACCACCGTAGCTGTAACAAGCTAAACATTGTATTCTGCCTGTAGACAACCAGTGCCGGAGCGTCCCATGGTACTCATACGGAAGAAAAACACCCAGCCCGGAGTGAAACACAGGCCTTCTCACTATTGCTGGGAAACCTGAAACCCACAACAGTGGAAGTCTGTATAAAAATTTAAAAAACTAAGCACTTTTGGCCACAGCAGAATAGGAATGACAAAACCATCTAGCTCTGAGCTTTGCTGTGTAAAAATGGTAGAATGTTGGCAACTAATCAGTGTATCCCCTAGCTTATGCTTGTGGAAAAACCCAGTGTTAAATAAGTGTTTGCTAATAGAACGGTTGTTTGTGTGCTTGGTTGAAACAGAATTGGAAAGATCTACTTGAAAATATTTAAATGAAAACTTGATATTTTGTCTATTCAAACCCATGATTGTGCCAGGTCAAATTTTATGGTGCCACATTCAGATCATTTTACTGGCTGTTATTTTGGTTGATAAACTAACATTTTCAATATTAATTGTGATACTAAGTACATTGCAGGAATGTCCATATTTTAATATCCTCAGTCAATAATAGGATGCTTTTTTAAGGATATATCCTCAGATACTATAACGTCTTTGCATTTGAATGGATCTCGATGGGAATTGGGGGGTGGGACTAGATTGAGCTGTAAATTATGCTGGAACAGTATGGAATACATGGTTCGCAAAATGGCTGTAAGTCATCAAGGGTCTGAGGTATCAAACGAGCCTCAAACCGTCACTCTGCTTCCAGATATGCAGTAGATATGGATGGATCACATTAAGGGTTGTTTCTCTTGACAAATGTTCCTATTAAACTCTATGGAAAAATAAGTCAAGAAAAGAAACCCTTCATGTTATCCATCCATATCTACTGCATATCTGGCAGCAGAGTGATGGTTTAAGGCTCGTGTGATATGTCAGACCCTTGATGACATGGAGCCATTTAGCCAACTATGTGTTCCATACTGTTCCAGTGTAATTTACAGCTAAATCGAGTCCCACCCCCCAATTGCCAAAGAGTTCCATTCAAATGCAGAGAGGTTATAGTATCGCTTGTAGGAGTACCAGAAAATAAGATATCAAAAGTCTCTTGATATTGTTAAGTGCTAGAGTACAGAACCAAAATAACAAAAAATGTGTCACTGTCCAATTAATTATGGTGCTCACTGTATGCTAGCTGAACCAGAATTAGTTGAAAATTATTTGATTGACACATGTAAAGACTATTTTCGCCAGAAACATGCATTAGGGTAAAATGGATGGTGAAGATGAGCCGACAGCTATACCCAAGATTCGTTACCTTATGGCCCCTGACATACCATATGACTGAGATTAGATTCCAAAAGAGATTTTTCGTTACACTGACAGCGATAGCATCCCAGATACCTTATACATAACATCAAAGATGGGAGGGATTCAGTCGGCGGGGATAGCAGTTGCCATTGCTCGCACGACCCCTGTTTGGCCATCTGGGTGCCCGTGGCTAGCTCTCCTCCGCCCCTGCTTTGTCCTTGTGTGGTTCGTGGCTGTTAAATAAGAAGCTGGCTGGCACCACACATTTTGGAAGAGAACCGCGAGTTGTCTTCACTCTCTCACCATAGTCTAGTCCATACATTCTCCAGTTCAAGTTCAATTCTGTGTAACTGTGGGCCTCCACGTCATACACTGTCATACTTTGTGCCAAAATATACTTAAATCCTTCAGTGACCAGACAAAAATACAGAACGCTTAAGTGCAATTTTTCACTAAAGGTTCTTTCCAAAAATAAGTAAGTATGGAGACTATTGTGGGGAAGGCCTGGAAACGCTTTGCTCAGTATATCTGGTATGAAATTGTCAAGCATGACAACTGAATGGGTTTGTTTCACATTAGTCACTGCAGTGGCTTAGGTAAACCAGATTCTTCCCAGAAAAAAAGCTTATTTTCCATTTTTTTTCCATTCATCACATCCATTGTATTTAATGCATCTTAATGTTTGCAGTTCCATTTAACTCTGACATAAACACAGTGTTAAGGCAAACTGTTTACTTAGAATACAAGACCATTCTTTCAAATATTTTGTACATATACAGTATATATCAAACATTTGTGGGGCAAAACGGGGAAATCATTGTTGTATTTATAACCAGCTGAGCCGATATTTTATATTCATTCTTAGAATGATATCAATCTTAATAACATCATATAAAAACTTTGATTTTGGTGTTTTCAGTCAGAAGCTTTTGTTTATGACGTTGGCGGGATGGGTCAATGCACCAGCCCTTTGCCGGGCGATCGAAAGCAATGCTTGCCAGGACTGTCAGAAAAAAATATTTACAAGTCTTCATCTGAACTTATAGTGACAGTCTTCACTGCGTACCCCGCCCCCCCCCATAACCCAACCCCCACCCCTATATCCCACCCCCGCCTCCCCCATCCCATGCTGGTTTCATAACAACCAACCCGGTCCTACAAACATCAATTTCATACCGCTATAAAGCCCGTCACATCTGATGTGCAATGTCACATAGTTGCAATATCAGCATTGGGCACAGGGAAACAGAATTTCTCTCTGAACACCTTACCATCTGACACACTCCACGATCAAACAGCCCTCTAGATTGTAAATGGACAAGATCTCACATTCCCTGATGCATTCCCTTTATTCATCTCTTTTCTTCTTCACACGTCAAAGATGGCAGTCACTCTTGCAGCGATTCAGAAGCCACGCATTCCGTCGAACAGCCACCTTAAGAACCCAGTGTTCCAGTAATACAATAGAATGCTCCCGTCACAGTACCAGCCCTGATGCAGATGTACAGTAAGTCTGAGTGTGGAAGGGCGTTAGTCTGAAGTGCCTCCACGTGAAGAGTGCGCCGTGAGGGTGCTGTGCATATTTCAAGCCCGTGAATGATGGAAGAATAAAAATGCTTTCTCTCATGTGAGATAAAAACTTAATTCACAGAACTGCTTTTTCCCCTTAAGTATCCATAATTTGCCATTGATTTAATTGAACCGGTGTGAAAAGTATCAATGGTATATTAGAATGAGGACCGTGACCCCCCCTAAAACTAAGGTGTTGTAATCTTGCCAGTTTCATTGTATAGCTCCTCTTGCTGCATTTTGTTTAGTCAGGAGGATCAAGGATCTGGGCATGCGACCATAACACAGACTCAAGTCAGATTAATCTGTAGGTTTATAGTTCTGGATTCAGTTTTTAAGGAAAATAACGGCTTCAAATATTTTTCTAGGATTGTAGTTTGATGCCTTAAGTTGCAGTAATCGGTGTGCCCAGGAAACGGCTGCATGCCGTTTACTGCCTTAATTGGGAGGCAGAGGAGATGCTAATGATGCCAAATCAAAGCAGTGGTGCTCAAGGTCCGGGCTTTCAAGACCTAAATAGAAAGCGGTCGCTGTTAAACGCCTCCCCCATCTGAAAAGCACAACCCTGTACTTTCTACACCGTAGGCGGGCACTGCAATTAAAGGGCAGTGAGCAGGTGAAAAGGTGGTAGGGCTCCTGATACCCATTGCTATAGTTAGTCAGGAGGTGTCGGTGTAAGCCGTATAAAAGACTGCACCACCACTGACAGGGGTCAACTGACGAGGGAACTAGAAATATAGGGGAGCATCAGTGCAAATGTATGTCTGGAGCGGAGCAAGAACTGAGGAATTACGTTGAGCACAGTTGAAATGTGTCACGTGCCAATTTTGTCACCTGAAGTGTGTAAAAGAACATTTCAAGTAACGTTATATTAATGAAGCACATATGAGTATTAACGGTCACAACAAATTCAAAGGTAATAAAAGCACAAAAGGGGAAAAAAACCAGCAACTAAAGATGGTCAATGGTTGCTTATATAAAAAAAATCAATTCTTAATAGAAGGTTGTATATTGTCAGAGTGAGTCACTGGTAAGCCTGCAAGGCCTTCAAAAACATCGCTCATTCACCTCCCACCTCCTCTGGCTCACCGCATATTTCACTCCCTTTCATGACAGACAATTGAGGGCCATTTGGTTGACGTTTTGTTTCAGAGACTGATGAGCTGCAAGCAAAGGTGGTGTTCAGCTCTGCGTTTCATGCTCCCTTTCCAAATCAGGTCATGTTGGATGAGGGGGAAAAGTGACTCTTGATGTGACTCTCGAAAGACCCAATGAGCGAGCTATGAGCTGCAGTCGTCATGAGCTGCAGCCGGAGAATTCTGTCACCCCGAAAGCAAACGCCTTTGCAGGCTGCACATGAGACATGCATGAGCCACCCCTTAAAAGGTTGAATTGAACATGCAAGTCTCCCCTCGTCAATGTGATCACACCCAGACATAATCTTAGTTGCAGGCCTTCGGCACATGGTGCAACTAAATTGAATTAAACAGGGTCAAACAGGTTTATCCCTCCTTTGTTCACACTCACAGGAAACCGTGACGACATTATAAAAACAAAATGTAAAAGTGTGTCATGCAAAAGCATGGGAGCCTTATCTTTCCCCCAGGACAAAAATGATCAGGGATGTAATTGCACACCAACTCTCTCTAAATCTGATCAGGATTGCTCCCAAGAGACGAGACTTGGCCCTTGGCTACCCCTTCTATGTCAGGGCCAGATTGACTGGCTACAAGGGAAACCAGATGTCTCCACTGTGGGCTTGGAGCCACCCTGGACTTCAACCTTCAAAGCCAATAAACCCTGAGTCTTTTTGCTCTTCAAACATTCCTGTCTGGAAGTCATAGAGTAAGACAAGGAAATAATTTAAAGAATGGAAACGGATCTCTATATAAGAGTGAATCTTTTTTGTTACTTAAAAGTAACATAAAACAGATAAGAGATGAGATGTGATTATTAAATAACACTGAGCAGCAAATGTTTCACAAAAAATATTAAACAGGTAATATTAACTTTATTGTAGTATTGTTGTACTTACCCAACGTATAAAGATACTGTATTTTTATCAATTTATAGACAATTGGTCCTGCATCACGAAAAAGACATTAAGGGACAAAAAGGACACATTTCAGTTATGATATCTGCCACATTGCTCTGAGCCTTCAGAGAAACATCTGGATGAATTTAAGATTTGTTTCTACAAGACACACACCTCCAACAGCTGTTTAGATGTTTTGTCTTTTATTTTGCTTTGGTCTACTGAAGTCTAAGCATGGGAATCATTTCATCACGGTGGAGATGTGCTTTTCTCAATGTAATGTAAAGTCAATGAAAAAATGTTGAATTTTAATACATTTAGAAAGTGAACCTAAGGCGATACAGAATGAACAGCCAGAAATATTACAAATAGATGGTTTCATATCAAAGTAGTCTCAACAGTGCAACATTTGTATCGATGAATACCAAATTGTATTGGCCTCAAATGTGTCCCAAGGCTAAAGAACCAATGGAATTATTGACTGGTTCTGATTCATTTGAATTCCTTTAGTCTCTTTCTCTGTCTCTTTCTTAATATTTATTTGGAACAAGTATACTAAGCTAGCTTTTGTGTCTTGGGTTTGTGTGCTTTGGGGGTTGTGAGAGGGAAACAATCCTCTTGACTCGAGTCTTTCAATAAATCCATTGTTCTTCAACCGTCTTTCTCTAGATTCCCCCATTAATTATGGAGACACGGTTAGAATAATCTTGTGAAATAGGCAGTTCTGACCATACTGGAGAGTCATTCAGGCCTCACAGACCTTACAGACTGTACTTCACATTTAAAAGCTGGCTTATGATTCTCTTTTTGAAGGGCGAAGACTAATTTAATGTTTACAGTCAAATGGCAGTAGAAATATTATTATTATTATATGTATTTTGTTGATCTGAATACGTCACACAATATCATGCTGGAGAGAGCAGAATATACTATATGTATACAGATCGTGTTTCCTAAAGGGAATTATTAATAGTGTATTTCTACAAAACGGTAGATGAGGCAATCTAAACAAGCCAGCAGATTATCGTGGCCTGTGGCTGTGCGTGAGGTGATTTCAATTAGGTTGAAAGAAACGTTTTTTCCCCATGTGCACCCATGAAATAAAGCAAAATGGGTATCAACAGTTACTGTCAAATTTTCACCGCTGATCTTAAAGTCATCTGCTCAGAACTATATCGCATTCCCAATAGGAAAGAGGACGCATGAGAGGAGCGCGTGCACACGTGAGCGCACGATAAAAAAGAAACCCATAGCGCGCGCGTGAATTACGCGGCCCGATCCGCAGCGACACGCGGTATGCCTGCATGCAAGATTAGCGGGCGCGCAGGGCCAGCGGCCGGAGCCGGTTGATTGTGGCCCCGGCCGTGTCGAGTGGGGTTGCCGCCAGTGCGGCAGGGTCAGCGGGATCAGCCCGCAGAAACAGCTGCGCTCTGCTCCTACATCCCCTTTCCTCATTACAGAGTCTGGATTGTCCCACCAGCATATGGGGATGAATCCAAATCAATACCCTTCCAGCAGTGGCCAATAGAACAGTCCCCTCCTCATATTAATTTCTAAAAATACACGGATAGCGGATTGAGGACGAGGCTGTGGGCCAAGGGAGTCTTGGGGCCAGCGGAAAGTTATAACTCTCTGCAGTATTAAGCAGCAGCGATGACGGTGAAACAAACCTCGGAATGTCACGGCCCGCTTTTATTCGTTCCAGTGAAAATTAATGGACAGAGCCAGGAGGAAATTAAAGAGGGGCTAGTCCGTCATCTGTGCAAACTAGTTCTATGATGTGAGCATAGGAAGGCTCTGAAACCTGTGCTGATCTCCATTGGTGTTAATGTTCAGGAGATCATCTCTTCCCACAGGTCACTGTATAAACCAGGGTTGAGAGCAGCAGAAGAGAAACGCTTTTCCCAATAAATCAAAAAAAACTAAACAAAGTACCTTCTGTGGATAGCCAATGCTATATTGTGGACTAAGACTTATGGACCAATGGTAGATTGGCTATGGGCCAGGTGAATGAATGACCTCACGTTGTTTGCATCCATGTAAGTAGGCGGGTGTCTTTCTGGCCCGTTCGTGTTCAGCTCATCAGACTAAAGCTTTCTTGAAATTGAAATCATTCACACTTTATGGCAATGAGCTCACTAAAATGAATCAGGTAAGCAGTCAGCGTCTAATCAGAAACACTTCAGGAAAGAAATATAATTGTTTCAACAATGACACATTGATAATGCTTAAAGGACCTCTGGTTGATTGCGGATCCACACTTCTTAAGTGCACAAAGAGATGTTGATTAAGTAGCCTCTATTAACGGTTCAAGTCTGTGAATGTATGATCAATGCACACTTATAATTAACATGTTTCTTGGTTACAAGGTTCATTCATTCTTGGCACGACCTCTTGCACAACACAAAAAAAGCTGTTGTATCCCGGCTGCCTTAAATACTTTGACTGAAAAATAATGACTTTAATTGTGTATTAATCTGTTCGCTTCTGTAATTGTTTGGATTTTACTGATGGCGTTTTGATTTAGCAATATGCTAATGGGCTGCAGCAAGCATACCTGCCTTATTTTCTGTATGCAATATGAATGGAAGGTCCTCGTTTGAGGAGCATAAAGTAATTTAATCTAATCTATGTCGAACAAAAAGTACAGAATGAAAAAAGGAGCGTCAATAGAGCCGCCAAGCACACTCCATTCCGACTGTTCTGAGCAACCTATAATCTCTCAGCCCCAGGCTTTGACTGACAAAGACTGCAGAGTAATTCCATGCAATTTAGTAAAAACCAACAATCACTGCAAGGAAAAATACTATTCTGGTCATCAAGAGAACAGAAAGTTACAGATCTCAGTTTGGATCCATCCGCACTCTTTCAATGTACTTTCTAAAGTTTTTTTTGTCAATAGCACAAGAGTTAGATTGGAGCAGAGTTGCAGTGAATTATGTTTAATACAACAAACAGTACATACAGAACTAGTGGTTACCTGTAAGCGGCATTGCTTGTTTTCTGTATAGCGGGTTGTTGTGGCGTGTCGATAAATCTCCTAGGATGAATCTCAAGATCGAACAAAACCAACATGTCTGAAAAGTATCAAAATAACCCTGTGTGTTTCCTACCGTACAAACCAAATGGTTCCCACTATGCGACCGTGGGTGACAACACTCACAAGAGAAGCAAGCCATGTATGTCACTTTGTGCCATTACGACACAAGGACTGTGTACCTCCTATACATCAAAGTGTTTAATATCTACAGTGCACTTTGTAACGAACTATAGTACCACATAAATATATTGTTTGTGTAGTCACACGAGTAATAATAATTTTCTCCCAAAATGTAAACAACTCAAATCTTGTAATTGCTTGCCGTTACACCATAAGCATTTTTATATTTTATAGACAATTGCCTAAGCACATACACTGCCTGAAATGAGTGGTAATTTTATCTGTTGTCCAGAAAAAATACTACAAGAACTGAATTTGTGAGCCTGTCACTCCAAGGGATCACAAAAAATAATCAATATTTAATTACAGCACAGGCACACAAAGCGGTACTCTGAGTTAACATACATATTTCACACACATACTTGTCCATCCGATCTCATCATCCAGTGAGTATTCTGCATATAACCTAGAGTATATGTGTAATTTATAACATAAATAGTGACACGCCGCAGTGCATTGTGTCTCAGGGGATTTTACTGGGCCCTTGAAAAGGCAGTTTGATATAGGGATTCTTTCATTTTCTCAGACGTGCTGCAGAACTACAAACTCAATACTTTCACAAGCTGCTGGCATTACAACAACAAGTCTCACTGCAGTCAGTGCTTTCACACATGAGACGCTGGACGACCCTCAAAATATCATACCACAAAAATAATAAATTAGAACTATGTACAAAAAAACAGTTAAAAACTCTTTTGCTAAAACATAATAAAATCACTTGGGGCAAATCCATCTAAAACACTGGTGCTCAGCTGTGAATGGCAGCCCCACAGGGTGGTGCATAATTAGCCATAGACCCTTTCAGTCGCTAGGATAGACTTCATATAAAATTTAAAAACACTTCTCTGAAAAGAATTGGAGGCTGGCTACATGATTTTTGGAGAAGTCTGCACTGACAGACGATGTTGTAACCATAGAATATGCTAACAAATACAATTGCACATCCCAAGTTTAAATAAGAGAAATAAATGAGAAGAGAGATGTTAAAAAGCAAATACAAAAAGTTGGTTGGTTAAATGCAAGTGTTGAGTATTTTAACTATCCAGTTTTGCTGCCATTCCTGAGACACAGTCCTATCTAGTTGCTGTAATTCATAACCCCTTTCTCAGTGCTCAGTCTCAATGAAGGTCCTCCCACACCATCTTTTGAGTGGTTCTCCACTACAGAAATGTAGCATTTAATCTCACTGAACAGTAGCCAGGCACCCAGCGTTTTGTGTGTACTTTGCAAATGGAAATAAACAGCTATATATCTGACTGAGGTTCAAGGGACATGTCCTGGGACAAATTCTGTTGAAGGGATTGAGTTTCAGCTATTGCTAATTACAGCTATACATTTCAATACCACCCCCAGATATCCACTTTTAACCAGTTCTATTCATCTCTCAGCAGTTGATACAATATTCAAACACAGCATACACTACATGTATACAGCATACACTACAAGTATCTGGACACTCCTTGGTCTGGGGCTGTTTTTCATGGTTTGGGCTAGGCCCATTAGTTCCAGTGAGGCAAATCTTAACGCTACAGCGCACAATGACAGTATAGTCAATTCTATGCGTCTAACTTTGTAACAGTTTGGGGAAGGCCCTTTCCTGTTTCAGCATGACAATGCCCCCGTGCACAGAGCGAGGTCCATACAAAAATGGTTTGTCGGGATCAGTGTGGAAGAACTTGACTGGCCTGCACGGAGCCCTGATCTGAACCCCATCAAACACCTTTGGGATCAATTGGAAAGCCGACTGCAAGCCAGGCCTAATCGCCCAACATCAGTGCCCCTCCGTACGCTCTTCTGGCCGAAGGCAAGCAAATCCACACAGCAGTATTCCAACATCTAGTGAAAAGCCTTCCCAGGAAAGTGGAGGCCGTTATAGCAGCAAAGGGGAGGACCAACTCCATATGAAATGAGATCTTGGACGAGCAGGTGTTCATTTACTTTTGGCCATGTAGTGCATGTGTTGCTCATGAGCTCCTTAAACACTCACCCATGAGCCAGAGATTTACCACAATACAAGCCACACAATGATGAGAGGACAGGCGCTCCTTCATTGTTTATAACAGGTAACCTGGTCGGCTCCTGAGGAGCAGCAAAGAGGCAATTATACAGCATTAACACAAGCCATGCTGGCTGACCTACACACACAACCCTTAGGGTATGTTCCTGTTGTCAGCCTAGGCCAGACTCAAGTCAGCAGTGATTAGGGTGTAGGGCTCAGTCTGTGCATGAAGCCATTGCACTTTCAGGCGGAGACAACCAGGAGCATCTCAGGGACCCTTATATTACCAAATACACTTGTTTTGATGCAATGTGCACAATTCATTAATTGCAGTGTGCTCTTTTAACGATTTGATATTTATTATCCAAGCAGTCGCTATCTGGGTGTACAAGACTTTAAAGATGGTAAAAACCCAGCATGATATGTAACTGTTGAATTTTTCACGATTTTACGCAAGGAATAACTTAAAGAAAATAGAGCCTTACCCATGCTTGTGTTGCTGCATACATAAATCATTCCCTCACCGTGTTCGCTCATATACAGTATACAGTATACAGTATATATATGCCAGTCACATGGCAGTGCATTTCAGTCACGCATTTCATGGTGCGCTCCGACTTCGCCGCATGCAGTGAACTTTTCTGCATTCTTGGAAAAAGCTCCAGAGCAATCATTAAGAAAAGGAATAGAATAGAATAACTTCAGTTGGAACCACCAGCATTAACAAAAAAAGACAGACAGTGGGAGAGACAAACAAACATATCAAATAAAAGACGTTGGGGAAGGGAAGAATTAGTTTAACACCCTTTGTTAAAGCGCCCGGTAAATCATATTAGAAGACACATTTCATGTTATTTTTCCATTCTTTTCAATTCCAAGTCCTTTTTGATATTGTTGGAAGGAACTATCAAATACAAGATAACAAAAATTAAAAAGCGTTTCAACATCTGTCTTCAATAAATGATTGATTCAAAAAGGGCAAAAGTATGTGGATAAACTGAAATGTCCTGCGTCATGAGCTGTAATGGCAGCAAATATGAACCAGATCGACTTCCAGGATTGGGATAGTGCAAACAAACCAATGCCAGAAGGCCTAGATCTGTGAGACTCTCTTTCAAGACACCAGCTTGTCATACATTTATTTTCTGTAAGCTCTGTTGCCACTTAATTTCCTGCCTTGAAAACATAAATGTGTGACATTAGTTTTTCTATCGGATTGTAAAGTTCCGGGAACATTATAATTTTTGAGAAATTTTAGGTAATTTTGAAACCCTTTTTGGTAATTTTGGAAACTTAGCTGTTTTTTCATTAATTTTAAGTAAGTCTATCCTTCCCTCTCCCTCTGATATTTGTGGGGACTGTTATGATGCAATATGACTGCTTCACCCAGGCGGGTGTGACACATTCCTATTAGGAATAACATTGTCTTTTAACTAAAGTAAGGTTAAACAAAAATTTAAATTTGACTAGCTTGATTATCTCAACCACAGCTACTAGCTTAATCTTCAGAAAGAGACTCCTCAGATTGTGTGTTGCCTGTTTCACACTCTGCTGCATGTTCCACCAAACAGGGACCAGTTCTGCTCTGATGAAGCTGATGTGATGTTGGAGGGATCTGGAGAATAACTGAAGCAACAGGGGACATGGGTTCATACTTGGAGTCCCTTCCACCAGGTTGAGGCCTTGATGCGTTTTGTTGCCTTCCAGATGGCATCAGCACTCAACAGCCCTTCCTTACTGAAAGATTTAGCCAAACAGATAAGAACTTTCTCCGGATCTAGATTAAGGTGATGTGCAATGGCAGTGATGGTACCATATGTTGCAGAAACCTGCTCTCCAGAAAGGACATGGGCCTGTTCAGCAAATTTTCTTTGCTTATTGTCTTCTTCAATTTTTTGTGTTTTATGAGCTTTGTATAAGCATGAGATTGTTACAGTGAGTGGTGTTTTACACTAGAAAATTACCAAAAGTTACCTGGAAAATTCCCTCCCTTTGCAACCCTATTTTTATAAACCACTATTTTCCTCTTTTTTTTACAAAACAATAAGGCACACATACCTAAATATAGAAATGATCACCTGGGCTATAATTTGATTTTAATTGGATCCTCCTTTCCTGTTCCTGAGAGGAAGTTGGCAAGCAATTAGGGACCTGTGCTGGAATTAAGTTAAATGTGTACTGCGTTCTCTCTCATTGCTGTTATTCTGACTGATGAAAATAAATGCCAACACCAACTTTGTTGATTGCACTTTGAAGTGACTTTACGTTACACCTGCATTGCAGTTTTAGCAAAAATCCCATGCACCAAGCTATGTATACCCGTGCTGTGCCAATTCCATTTTTTTTTGTGGTTTTCTCTTTTTTGTCTGCATTGCAGGTTAAAGAGATTGAAACTTGGAAATTGATACTGACAACAGTTTTTTTTACCACATTGAATGACTTCTCATTCCCTCACCCTCAGCTCTAAGATGCAGGTTTGTTATTTGCAGGCAGAGCTGTGAGCTGTAGCAGCAGGTTTATAAAGCAATCACACAGCACAATCCCTTCCAAATACAAATTACACAGTGCTAACAAATGCACTCAGGTAAAGAGTGGTTCTTCACCAGTCAGGAAATTATGGGGGCTTCAATGTCTCTCACATCAAGTGTGCATTCACTTTCTCCACAGTTTGTTTACCTTAGAACTGATAGGTAGCAATTTTTTTGGGGTTAGATGGCAGTGCTTTTTGAGAGCACAGAAAGCATGGCGCCAGAAATGGACGATGGTCTGCCGCAGGCAGCCGATCCAAGGATTCTTCCCACATAAGTGGGCCTGAGCAAGAGCGGTGATTCATTGGAGATTTGAAGACCATGGTTCCAGAATAGGATACAGGGTGTCCAGCATATGTTCAGAAAATTGCTTAGTATATAATTCAATTTTATGAGTTCCATCTGTTTCTACTGTACATGAAGAAGGCAGAGGAGTAGGCCAGACCTCCAATACACAACTGCATTCAAAGCTGGAATGCATGTCAACAGCCATCTTACTGTGTCCTCTGTAATTGTTGCCACCCCTAGAAATTCTTATGAATTAAATCTAATAGGAGAATATTGCCAGTTGGATTTTACTTTAAGTGCATGCATCTGAATCTTTAAGAATTCATCCATGACATCTTATTTCACTTGGGTATACAGAAAACAAGGTGACACACCTCAAACTTCTTTAGTTCATCAACATGGGGACGATTAGAGAACACTCAAATGAAATGAGGAAAACGGTGGTTGAGCTTTGCAAACCAGAAAATGGCTCTAACATATATTCATCTCCACCATTGCAGCAATAATTAAGAAGTTTAAAACTGAAGCTGTGTTAAATCTGCTTTGAAGAGGACATAAGTGTATTTTTCTCCTATTCACAATGCTCCTTATGGTTTGAGAGGCAAATATTCTCCAAGGATCACAGGAAGACAAATGTAAGTGCCTGTCGGTTGCTAAATATCATTGGAATTTGGATTGGAACCAGGTTTTATGGTCAGATGAGACATAAATAGAGCTTTTTTGGCGATAAACACCAGAAGTGGGTTTGGTGTACAAACCACTGTGTAGTATAATGGTGAACATGCAATATTGTGGGGCTGTTTTGTTTCCAAAGGGCCTGAGAACCTGGTTAAGATACATGGCATCATGGACTCCAGATGATTTTTGACCAAGCAGGATAATGAAAAAAAAGCAGTCCTCCAAACCCATATAATGGTTACCTGACCACTGCTTTAGCAAGGGCCACCCCAGTCCCCTGACCTAAACCCCGTTGAGAAGGTGTTGGGTGAGTTGGAGAAGAGTCCACATGAAGGCCAAGGACGCTGATGGATCTGGAGGGACTCCACATGGAGTAATGTTCTTGTGCGTCCCCCCATCTCATCAAACAGACTAGGGGGATACAAAGTATCAAATGAAGGGGGGATAATAATTGTGACATGTCTTTTTGAAAATAATTTGTGCACAATTTTTTTTTCTATCTGAGCAATGGTATCATAATAAGTTAATATAATTTTGTCATATTGCTGAGCACAAAAAACATTTGATACTCAGTGAATTTTCCACAGTTTTTTTTCTCCGATTTTTGTAATGGGAGGTTGCCAACTCTGAAGAGTACAACAGCTGCTCCGTAAGATCATTGTGATGGAGAGGGATTGGGAAGAAGAACTGAAATGTTTTATTTATTTTGTATTTAACCGTTATTTTACCAGGCAGGTCAATTAAAATCTTACTCGAAGAAGACAGTCTTTTTTTGGGGGGTGGGGGGCACTGGGGTCTGTGAACAGTCTTATTTTTCATCTTTAGAGATTTGCAAAAACAAAAAGTTTCTACCCAGCTAGTTACCTTAAACTTGAAGGGAAAAAAACAGCCAGCGTGTAAATTTAGCTTCTTAACTCAGGGAGCTACTTAAGTATTCAGTGAACATGATTCCATTTCCATCAAGCCAGGAAACATTTGGCATTTTCAGAGAGGCTGTCAGCAGGTGAAGTTAAAGATGTCATGCAGGTTGGCATCAATACAAAACGTGGCCTCTACTTCTGCCCATTATTAGACATTTCCTGGCTGTCCATACGAATAGCATTTGTGGTTATAACTATACTATGCATAAATGCAATTCAAAAATATATACATTTATTTTTTCAACGTTGAAGTAGCGTGAGGATTATCAAGACAACTGTCAGTGTTTTGGCCCAGAAAGTTCCTACAGTGTCGAATTAAATGTTGTGGAACATTTTTAATTTGGAACCATCACTGGCATAATTAAAACGGATCAGCCCTTGTTGCGCACCCCTCGTTTAACTCAACTTTGTTAATGAACACCTGGCTATATAAATTGGTTAAAGAATACTGTCAGTATTGTAATGAGTTCGCTATGCAGTGAAATAATGCAATACTAATAAAACGATACTTATCCAAGATTCCCCCTGGGCAGTGGAAAGCACCTCACAGCAAGAACATTCCGAGTTCGAATCCCGGCCTTTCTATGTGGAGTTTGCATGTTCCCCCCGTGTCTGCTTGGGTTTCCTCCGGCTACTCTGGTTTCCTCCCACAGTCCAAAGACATGCCAGTTAGGTTCATTGGAGAAAATTGCCCATAGGTATGAGTGTGTGAGTGAATGGTGTGTGTGCTCTGTGATGGGTTGGCAACCTGTCCAGGGGCCTCTAGCCCAATGCATGCAGGGATAGGCTCCAGCCACACACACACACACACCCCTCCCCTCCCCTCCCCAGCCACCCTCGCTGGAATAAGGGGGTTAAATAATGGTTGGATGGCTTTCCTTATGTTCAATCCAGAGAGGATGGAAAGTGGAAATTGTTGCTGGCAGGTCAGTAAATGGTTGTTTACCTTCAGCCCAAGAAGTCCAGTCAAAGCCTGACAGTGCTGATAGAGCAGCACTACTGAAGCACCAACGACATGACAAAGGAAACCAATAGTTATTTCAGGTATATTACCTTACGGAAGGTAGGACTTCATATCCGTTATAGAAAAGGGGTTTAAGGCTCCAATGGTTGTCGTTAAAGATGCTCACCACAGGAAGTGGCTGGGCTCTTGAAGAGTACATTTTAACAGTGGTTATGTCAGTAGCTGACTGATGGGGAGTACACAGAAACATGGCAGAAATGGTCTCATCCTGACACGGGTAGGGTGGGTTTAAGACACCCACAAACAACCACTTGTCATCAGTGAGAGAAATGCCACTCCTCCAATCAGTACTGGCACTCGACAAGAGTATTGTGCGGCCTGTGTGGGTGTAAAATAGTCACTGGTTTGGAGGCAAAGGCTTTGGTGGATAGCACATGCTCAAAATTCTCCTCGTGTGGGTGAAACTTAAAAAACACAATTATCAATATCAAGACACACACACACACACACACACACACACACACACACACACACAATAGCGAGCATCATCTACTTTCAGCAGTTTCCAGACAACCACTATGGCTCATCTCCCTGCTGGTGCGTGGGTGTGAATAAAGTGCTGCTTTTCCCTCCAAATTTCAGATTAATAGTTCCTCTGGTCTCTTCAGAAGTGTTCTTTCTAGCGTTGCAAGATAATTTCTCCATTTCAGTCTTGTAGATGATCGTATCCTTGGACCAACCCAGTCTTTCTACTCTGAGAACTCCCCCACACCTTGCGTTTCTCAGAGCAATGTGTTTTACCACAGTTCTCTGACCGTGACTCAGAGAAACACTACCTTTTACCACTCCATTGTTTCTCTCTGAGGAACCTTCTTCCGAACAAAATTGGCATCTCCCTCCCTGAGAAAGATGGAGTCATTCAGTCTATCTGCCCCTGGCCCAGACAGCATCCTCTTTACTGCCATTGTCCAGCTTGTGTCCTTATGTCTATCTTACAGAATGCTTCCCTGAATCTTAGTTTTTATATATATATATATATATATTTATTTATTTTTTCCTCCCCCCTCAAAGTAGTCTTGTGACAACACCCCCCCCCCCCCCCCCCCCCTGTGTCCTTTCCCCTTTGACCCCTGGTGTCACATCGGATCAATCCAACACCCGCAGTATGGACGGAGGGGGATAGGAGGGGGTGAAGCGGCGCCATAGCTGCAACCCAGCCAGGACTCCAGCCAGACTGGCCTGTGATCTTGCCCCATGCTCAGCGGTTGGCCCCCTCAGCTGCAGAGTCACAGAGGAGCGGCTTCAGATCATCTGTGCGTGCTCCGCAGCCTCACAGAGCCAGCCGTCAGCAATTATCCCTTATTGAACTCTTACATCAAAGGGTCCAGTGGCTTTAACATACTGAGTCACCAGTTTGGGGTTAGGAGCTATTCAAATTTCAGACAGACGAAGCACATTTTATATCAACAGATCTCCTTTGCCATTCTATATCGTTCCCAGAACAATCGCTTCTTTTTTAACTGCCCTTAGACTTGCTTCAATGACACTGACCACTCTAAGGGTGTGGTAGGTATCGTGTTGGTGTTTGTATTCTCAAGGTTTCATCCCATCAGCCATAAACACAAGTGAAAGATAGAGATAGAGATAAAGCGATAGATAGAGATAAAGAGCCCAGCACGTATGCCGAAGATGATGTGTTTGCCCTCTTCCTTGTCAGCTGCAAAGGTGGTGCTCGAACTGAGACAAGGGAAACAAAGTTCCCATCTATCTGTGTGCTTTCGTGAACATCGGTCGGGTCATCCACGCGAATCATGCCGCTGGAGCAAGTCTGTCCTCCAGGGGGGTGGGGGTGAGAGGTGTAGACAACAGTCAGGTGTGTCGCTACTGCTGACGACAATGCAAAGTAGAAACCCGACACAGGAATCCGGCTCCAAAAATACAGTCTGTTCTGGTCACGGCTGTCTGCAGGTGACCCCCCGAGGGTGTTTGTCTCACCTCAAAGCCCTGCGCACGACACAGCTACGGAAGAAGGTGGACAGGCGCTCACCCCACAGAGACACAAGAAGGGGGCCAAAAGCCCCATTTCAAATGACCTACCCGAGAGATTTGTTTACTCGCAGATACGCGGTATAACGTATGCAGCGGAAGATACTTAGGTGAAAGACGAAACATTGCGTTTCTTAAATTATTCTGTCACCACAGGGAATCGGGTGTGCTTTGTGAAGACAGGATGGCCGGAGTTACTTTGCATCAAAAATTGCTTGCTGAAAAAAGTATTATCTGCATGGTTTTTATGTATTTGTTTATTTATTCATTCATTCATTAATTTACCAACTTATATATTGAGATGAACAGTTTCTCCAAGTCCTCTTTGTGCTGTAAATTGGTTGATTTGTTTTATTTTTTTCTAGTAGGCAGTTTGTCCTTCACAGCTTGATGAGTTATGAGAGAACTTATGATGAATAATGCACAAGGAGCACAGGGAGACGCATGAATTACAAACACGGGACAGGAACTCAAATCTGAGTGCGTCGCTGAATCCTACAGGGAGCGAATGAATGGCAGTGAAGGGGTGTCCAGATAAAGCCAATCGATATTACCGCTCTGAAAGATTTTAACGTTTGCCCATGGATAAGAAACAATTCACCCCATTCAGACATTCATTGAGCATTTACATTCAGAGCACATAGTGAGTTCAGTTCAAAGCCTTATATTTTCCTCAAATATTATCCCACGAGGCGGCCTCGACAGCACCTCCTCAAACCTGTGAGAAAAAGCAGTCTCTGCCTCATGCTTTTAACGGAACATTAATACGACAGCTAGACCGTTTCGCCACCCTCTTCAAATAAAAACTTTGGACCCTGCTAGGACCGAATGACAAAAACATGGGGAGCATGCTCCCTGTACCTTCCGCTCAAAACGCAGGTTATACTTCCTGCACAGATGTAGTACACATTTGTTCTTGTGAAAGAAACTGTCCTTGTGAAAGAAACTGCCCTTGCAGCGCCCTGAAAGCCTTCTCTGGCCTCCGATTCATTTCCCAGATGCCAGCAGAGCACATACAGCCTATCCAACTGATTGAATTGTGAACAATATGTGAGCTTTAAAAGCAAGCGAATCCACACGTAACCATTAGCTTCTTCAAAACAATATTTCCGTGCATTTCTTTCCTTACAGAGCCAAACAAAACATTACCGCTGAGTGCACGCGCGCACACGCACAAAAGTACAAGTACAAGTACAAGTACAAGGACACCATTGAACATGGAAGCATTTTAGATATGACCGAAGAATGGAGGCAGAACTTCTGTAGCTCACTGGCGAGGGGACATGCCCATTCCCTTTGGTTGAGAGACATTTGGCTGCTGCCCTCTACCACACTGAACAGAGGTGCGGTGGACTAGCGCCTCGAAAGGAGGAGGTGGGAGGAGTAGGGGTCAGGGAGAGGGTGGAGAGCAGGCCGGGGCTGTCCCCCCTGCGATCCCATCACCCCCACGCCCCACTCATGTGTGCATTTTTATAGGTGGCCCTTACTCTCACAGACTTGTGATAAACAGCTAATAAAATCCCTCTCACTTCCTGCTTTGAATGCCACGGCGCTCTTTGGGCACTTCAACAGTCTGGCATGGCACACGTCCAGAGCAATGGACTCCTCCATTAGCTCTCTCAGCCTCGGCACTCATGTCAAATAAGAGCTCTGTAATTATGCAAGGGTATTATAACGGGTACAGAATGCCCAGGATTCAGCCATCGAGTGGTGGCCTTGAAGAACAAGGAAATGGACTGCTGATTTTCAACACTTAAAAAAAAAAAACATTTTCTTTTCTCAACCTGTGAAACACCACAATGACAAAAAAGGTCTGCCAAGATATCCGATTTCGCTGCTAATGGTGACATAAGGATGACAAGACTAACAGTCTGGTCTTGTACTGAGACTATAACCACGCAGTAATTTTTGATTGAGTGACAGGCTACATTGTCTAAAATCATTCAGTCACTGTCACACGTTCCTCTTCTGCAGTCCCTGGGTACTCCCCCACCAACAAGAGCCAGGCCCTCACAATGACTGCTGCAGTCACTATTGGCAAATTAAGCGAGGCAAGATTAATTGTAATTCAAGATCTATGGAATCTATTAATGCCAGAGAGGCCACTTCAGTTCTGAGAGCGGTCATCTCAGAGCCTGACCTAATCCGGGATATCTATTTGATGGGATTTATTAATCTCTAAATATTCAGCTCTCCAAATTCTTTTTTTTTTTTAAATAACAAAAAAAGCACTGTCCTTTAACTATAGAGATATGCTGCCCCCTTCAGTGAACATTGAGGAAGTACATAAACATTTTCTGGTAATTGCCTTTATTGAATTTTTTGCAAGCCGATGCTGATTTTCAGCTGATCTACCAGCAGGGAGACTCCAACCAATTCTCCGCACGCTTAAATGTCACACTACACACAGTCAACACGATCTGCAAAATCAATGTTCACCACAAAATAAATAATAAAAAATGTCAATGCAATTATATATTGGAGCCACATTAAGACTACAGCTGGACATTGCATTTTTCTTCTCAGGGCTATACACAAACAGGCGTTCCGTGCCGCTTCAAACAAATCAGACTATTTGGAGCAAATATCCATATTTATCACCACAGTTCCATGCCGCACTCTCGTCAAGTCGAGCAGTGCACTCTGCAGGTCACAGAGAACAGGGCACACTATGCATTAATCCACACTTTTAGAATAGCTGAACTACCCTGAAACTGTCTGATTATCAATGCAAACAAGATTTAGTGTGAAAAGAGAAAGAAATTGAATGGAAAGGCCCAGTTCCAAAGACTGCACTTACTGAAGGTCTCCCAGTGTATTTTCCCATAACCCCTGGTGCTGGTGTTCACGGGGTTCTCATGACCGCAGTAACGGATCAAATGCAGAATGCAGGAAACGGACCAGGACTGCTACTTTCTGCCCCCAAAAGCTGATCCACAATGTAATTCTATGTTTCTGATCTCAGACTAAAACAACTGCAGAAATCACTGGATCTGCTGCATTATTTCAGTTTATATGATTCATGCAGCTTCATTCATCACATCTGTTATTGTGCCATTTGTAAATACTGAATTACAATGGTAGGTTTAACATCACAGTTCCCAAGTGGTTTCCCGCCTGTTCATTTAAAGGCACATTTCAACATGAATGAATAGAAGATATATAGAGCCCTTAAGAAACATATCCCTGAAGATATATCTGAAAAAAATAGGTCGTATTTGTATAATATATTTCTGAAGGACGTTTCACATGATGGACATCTGCGCAAGGATTCTGCAGGAACACTGTCTTCCTCACACTGGTTCCCATGAAAATCAGAATCTTTTTTATTTTTTTTTAATCCTCTCAGGGGCCCATCCCACCAAACACTGGTGTGTTCCCATGGAAGCCAAGGCAAGCTTTGGCTTCTGCCAAAATTTGACGAGCTCAGAGGGGGGGGGGGGGGAGTTTTAAAAGTTTAAAAAGAGTGTTATTTTCTCGTCTCCGTTTTGTTTCATACTTTTCACGGATTATAAATGTTCAGTCAAATTCACTAGTGATAACTGTGTACCTTCCACTCAGTGTATGAATGTGAACGTGCATTGAAAAAAAAACAAATTAGAATAAATAAATAAAAAAGTCAGGGTATGCCAAGTGAAATTTGGCTTCTCACCAATCAAATGCATCTTGAATAACAAAGGTCAATGCTTTTGTGCCCTTTGTGATAGTCCCCACAATGGTTCTCTGCTTCCTTAGCCAGCGAAGTGGAATGTTGATTTACTCGCCCTAAAAATTGCTTTGCGTGATGGGATTTATCAACTGAGTAATAATCTGGAAGTGAAATTAGATTGCGAGCTTGTGTTGCCAACATTTCCTTACATTTTATTATTTTAGCCCACTGTATGTCATGTAATTGTTAGGCCTACATGCAGGTTTTTCTTAATTGAACTTGCTTTTGATTATTTAACTGCAAATAAAGCAAACCGTAAGTTAAAAAAAAGAGACTACATTTTATTTGCCATTTGTGGTGAACCACACTGGAATTAAAAGGTAATTCACATAGGGTAATTGTTACATGCAAGGTTTCGTCTGTTTTTCAGAGCCTTAACAGTGATCAATATGGAACCGTGGGTGTAAAATTAACTAGGCTACAACTCATTAGTTACATTACATTGTTGTTCTTGTCAGTGTGCGTGTGTGTGTGTGTACATGCGCTCCCTCGTTCATGATGGACATCTTTCCTGGCCCGACTTCCCTGACAATATTGCATATGCAATGCTACTGCCGCCAAAATAATTTTTAATAAATAAATAAACCAGCACAGCTTGTATACATGAATATCCCTGGCGAAACTGGGAGAGTAGCAGGACAGCTTGATAAAAGACCTGCCAGCTGCCTGGACAGAGCCATCGACTTGAAGGTTTCTGGGAGAGAGTCCCCCAAGGAGGAGCGCTTAATCAAAGCATGTGCCTAATCCTGCGGTGGTGGTGGCGGTAGTGGGATGAAGGGGGATGGAACAACATCAACAGAATCTATCCCCGCTGCGCCTCCTCCACGGCGATAAGACATCAGGCGGACAGGCTGCCACGGTCTTTGCTTACCATCTGATTCAGTAATCGATCCCCGTTCCGACCTCTTTTGTGTTTATTTGATGAGCCGTGGACAGGTGAACGAGGCATCTTTATTTTTCTCTGCCCTCTTGCTTCGCTAAACGAGGTCAGGTGATCATGGTGCACAGTGAAGCGCCACAGAATTAAGAGCAGGTGACGGTAGGGAGTGAAAAGTGAAAAGAATCCCTACAGGATGCCTGGATGGCAGTGAAGAAACACCCCCCCCCCCCCCCTCCTACTGGGGCTGATCTAAAAGGGTCTATGTGGCACCTCCCCAGCCCCCTGTCAGACAGGCTCACATCAACATCTTGACCATCTCCGTGGTGATACGTGCAGGACTACTCATTAGTGCAGGGCACCTCTGTGGATTGTCCAGGGGTGGTCCCAATTCTGTGGACAAGCTGCTTGAGGCAAGAGAGATTTTGAGCTCAAAATGTATCATAGCAGTGTTTCACATACCATTAAAAAAATAGCAGCTCCCCCACCACTCCTGGACTCAGGGGCCCCTGTATTCAATATGCACCTGATCCTCACTTTAAACTATTGTTCTCATTTTCCAAAGTGACCGAAGAAACTGACAGACCTCAGACCACCTTATAAACTGCCACTCCAGAAAGGTAAACCCAGAGGAAACGCTGCATACCACGGTTTCAATAGAAAGGCTGTAGGTTACCATTTGCACAGTCATCGTTATTAAAAGGCACAACCTTGACATTCCTTTTTTATTTATATAAATAAATATTTTGGCAAGCAGAAGTACCATATTTGTTTCTGCTCATGTGTTTTGTCTTTTTCTGAATTGTTCTTAATTTAAAATTTTAAGTTTAAATTGGACAAATTAATTTCATTGGATGATTTTAAAAGTATAATCAATTTGTGCATTAATTGTGAATCATGTTGTATGATGTATTGTGAATTTGTATGTTGTACTTTTAAACTTATTTGGCTTATTTGACTTAACTTAGCCAGGACTCTCTTGAAAAAGAGATTTTTGAATCTCAATGGGACTTCCTGGTTAAATAAAGATTAAATAAATAGAAATTAAAATAATTGGTACTTTCTTTATTAGCTAGCTAGAGCATTCTTAAATGCAGCCAGCCAGTCATAAAGGCTGACACACACACATATATCATTAGGCTAGGATCAACGTATCATCGTTTCATACTACACTCCAACATGGATAGCTGGCTGTTCCACGGAGAACTTGCACTCAAGTAAGACTAGATGATCAAATTTAACCATTTCCTTTTGCTCTGTTTTTAATCTTTAAATTCAATGTTCACATGTCGGATTAGCTTTAATGTTTATAAACTTGATGATGTGGTACAAATTGCACTGTTCGTATATGTTTATTTTTTCAATAAAAAAAAGATGCGAAAGAAATCAAAGCAATAAAACGATATGTCGATGATACGCCTCTGAATGTGCATGCTTGTGTTACAGAATATTGCCCTGCTTCTAACAAAGCAGGCTCAATCGCATACTGAATGCATCAAAGCAGGCTCAATAGCATACTGAATGCTGCGGTCTGATATAACAGAAAAGAAAAGCTGCGGCTTGCTAGCAGTAGCTATCGAAGGTTCCACCACCAACCAAGCGAAGCGAAAGCTAAACCATGTGCCACTGCCTAACTTTTCTGCAATAGAGTCCAGTACATAAATGCACAAGTTAGACGAAGTAAAAATGCAAAATAAAACAAAGCAATAAAATTGCATGGGCATCTGGTGGGACCTGGCAAGTGGCAAGTTTGAAATGCGAGCAATGGTACTTAGAGGGAACTCAGGCAAGGGCGTAGGTTTGCATATGGACGGTAGGGACATGTCCCTACCAATATTTTGGGAGGACAGAATTGTCCCTACCAATATTTGAGCGAATTCGTTCCCATTATCTTTGGAGTGAAGTCATATTAGATCATTTCAATGTGCCCTCCCAGCGGCAACGTCTCCAAGATGACCAATTTAGGCATGCTAGCATTTGATTGGCTGAAATGGAGGAGGTTCTTTTTCAAATATTCGCTTGATCTGAAGGCTCACATGACCTAAAATATCGTACTTACTGCCAGACACGGAGGAGGCGAGAGATGATCTGTGTGTGCTGACAACGGTTACTCTTTTTCTCATTGAACGGTAAGTTATCAGGGCTCAGGGCTGTCAGTCCTTACCTCTAGCATGGGCGAAAATTTAGTCTTTCAGATGACCGTCTTACAACCTTTCCTGAGTAAAGTTTCCTCTATTGCCTGCACTGCACACATAAGTAATTTTGTCCATGCCAACACGCTTTGTACTTTGTAGATATCATGCCACCTCCACCAAAGAAGATAAGGGACATCAGGAGCTTTTTCACCACCCAGTAATAAGTAATAAGTAGTAAACTAACTAGCCAGTAGCCACGTTGATTAAAAATGAAAACCTGCTAGCTACCTAACGCTGTCATAAAATTTCTCACCGTGAAAATCCCCGACCTGTTTACAATTTGGGACAGATGTTAAGGTAAATCTATCACCACGGCGGCACTTTCACCACAAGTCAGCAATTATACGGGGAAATGGCCTTTTTGAATACAAAAAACGAATTAAAATAAAAAGGCTAGTCTGTTCTGCATACCTGTTTTTGCCAAAGCTCATCATAGCTATGATAACGCGGAGCTTTCAAAAATATAACAATGCGGAAACCCTTTAAAAAAAACAAAATAAAAACCGTAGTTACGCTACACGAAGCCTAGCCTATGGATTTTATAACTGTCTGGACTAAACAGGCCACTTTTTATTTCATAAAACTCAAAAGTAAGCTAAAGATATCCAGTGAGCACAAGTAGCTTACACGAGACTAAGCCTACTAGTTCACTATTTTTAATATGCTCTTTTTTCTGTATATAACTTCAGATTTTTTACATTTTTATTATAGTTTATTTATATATGCATTTTAGTACACGCCGAAATATGCCTTTCTGAAGTGTGTCTCTGTGGCTCATTGAGTAGGTAGCTCATGTATGTTCGAATCTGACCTTTGCTGCATGACTCGCTCCCATCCCTAAGTAGATCTTAAAGATATGTGCCAACAGTTCGTATCTGTGAATGACCGACGTAGGCATCTGTTTGGATTGTTTAGACACCAAGGACTATCATAAGAAAAACACAGAAAACAAGAAATACTACAGAATAGAAAAGGAAAGGATGTAATGTACTGAAACTGGTAAGTCTACTGAATATAAAAATGTTGATGTTGGATGCAGAAATGCAGAAATATTGATCCTTGAGTTTTTATTTAAATGTAAATACAGATCTTGTATGTTAATAAACCATTTTTTCAGTGGTCACACACCCTCCCTATTAATTGGGTTTGCATTAGACATTTTGCAAGGTATACAGCCCCGGGGGTGGGGGGAGGGGGGGGTTAACAAACAAAATCACCAAAAAAAATTCCGCACACGCGATTTACTTCACCTCCGCGCCCTGGTCCCTACCAATGTTGAGACCAAACCTACGCCCATGAACTCAGGGGAGGGACCTTGGTTGTATCTAGCCAATCACACAGTAGCTTTAATAAAACATTCTATTCAGCACTGTCTACATTATATATTTAGCTAAAATATGCAACGTGTTTCTCTGACGTTGGATATTAGGGCTGGATTCAGAGATGGCCAACTTAAGTCATGCGCTTAAGTGCCACTCCTGCACGGATTTAACACGAGCTGACTTACGCCGTATTCTAACGTGTGTTGCGCAGGTGCTTATCTTAAAATGTGGGTGGTACAGCGCATGATATTCTAATGACCTGTTTCTTGTACCTGCCCCCTGGGTTGGCAGGTATCTACTAAAAAAAATTTTGTGTGGTTATGCGTTTTCAACGCGTCAGTGACAGTGCCTTTAATAACCACATTTGCCTTTTGGAAAATCCTGCCTTTGCGCATCGTAGTTGCTCTAGCGTGACGGGATATAGGCATCGCATTGATAAAATAACATGCACTCATTCTAATATCCATTTATGCGAAAGATGCTGAATTTTGCATAATCATCTATTGGCGGCGCGAGACAAAAACTACCTTTTTTTTTTTGTGAACAAAGTTGCACCGGAAAAATGATTAAGTGAAAACTCTGAATATGCGTATCTTGAACAACTTGCAGACACGCCTCATAGCCTATTCATAAAATCTCCAGCCCGTGTGCGTAATGCCGCGTATCTACTGGAGAGACGCTTAAAACAGCGGATAAGTCAAATGTCTGAATCACAAATAGCTTAAGCTACGCGGAATTTCGGGAGTATCTCAACTCTGAATCTGGCCCCAAGCCCATAGTTGTATCTGGAAAAAACACTCCAAACTGGATAATCAGAAAATCGGACTATCTGGCTAATCCCTAATAAAGAATCAAAAATGTCACACAATGTTTCTTCTGACAGAAAAAAGTGCTTTCATTTAATGCCACGCTTGTCACGGTATATGTGGACAGAAGTTGGTATGATCCAAGTTCGTCACCGTTTATATGGGCAGAAGTTGGTATGATCCCTGCTTGGTTGGCAGTGCGATTGTGAGGCATCTTTGGGAGAAGCCATTTGGAAGTGTCTGTTTGTGCTCATTGGCCCTCCGCCCCAGAAATTAATCACACAACAGTCAGTGAGGAACTATTTGCACAAGCACTGCGCGTAATTGCAGTTTCGTGTGAGCTCCCTGTAACAGGTCAAAGTCTTTCTTTCTCTGTCTCTTTCCGCATAGTTAAACTATTAACTCTCATTAAGATCAATGGGTATTTCCAGCAAATGAGTGCCTGTCTGCACCATGTTTAAATGGGATGAAGGGGATTGCTGCATAAACGGTGTGAGTAAACCCCATATCAGACCTGACCAATCAATTGGCACAGTTCAATTATCACTGTTGCAAAACCCAGCTTTTCAAAGGACAGACAGACCAGACGAATCAGCCAACGCAATTCAAGCAGAAGACAGGGGTGAAGAGCCTCCCCTGCAAACTTAACATCAGAGCACAAAGCCATTTTCACCTGTCGCCAGCATCCTTTACAGAGAGGAAATAGGATGATGTGACACAGACTTATGACTCATTGTACCAATTTACTCACATTGTGACTTCTACAGATAGGACTATTTTTGGCCATTATGTCCTTTTTCACTCCAAAGAGTTGTTCGGTTATCAAGCACCTGCACGTCTGCATGGCTGGTTTGTTAAAGATGTCATCTCATGGTATAATTCCTGCTCTACTCTGTACTGGGAAGAGACCCAGCGCTATTAAAAATCCATTGTCCACAACCCAATGCCATTTAATTTCACAGATTCACCCAACACCCGTGATACGTTATCTGCCAGAGCCGGCTCGATAGCAATAATGGAAACTAAATACATTAGTGCTTTCCTTTCCCAGAAGCATTGGCCAAGTCTACTAAAAAGTGGAACTGGAAGCAAAACATACACAAATACTCTGACTCTTAAAAAATAAATAAATAAATAAAAATGTTAACCCCAGAGAAAAAATGGAAGATAATGGAAGAAAAAGTATCCCCATTCACATGACGGCTAAATACGGTTATCGCTTCTCATTTTAGTTCTTAATACGGTCAAGTTCACACTTAGTACGGTTATGAATGAGAGTAACTAGTAGTAACAAGTCCTGTTCAAAACAGGTAGCGACTACCGAAGTTGACTCTTGTTCCGATGCAAATCAGCTTGGTTGTGCGAGTGTGGACGGGAACGGGAGTTGACAACTGGAAGCAGATGTGCAGTGATTAACTGTGCAATGCTCCCTGACTTTCATAGTGTGATAAGGGCGATGTTGCATACTGTTAAAAGAAGAATTAGTTGATGTTGCTTCATTCGCTGCCAGATCAGATTTGGGGTGTGTCCCAATACTAGAAAAATGCACCCTCCTTTCCTCCACTGCCACCTCCTCTCCTCCGTGCCCTGGAAAGCAACCTTTGTGTCATTATCTAATGTTGCTGATTTGGCTACATATTACTTACAAATATTGATTTGGACATCTACTCCATATCTGGCCGCAGAGTGATGGTTTGGGGCTCGTTTGATACCTTAGACTCTTGATAACGTACAGCCATTTTGCCAGTCATGTGTTCCATACTGTACCAGCATAATTTACAGCTGAATCTAGTCTTACCCCCCAATTCTCATAGAGATCCATTCAAATGCAGAGAGCTTATAGTATCGCTTGTAACAGTACCTGGAAATAAGATATCGAGAGTCTTTTGATGTTGATTGGTCACAGACTTCAGGAAGTAACAGCATGCAAAGGATATGCGACCAAATATTAAATATGATACTTTAAAAATATGTTAAAGCAAAAATATTCTAATTTTCTGAGACACTGAATTTTGGGTTTCATTAGCTGTAAGCCATAATCATCAAAATTACAAGAAATAAAGGCTTGAAATATTTCACTCCATGTGTAATGAATCAATATAATATATGAGTTTCACTTTCTGAAATGAGTGACAAAAAATGTTGAACTTTTTCACGATATTCTAATTTTTTGAGCTGCACCTGTAAGCGACTCAAGCTAATAACTTCGGTTGTCGAGCCCCAAAATGCAAGTGCGAATGGGACCTATACGATAAGTAATTACGTGTACTTCGATCTAAACTGAGAATTGGAACTGTGTGTAGGAATGTCATGGCGAATGGGGGGATGGAAACTTTCCCAAAAAGAAGTGCAGGTATTTCTATAGATGACAGTCTATTGCTTCTCTAAATATGCTCTAAACCATGGGTGTCCAATCTTAGCCAAAAATGGCTGGTGTGGGTGGAGGTTTTTGTTTTAGCCCAGCTCAATGACTAATTAACGAATCATGATCTTCAATCAAGAACTTGATAAGTAGAATCAGGTGTCTTGGTGCTGGGCTAAAACAAAAACCACACCGGCCCTTTTCGGACTCGATTAGACACCCCTGCTCAAAAGAGGAGACTATTTTTGAGCGTCCCGTTTTATTTACATGACAGTTCTACTTTTGCGAAGCACACGGGGATATATTTAGGAAAGCACAGCATCACAAAGAGTCCAACTGCTGTGCCTTTGGTCTTTTTTGATCTTTCTGTTCCTTTTGTTCAACCCCACTGCTGTACTTACAATTTCAATTATGATTAAAGGATAAAATCAATGTCCCGAATGTCCCCAAGCACCATGTGGTGACCTCGAACCCGTTTGTTTTAATCGCTCATCCTGACATGATACAGTCCCTGAACATGGAGAATCTGACTGCAGGGAGCTTGGCCTCACTTGCTCTTAAGTGAGACGACAGCCGGGAGCAAGCCTCCTCAGCCTTTTCAAAGGGAATGACATCTCCGGGCCAGCGCTATTGATTTTTTCCTTCTCTTTTTTTTATATTTTGCTTTAACTGGAGGACTGTCCAGGAGTATAGCGTCGTACTCTGACTAAATAACTCTTTTTCACTTTACTGAGTGTTGGCCTCACGCTTCATCATTATTGCTTTCTGAGAGAAATGAAAAGCCGGTGCCAAGGCCAGCCATGGACAAAGACGACAACTTCAGCTTACTATGAAAAAGGAAAACTGTGCAACGTGGCTAAAAGTACAGGATGAATGTGGGCATGAACCCAATTCCTGGGGCCCCACAACTCTGCAGATGTCTAATTATACCAATTCAAATGCAAAATAAAGGCCGTTTTATCTGATATATCATATAAAGCGCTTTCACTTCATCGTCTTTGAGTGACATTCTATTTAATTATAATGTTAACACTTCAGTGAGCCAATAAATTACAAATGCCAATGAACTGAAGGCAGCAATACCTTGTAATAGTCGCTTATATTTCCATTATTGAAGAAGAAAAAAATATATATATTTAAGAAATTATTTTATATATGACTCTGGGTAAATGCAAAGAAGTATGAGCATATTACTCCAGTGCTAGCATCGTTTCACTGGCTAAGTATAGGGCTGAGTTTAAGGTTCCGCTCCTAACTTTGAAAAAATATAGGGACGAGCACCAATGTGTGTGTCAGATATGCTTCAACCTTGCAAATTATTTAATCCCCAAGATGGAGGCCATCTAGTTGTCCCAATATTTTCAAAGAATTGGTTGATATACTATAGCCTTTTCATAGAGCTCCTCTAATATAGCACAACCTTGCAAAAACAAAGTGAATTGGACGCAGTCTTAATATTTAAGGGTAGATTAAAAAAGCACCTTACCAGGTTAAAAATGTACCTTTAAAGCCAAGCCTATAATCAGGTTTAGGATAGACACAGTGCTGAAGTGTAGTGAATAGTGATACCTGTGACCTCAATTTTCATGGGAAGGCCCTGGAATATTTGGTAGATGTCTTGTCCTTCTCAAAAACTGCAAATATTGCTTGCCGACATGATTGGCCGCTGCGTTCTGAGACTATGTTTGCAAGCGCAATGCCCTCAAAAAAAACTACACTGCTCAAAGAAATTAAGGGAACACTTAATCAACACAGTATAACACCAAGTCAATTAAACTTCTGGGATATCGATCTGTCCAGTTAGGAAGCGTAAACGATTGTGAATCAATTTCACCTGCTTTGGTGCAAATGAGTGACAACAGATGGACAGGAGAGGCAACAGCAAGACAACCCCCAAAAAGTAAATGGTTTTGCAGGTGGTGGCCACAGACCATTTCTCTCTCCTTATCCTTCCTGACTGATTGTTCTCTAGTTTTGCATTTTGCTAGTGCCCTTGTCACTACTGGTAGCATGAGGCGGTACCTGCAGCCCATTCAGGTTGCACAGGTAGTCCAGCTCCTCCAGGATGGCACATCCAAACGTGCTGTCGGAAGAAGGTTTGCTGTCTCCCGGCACAGTCTCAAGAGCGTGGAGGAGGTACCAGGAGACGGGCCATGACACAAGGAGAGCTGGACAGGGCTGTAGAAGGGCAAAAACCCAGCAGCAGGACCGGTATCTGCTCCTTTGTGCGAGGAGAAACAGAAGGAGCACTGCCAGAGCCCTACAAAATGACCTCCAGCGGGCTACTCGTGTGCATGTTTCTGACCAAACTGTCAGAAACAGACTCCATGAGGGTGGCACGAGGGCCCGACGTCCTGTAGTGGGACCTCTGCTCAAAGCCCAGCACCATGCAGCTCGATTGGCATTTGCCAGAGAACACCAGAATTGGCAGGTTCGCCATTAGTGCCCCGTTCTCTTCACAGATGAGAGCAGGTTCACACTGAGCACAGACGTGAGTCTGGAGATGCCATGGCGAATGTTATGCTGCCTGCAACATCACCCAGCATGACCAGTTTGGTTTCATTGACTTGGTGTTACACTGTGATGATTAAGTGTTCCCTTAATTTTTTTGAGCAGTGTATTTGGTTTCACCGGAGACTTCTGATTGCTTGAGCTGACTAATCACTGTGCGTCTTGACCATCTAAAAAATTTCCCTTTTCTGCCATTTCTTGCTGTCAGATTAGATCAGGACTATAACCTACTGTTGAATCCCACATGAAGCTGTGAAATCTGCTTTTTCGTTGACCCAAAAGCAGCATAAAAAATGCAGTTTGCGTTCTGTAAATTTAAACTACATTTTTGACGTCACGTGGCGCTCTCGTGTTTGTAAATTTGAATGTGTTTTGTTGTGTCGGGCTTTTGTCTTTAGTTTTTTTTCATGCACTGTGTGTCTGTTGCGGTACAGGGAAGCGGATGGAGATTTTTTGGGGCACACCTGCTGTTGAAGAATTGTCTAGCCGGGATGATTTTGTTTGTGGTCGTTACCATGGAGACGCGTTTGCATTATGCTCGGGAATGTCCATTGGATCTGCAGCCATGGAGTTTAACATCGCTCTTCACTGGAGTTGAATCCGAGGCCACCAGGAAAGGAGAAGATAATGCGGAAGAGTGAGGTGGTGACTGGAAAGGCCGAGCTCTGTTTCGACAGCGGACAGAGACCGCAACACTGCGTGTATGGAGGAAAGTCGTGGAGGTGGAGTTTCTGTGTTGGACTGCTTATGACACTGGACATCTTGGGACAGCGGGGTTTTTTTAAATCATGGCTGTATTCCACTATAATACACTTGATTACTGCAATGATTAATGTCTTTATATGTTTGATTGTGTGTTGTGGGTCTGCCCCACAGCCTACGTCTTTTTTGTTGTTGCTGGGGCTGCAACTGAAGTTCCCTAAAGGAAAAGTATATTCTATCTCTTCAGTGAGCTCATACATTCGATTTTTTACATGCAAAGCAATTCCAAAATACATTCTTGAGCATGCAGTTCAGTGGCACTAGAAATTATTCTACAAACCAAGTTGTGTGTAGATGCCATCCATCATGTGTCGCTGCCAATACACATGTTATCAGATCAACACTCCATGTCTGCGCTCTCTCAGATGTCTTTTCTCAGCCATTATACAAAAATACTTTTTAACCAACCAGCTGTTCATCACAGTTCCAAGCCAAATGTCATTGTTCCCTCATTCATTTTGAGCAGATGGCAATACTCAGCTTTTATACCGTTTTCCAATAACGTCTCTAATTGGTCCTGCGTTCGAGACCTCAGGCAATTAACTTGTACTGCGCAAAGGATATTAACTCAGTGAAGATTTATGGTTCTCTAAAGCCAACCTGCTAGCTTTGTCTTCATAAAATTTCCTTTTTTTTTTCTCGACCAAGCCTATTCATTTGTTTGATGGTTTGCACTAAAGTCTTCTGCAGTACTGTATGGTGCATATTACTTTATCTAGTACTGTATCACATTCAAGACTGCCTTTCCGATGCGAAAGCAATTGCTCCAAGGTCGCAATATCTACATTGGATTGACTAAATAGACTAAAATCGCAATTGTCATTTGTGGGGATTACATCACTCTGTGACATTCCTTTTGATACACAGTTAAATGTGTTAATGCATGATGTATAACGAGTGAACACGTTAAAAAAAAAGAGTGGAGATTGTGTAAATTAGGCTAAGTATTCCGTCTAATTTACTAAAGCATGCATTAGTTACGACTCTTCTCTTTGCATGAGAATTTTTTCAGGAATTTGTCTGCGCTGAAATCGCCTATAGCTCACACTCCTGGTCCGCCCTGCGAGCAGTGGCCATCCCTCATATATTTCGCCTCACTGCAAGCATGGATGTGGTTACTTTCTTCGATCAGGGATGTGGGACAGGTTTTGCTTTTGAGCAGCATCCTGTCCACTTGCACGCAGGATGAGGGGTGTCGGGCTGAAGGGTGTCGGGCTGTACGCACGTCCTCGGCAGTAAAATCAAGTTTCTCTTATGGGATGTATAGGGTGGAGATTTAAAACGAATGCATCCTCTGATGCATAGTACTCTGGAAAAGAGACAGCGTTTAAAATATGTTTCACACATGTTTCTATGAATCTTTTCTCGTCATGCCGTCGTTTCCTTACATTCTCTACTGTTCGCTTCATTATACCTTTCACATTCATTTTGTATGTGTGTGATGTCACGCCAGATTTTTCTCCTCTCCGTTGGTGTTATATTACTGGGCTGTAATACAGCGTTGTGAAGCTGTGCCTCGTTGACCATTAACTGCATTTTCTAATCTGCAAATTTGAGTTGTGTTTTTCCTGTGGTTCCCTCACTACGAGTGCCTGGTTGTTCCGTATCAATTTCTTTGTACGCATTGTAATGTGGACATTATTGCATGCCATAATTCTGAACTTTCTTTACAGGTGTCTATTCCCGCAAAACTGCAAATGAGGGCATTTGATTTATTTGATAGCATAATTACAACCAGTCTTGGTAATGTCTCCGTATCGGTGACTGCAACAGAGCCACAATATAGTGAATGTCTTTGCGCTGTGACTACTTCCTGTGAAAGTGAAGAACTGAATGTTTTTTCGGTTGAAACAGGTGAGAAACGGTCCAAATGCAGGGGTCAAGAGGGTGAAATGAGGATGTGATGCATAATTGATAAATATGTTTGAAGTAATTTTACATGAAAAATGTACTTCACTGAAAAACATGAAGGCAGAATATTTGGCGTACATTATGAGTCCTCACATTTTCAGAATTTTGTGAGGTTGGTAAAGTCTGTAGTTCAGACCGGGTAGGAGTTATTTTATGAGTATTCCAAGTTTCCTTACAATCACAGATGCCGTTAGCTCAAAACTGAGAAATGAGGAATGTGAAGAATCACTGAAACTAGCTTAAAATCTCTGCAACATTTATTTTTAAATGTTAAATACGGAGCTCTATAGCATCACTGTGTGTTTTGATTTTGCCAATAATGTATTGTTGGAGTTTGATGTGAGTGAGAATATATCTACCGAATTTCATCAATTTCATCATTAGGGATTCCCATGCATTTTTGTGCTAAGCCATGCCCGCTGAAATTTATTTCCCGCTTGTCAATCAATCATCTTTTACCTTTCAATACAAACAAAGTAATACCTGTCTAGAGGTACATCCACAATGGGTCTCGAGAGTCCTCTGCCACGGGTGTAATATACCACATGTTTTGCAAACTGGTCAAGGATTGTAGGATGAGTAGCAAGCTGGAAATTCCACAGTAGTGGAAGTAATAGGACCTTGGCACATAGGCACATTTAATTCTCATGAAGAGGGACCAATGTACCAAATTATTTTTGTAACTCTCTGTCAAACAGGGCCCAGAGGCTGGGTTCCTAAATGTCAGACTTGTGAACTTTAGCACCAAAAAATAGCCAGTCTACACTATACTTTAACTAATGTAAGAGTTCAGACATCCAAATAAGCCTACCAAGTTTGCAGAGTGTCTAAAATTCATGAAAGCCAATAAAATAAATCCACAAAAACAATAGGGTTCCAGCACCTTCTGTGCTTGTACCCCAAATTAGCTTACGTCTTTTTACAGTACATAAATTGATAACAAACTTTGTACAAATAATTATTCATACAAGATTGTTGCGTGCTGATACACTTTGATACACTGAGAATGACTGACTGTACAAAAACAATTTCCGCGTAGCTTTAGCTCTAGATTAAAACTTCCATAGCAACTACAATGGATGTTGGAAGCGACTGCGACACACCTTCAGCTTAGATTTACCAGAGTGAGAAGGCGACATGCGGAAAGTACATAATATAACGGGACAGATAATGCACTTTCCGCACAGAAAATGGCTAATTTTGCAGAAACGTGTCCCCTCAAAGTGGATGGGCATGAGACCAAAAAGCAAATGTTCTGGACAAATATTAATTGGCTAACTGTGTGACTTGTAGTGTAAATGGAGAACAATCAGTGTAGGTGGGTATAGCATAGGTTCTTGTGCTCATTGCAGTGTCCCCTGTGTGCGGGACCTGGCAGTAGCGCAACAGGTGATTGAAAATGGGAGTAAAAACATGATGAAAATCATCATTTTAAAAGCCATAATAATAGACGTGGTTAAAAGCACACTGCATAAAACAACATTACACTGAAAACAAACGTAAATGCGTGTGTACTTGGAGAAACTGTACCCATTTCATATTTATTATTTGTACTCTGGTAATAGGCGTTAAAAATGCAATGCGTGTGTTCCGAGCGTACCCTACTGTCACTTGTGAATGCCATCTTCTAACCATAATTCTGAAAGGATTTATTATCACAGTGTGCCAAATGCCACACCTTGCAAGCCCTGAATCCAGATGTGGGTTAAAAACTTTCACTGAAATCTTTTCAAGTTTTAGTATGCCACTCCACTGAAAGCAAACGGCGTTTGTAATAATAATGCAGTGGTATTATTACAGATAATAACACTTCACATTAGCCTACTATGTCTCTTCAAATAAAGTGGCGACTGTCACTGGGAAAATCTCCAGTGGGGAGCATGAACAGAGAAGCTTCTAGAAGCTACAGGCTGATGGAGAAACATCAGGTTTCCATATTGAAATAACTATCTCTCTTCAAGGTAGTTTGCTGCAATATACATTATAGTTTCTTCACATTTTGATTGCTGTAGTAAATGTGCACCAATCCAGGAGATGTAATAACACACAAATCCCCACAAGATGGCAACACAGAGCTTTTGGAACTTTATGCTTCAAACTTCAAACTGTGCTTCCATTTTTCATTTCAGTTTTCAGAACACATTCGCATTTTTCTTCCATACTGTAGAGTGGTCATATATATATATACAAATACAGGAATAAAGCAGGAAAAAAATATGGACTTTTGCGTTCAATGACAGTTTAAAGATATGTGTCAAAGGTCATTTCACTCTTGATCAACATTAAAAACATTCATCCTACAGCGAACGTATGAAAATGTGACATTTTGAACATGAATCTCGATCAGTGCATCTCATGAAACACAACACTTTGACTCAAGCATGACAGCTTCCACACTGTTCTGCCACACGTACAGTAGGTGTTCTGCATGTTCATTAGCTATCAAAAACCCAACCCACAAATTTGTCATGAACAGCATTTGTCATCTACAGTGAACAATGGATTCAAATTCCCAGGCCCCATGAATGATACAAAATTAAAAAGATGCACCATTAAATGTCATTTCAGTTTCATGTTTTTTCCATGGGGGGGTGGGGGTGTTTATGTAGAGAGATTTACTAAGAAATAACATTGCACACTGACCTTCACAAATAGAATTCAACAATACCACGGCTTTAATGGTCATTTGAGGATAAATAAAAAAATGTATGTCTACTTTAGGATTCCTGCCTCAAGCCTGATGCCCTCTCATAAAAAACATTTTTGTTCAAAATAGAAATTGTGAGAAAACACCATTAATTGAAATGCACTTTGACAAATGACAAGCTGTAAATTGAGTAATAATAATATGATTATTATTCGCAGCAGCAGCAGTAACAGAACTTTAAAATAATAATAATATTTAAAGAGCATATTTTACATAACTCAAAACTTCTTTCTGGTCTTATTTTCACTTGATAACTTATTTAATGGCATATTTTCATCATTCTGCTCCAGGTTGCTCTGCACTTCTTTGTTCTGCAACATTTTATCTTTAAAGCTCAGAAACGGGCGTGAAGAAATTAAATTTATGCCTCCGTTTGCCATTCATAATTCATTATTTTGTGTTCTGCATGTCTGTACCTTCATGGTGACTGGGTAAATTGGGCTAGAGTGCGACTCTTGCACTTGCTAGCTACACATATCAACAGTCTGCACAAGGAGGGACAAACACACGCATTGCATTATCTCTACGGTAGTAACATTTCTCTTCTGGTTATGGAGCCTGAGTAGTTCTTCTTCAAATGTTTTTTCCCTCCCCCGCTGGCTGGATTCATAAAGAATGCAAATTTGTGAAAGTTGTGAGCAGTTTTGAGGTAATGCTTATAAAGTGAAGTGTGATAAATGAAATAAAATAGTTTGCTTTAAAATAGTTCCATCAAGAAAATCTATTATTTCTTCATATAATTGTTTTTTTCACCCCATTGAATTTTATTTGATCTTTAGAAATGCTACCTCCTTTCCAGTGACACTGAGGGCAAGATGGAGTTATCCTTGGTATCAAATCTTCATGAAATTAAAGTTACCACCTTCCATGGATTCCTCCTGTTATGAATAGAATTGTCTCTGGGATTCGAAACAGAGAGTAGCTGTAGCCAAGCCATGTTTACGTCATTGATGTGCTGTTTACAGTTAGTTCCGTGAGTTCCGTTAGTTCCGCCATTTCCACCCAATAACAGGAATCACGCTCAAGTCCTCCTCAGCTAACAGCCAACTTGATTAATTATTGACATTTGGCAATGTGTGAAAGAATAAATCGGTTTGATTATTTTTTATTAACAGATATTGTAAGTTGAATTATTTCCAGAAATAGCATCACATTTTATTGTGAGTAAATGTTTTTTTTGTCAATTATTTGTCAATGTATTGTTGTAAATTAGCATGTATTTAGCATTACAATAGTTAAGCATCCACTGAGAGATGTTTATTGTGTAGCTAATGTTCATGCATAATGATTTATCAAAATAGAGCTAAATCCTTAATACATTACTGTGGTAGTATAAGACTAGTATTGATGGATTGATCAGTCATGCTGTTCTATCCAGCAACAAAAAATAGGACGTAGCCAAAAAACCCACAGGCTTCTGCCATGAAAATATGAAAATGATTTTTCATTGCACATCACTGACAGTGCTTTCTGAACACATCAGCATTTCAGCATTCAAATATAGCTGCAGCGAGTGTACTTTGCTCACGCTCAGCATGATTAAAGATCCGTTAAATCTAGACCAGAATAAAATATTTATTGGGAGTATTGTGGAGGTAAGGCCCCCCTGTATGCAGTCTTCGAGGGTGGCTGGTTAACAGGCCCAATACGCTTGCCTTATTTGTTACTGGTTGAAGTATGAAGGGTAAACAATGTCCCCATGATGAAACCTTCTTGCAATGTTAACTCTCTCAAGTCTTGAGGCCTGAAGGGAGTATGTTCTGGGAATTAATGATTTTTACATGTGTCTGAAGAGAGTAACTTGAAAGTATTGCCCGCATCCATTTTGCTTATTTTTAAATATTTTTCAGAATACTGCTTCAGGTCACATAAACTTCAGACATATGTGTCAAAAGCAATTCTGTTATAAAGATATGTGTTAATGTTGGTAGCAGCAGTTCAGAGGGAATTTCCAGAAATCATTGCCAAATAACAACAAACTATTACTGTATCAATTATACATAATAAATATTCCCAATAGTTATTCAAATATTCTACACAGTTGAGACTTACATGCCTTATATTCTGTAATGTTTTTTGCTTTTCATTTAAGCAGTCTGAAAAAGCATAATGAATGTGACATGATCTCTGCGCTAGGAATGCCATCTCAATTCTCAAGTTGCACACTCAGAGTCAGTCAGGTAAACCTTGGCAGTGTCTCACCATTCCCTCAGATGCCATTTAGTTTGCTCTTGGAGAATCAACCATGACTGAGTCCAGCTATTTTAAGGCAAACACATCACTCAGTGCAAAAGCCAAAAAAAACAAGTCTTATTTTAGACTATTGTATTCCTATTACTTTCTTTGCTAAATAAGACAAAAAGATTGGCAATGAAGTGACACAGCTTTACTGATTTCAAGATTTGCCAAAGGCATAAGACAATTTCACCATCTTGTCAAGCAAAAAGTAACTTAAAATAAGATGATAGTTTCTACTTGACAAAAATTAAGATTTTAAGTCCAATTAAAGACTAAAAACCTAAGACAGATTCTTTTTGCAGTGCTAGGGATTGGTTCTTCCAGACAATGGATCAAAAACAGCCAAAGGCTGGGCTAAACAGTTTCTCTTCTGTCTTGATGGGGTAATGCATCATACAGACTTACCATGATGAGTAAAATTGCTGCAATAAATTATCTTTACAACAGCATACTGCTTGTGATTTTTGGGACATAATTCAAATTGCATTTAGAGAAAGTCATTCTTGCTGGCTCTGCTGGACATGGCAGATGGACTAGACTGCATCAATGCACTTTTACAACCACTGAGAGAGTGAGGCTTCATAAACTCCATAATGGGTGGAGACTTAGCTCTCCGCAAATCCATGAGGCATTGATGAAAGACGATAGCTCAACCATTTGGGATTGACAAAGCCTCACTTTCTGATTACTATTAATGAATAATGGCGAAAGTTACTTTTTTAAATTATTGTTGTTATAACTAATAATCAATTCATAATAACTGAATTCAGTCACTTATTTTTTTGTGGAGGGGGTGGAGGAGGGGGCACATTTTTCATTGGGAATTTAAGATTCAATGCCGTCTAAATGTTGTCATTATTGTCTTGGCATATCCTTGCAATGTTATTAAAACAACTGTGGTCTGAGAGCATTACAATCTATTTTACTGGGCCTCTGGTCAAAAAAGAAGTACCTTCAATTAGCAGTAAATGAGCAAATGAGGCACATTAGTGTGCCGCTTTGTTTCTGAATTCTACATACGAAGCATTTATAAGATATATTCATGTAAAGAATTGCTACATTAAAAAAAAAGGCTAAAAAAAACAAGCAACACCAAACAAGCAGATGATGTGCCCTCAAGTACGGTTTCCTGTCAAATGAGCTTGCATACTCCCAGACTAATCTGAGCAAGCTTCCTGCCAGCCTTCATAATATATCTGCACAGTGGTGCATAGAGAGGCTTTGATAGATGCCCGTCAAACTCTAGTCCAATTCTCTAAATAACAGATAATACTCCAGGGACACGCAGAGTGGTCGAGATAACCCACTTGTCTTTTTTATCCGATATGCTGCAGTTTCCTGAAAAATTTAACACCACTACGTGGATAAACTCGTGGGATTCACTTCTATCACCTGTTTATTATAATCTTTATCAGGTAGGTATGAAGAATGAATGTATTTGCTTCCTCTCCATCTCTGTGAGTTTCTATCACGGATGCAAGAGCAGAAATGGAGTGATCCTTACACCGCTCGGCGTGTTTGTTTTAATCCGTCTGCGTCGTATCGCGTTACGCTTTTGCCGCCTCCCAAGTGCTTTCATATGCTGTGGATCGCACTGTATTACAGGGAGCTTTTCCTAAAGCCTCGCCTCGATGCGGCTCAGGCTCTTTAACTGGTAATTAAGATCATTTCCTCCTCTTGCCTCAGTGACCTTTGGACTCCACAAAAGAGCAGGACAATCACAGGAAGCCACTTGGAGGAGCCGCAGGCCGATTGCTCCCCCAGGACAACCCTGGAAGTCCCGACGCTACCAGTCCTCACACAGTAGTATTGAACCGCCACCTCTCATTGATACAATTGACCTCTTCCATAAGGATCTATTGGTTATTTTGTGAAATAGAACAAGAGGGGCATTTGAACATTTGTACTGAATCTACTTCAGGTAAGAAATTAATAGTTTTCTTTACAAGCAAAATGTATCATTTTTATCCGATCGGGTCAATGTTATAATCAAGAAAGTTAGACAGAATTCAGCAGCGGTGCCCTTTAGGCATGATTACCAGGTTAACAGATCTGATTAAATATGTTGTTCATTGAAGGACAATGTTGAGCCTAAGCAAATTTTTTTAACGTAAGCTAATTAATTTTATATTTGAATTTTAGCTTGGATTTCAGTTTGAGTCGTCAAATGAACTAAGATTAATAAGAATAATAATAATTGTTCAGGGAAACATAATTTTTGAGGAATAAAATTCCCAGGATTTTTTTCAGGGTTTATTCATTTACATCTGAGCTTGAAAGAAATTCTGAACCAGGATACAACATGATGATCAGAAAATGCACAGATATTTCAAAGGCTATTACATAATTATTATCCCATTAAAATGACAAGCAGGTGTGCTATGTGTGAATAGGATGCATGTTATCAGTTGAGTCCAGCATATTATGGACAATCAGGGCTGAAACAACAAAAAAAGTTTGAAGGCTTAACGACAAGGACAAAGCCAAAGTCACCAACTGTCTCCATTGATCTGCTCAGCCATTTTAATATATTGTGTTCCTTTCATTGTTTGTACTGGTAGTTGTTTACTTGCATATTTGAGCAGTCTTGCTCTTGAGGTGCTGAATAAATTCCTTATCTTCCACTTCAGTTCGGAGTGTATTTTAAGCTTGGAGCGCCCTTGAGCAGTTTTACTGTTATTCAATGCTTATATTTCACTGGCCGTGCGTTAGTCACATGTGAAAGATCACTTAACAGCAGTCTGGAAAATGAGTGAACCTATGCATGCAATTTCTACTTATATTTGCTAAAGTGCTTGCAGGATCCATTTTTGTCACCCACATGACCAGACAGTAGCTAATCATGACATTGTCATAGTTAACTCAAAAAGGTAAGTAACAAGTGTTAAAATTGGGATTAATTGTTGCCCAGATACATACTGTATCACTAACAGGTCCCTGCCTCCATCTGAAAAAATACATCATTTGTGTCACATATTATGACAATGCAGGAGTGTTTCCAGTTGTGTGGATCAAACATTCCACCAGGTATGCAAATGGAATATGCATGTCCATGAACTATAAATAATATGACATTTTTAACCAATAAGAAACCAAGCAACCACTCAGGCCCAAAAGCCCACCTGGCACACTGCAGTTTGCATATACAGTATTCCTGCAGTATGCAATTCATAACCATAGTAGCATATTCCAGGATCTTCACTTCAGTGGGTAACTTGTTGCCAGCAGAAAATCCTGTTTAATCTGGGGGCCATACATAGACTCCAATTATATGAACATCTGAATAAGTGTTTAATAATACCATTGCAAACTGTACACTAGATTTCTGAAGTTATTTTTTTATTTTTTTTGCTGCCATTTCATAAACTAACTGCCCATAGTTTGGAAGACAACAAAATGCTCTACAAAGAGCATGCACTGTTAATAGTTTTAAAACAGATAGTTGAAATATAGTATTTGAAACAGCCAGTTCAAAGTGTCATGAGATAGAATACATACACTGAAATTAAGATTACATTTATCAGAAATATGAAAGAAGTTTCCTCTGCCATTCTGGAGATTATATAATATTAATTTTCCTTCATTATGCTTTAATGCAATTTGTCTGAGACATGACCACTAACGAACATAACCTAATCATAATCTATAATCTATAACCACCAACGAACCCATCCCACATAACCTATAACCACCAACTAACCCATCCCACATAACCTATAACCACCAACAAACCCATCCCACATAACATATAACCACCAACAAACCCATCCCACATAACCTATAACCACCAACAAACCCATCCCACATAACCTATAACCACCAACAAACCCATCCCACATAACATATAACCACCAACAAACCCATCCCACATAACCTATAACCACCAACAAACCCATCCCACATAACCTATAACCACCAACAAACCCATCCCACATAACCTATAACCACCAACGAACCCATCCCACATAACCTATAACCACCAACGAACCATCCCACATAACCTATAACCACCATTCGATTCCACATAAACGTTGAGGTCTTCTGCAGCAGGTTTAAAGAGCAAATATTTTAAATCATAATATGCTTAAAATGGTTTATAATTGGATACAAAAACAGACGTACACAAGTTAAAATATGAAAAGCTAGTGTTTCATATGAAGGTTTTTGCTGTTTTTTTTTTTGTATTTTTAAACAACTCAGATTAAAAACCCACAAAAAACATTTTCAATTTAGGATAATATGTAATTCATGCCTCAATATGCGAAAGATATGTCGAAATTGAATTGAAGTTTTATTTTACCCATTATTTCAAATATGGAAATAATGTCAAATTTTCATTAAGAATATTAGTTTTTAAAGTTTTTACAGTCAAGCAAAACTAGTACTATTCATCGCTTATCAATTTTGGTTAAGAATTTTGGGATTCGATTACAAGTCTTAATTACTTTTAAAAGTGTGATGGTAGGCTTCGATTTACAATCGTCAAAGGCTTTAATTTGCTAAAAAATTTAACTCTGAAATTGGCAACAATATACTTGATGTTTTTCAAATATCAATAATGTTTGCAGACTTTATTGGTGTGTTTCTTTGATTTGGCAATGTTGAATTATTGAAATCATGGCTTGATGATTGTACCCTCTCACTCAGAGCATGAGACGGTCGGTGGTGAAGCAGGTGAGGGGACCAGCACTATGGGCCGGATTATGGGCCTTCGCTGTCCTCATCGGCACAGTTACCACAGAAAACACAGCCAATAGAGGAACGCCTAAACACAACCCCATACAACGGAGACATAAAAGAGACTGGCTGTGGAACTTTCTCTTTTTGGAAGAGGAGAAATCCAACCCTCCACATTATGTAGGAAAGGTAATGATCTTATTCTAGTTGCTTCAAAGCACAGGTAAGGCTTCTCGAAAAGTTTTCTAGATATTTTGACTTCACATCCTGGCCTTCAAGGGTCAAAGGTCAGCAAAGTCTTATTTATACTGTAGAATCACAGGGACGTTTGTTCAGTGAAGATGGCAACTCACTCCAATTAATGGTTATAGACACTGGGGCATATATGACGATCAAGATCCCGCCGGATACATTCTGACACTGGTAAAATATTTTGAGAGTGGCTGTTAAAAATGCACATTCTATGCTTTTCCTTAACTTTACTGTAGTAGTTATAGACTGTACACTGCCCAGAACCCATCGCTCCACTTAAAACGACTGATGACTATAGATTTTAAAAATACATTCTGGTACAATTGATGAATCAACTTCTGTAAATTTGGAAAATAAGTAATCTAAGATGGCAGACAAATATTTGCTTGTTTTATATGGCATATAAATTAAAATTGCTTATTTTACTCAATGCTCGTTTTTTAAATTTATTTATTGTATCACTCATAAGTATACATTTTGTACTACCCCAGGACCTATGAAAATAAAGCAATGTATACTATCCAACAATAATTATCATTATATGAATGTATTATTAATATATAATATTATTATTATATAATAGTATATAAAAATAACTGTTAAAAACAACAAACTTTTTAACTTTCTTTTTAGCTAGCGTCAACGATGGCCAGTGATCAGACAAAGTTCGTCATAAAAGGAGACGGTGCCAACTCCATTTTCCGTGTCTCTAGCCAAGGAGACATTTATGCGATAAAGAAGCTGGATCGGGAAGTAAAAAACACATATTACCTTACAGCTCATCTTCTGGATATCACCACCAACCAATCAGTGGAAGCTGCCGAATCATTTAACATCAAAATCACTGACCTTAATGACAACAGCCCTGTATTTCCGCCAAGCTACAACGGATCTATCCTCGAGAGGTCTGCCACAGGTACAGCGATACATCAAGTATAGTTTACACATATACCCAGTGCTTATGTTCATTTAATACCAGCTGTCATATTCTCTTCATGGTAGATAAATGGAAAAACACAATATGCAGGTATTATCCCTTTTTATGTTTGACAGGAACACACGTGCTGACAGTGACTGCTACTGATGCAGACGATCCAACAACCGCCAACGGACAAGTTGAATATAAATTGCTCGAAGGAAATGATGTCTTTGAAATTGACAAACATGGTAAAATATTCTCAAGAAAAAAAACTGAGCAAGAGTGATTTATTCAGTAATGAGTGTAAATATTGAGAAACATATTTTTGGGATTAATTTTTTAAACGCTAACATCCCGATGCATATTTCATTTGAAGGATTAATGATGTCTCATCTGCTCTCAGGGAAAATCGCTTCAAAAATTGACTTCCTAGACCGGGAGAAGCAAAGGATTTATGCAGTTGTCGTTCATGCCAAGGATATGCCAGGCATGAAATTTGGAAGCAGTGCAACCACCACAGTCACCATCACTGTGAGCGACATTAATGATAACATGGCCACCTTTAAGAAAAGTAAGAACTCCACAGCCACCAAACCAAACAAAATGACTTTAAAAAATATATAAATAATAATAACAATCATTTAAGAAAAAAATAAAACACTGCAGCCAAACACAGTGCTCATGTACAGCATCCATATGTCCAAATACATTTTTGCTCGATAATTATGCATTGAAACCGTCAACATTTTGTGAAATGGTGAGCTTTGAGCAGTGTCTTTTTGACAGAAATTTACAGGTTTGATGTCAAAGAAAATGAGAGGGAGAATTTTAAAATTGGTACAGTGGAAACCGAGGACAAAGATGAGGAGCAGAACAAAGATCCAGTATTCAGCATTGTGGCCGATTCCACCACAGAACCCACATTCACCAATGTATTTAAGATTGAAAGAAACCCATGGAAGGATGGAGTCCTCACTTTGAAACAGGTATGCTGTGCTCCTGTCCTGTCTTGTGACTCATTACGAGGAACATTTCTGAAGACAACAAACTGAAATGATTACAAAATATCTGCAGGACTTGATTTCATGATCGTTCCATGGCCTTTAATCAAACAATGATTGTGAAAAAAGATCCACTTAAATCTTCCATTTGTTATTCTATTTTAAAGAGAAAAAAAATGAAACCTATAAACCCTTAAAAATAATGTTGGTGGTGATTTTTTCAAATTATTATAATATTGGCAGCTTACCTATCAATTTTTTTCTTGACAGGAACTGGATTATGAAAGCAGGAAGGCATATACCTTTCATATTCATATGCGTGAGGACAATCTTCAAAGACCCCCGGATGACCATGGTGCAAACGTGAACACCAAGGCTAAGGTTATCATAAATGTGCTGGACATCGACGAGCCGCCTGTCTTCAGCAAAAAGGCCTACATCTTCAGTCTCTGTGAAGATGCGAAAGTCTCCACTAAGATCGGAGGTGTCTTAGCCAGGGACCCAGATGCAGCCCAGCACAGTATACGGTAAAGCCAGAAAATTACACTTTCTTTAGTCTCTATTAAGCTTAACTGAAATGCTCTTTGTGCTTACCTTTACATACAAGCCACTGTCTCATACTAAATATTCAAGTTTAGCAGTTGCAAAAAATTAATTTTTAAGACTTGTTAAAAAAATGCAGTCTTCTACAGTGAAATTTAGTATGAACAACTTAAAGTAACAAAATTTTACTGAACTGAATCCTTTTTTATCCATGGTGTTAATATTACAGAAACACTGATCCATTTAGCTTCATATTAAGGTTTGTACAACATCTCTTCCCCCAGATACTCCATAGACGACCCAAAATGCCCGGTAAAGATTGATCCCAAGACTGGTGACATGTACACGGACAGGAAACTGGACCGGGAACTCATCCCCTTACACACGTTCTATGTGACTGCTGAGGAATCTACACCCAAAGGTACTGGAAACAGTGACCTCACCCTTTCCCGTGGCACGTTTCCAAGACTAAACTTGGGGGCGTGATCCTTTGTCCTCTGGACATCTGTCAGAATCATTAACAAATCTAAACTGGGCAAAAACGCTGGAGCACTTAGCCAGTCTACTGTTGAGCGTACAGCAGATTACATCACAGCTGTCATTTAATGGACACACACAGCTTTGAAATTATTTTAAACTTTTGTGGAAAAAGTCAAGAATTCATGACGATGAAAGTCAAGAAGTTGTTATTCTACAAGACTTGTCGATTGAGTATTTATTTTAAAAGTCTTTGAGTAATGTATTGTGTAAATGGCTGAAATCTAAACAAAAAAATTGTATATTATTTTATTTATTTTTATTTATATTGTTTAACTAATATTTAATCAATCTGAAAAACACGCATTGTGCAAATGGCTGAAATCTGCCCTGGTTTATTTATGGAAGGAACTGCAATGAAAACTTTCCTTTCCCCGCTTAATGCTCAGTTGGACAAAAGAACACAATTAAGCTCTAGTACCACCTTGCTATGAACTGCTTAAGCCTTTAAAGCTATAGGACTACAGTGTTCTTGGTCATCTTCATATAGCCAATTATTAACGTATGTTGTCTTATTGCCCTCCTTAGCGCTGAAATCGTATGTGAATGTAAGCCTTGTGGTTCTTGATTTGAACGACAACGCTCCAGAGCTGACAAACATCCAAGACTTCTTCGCTTGCGAGAATGATGGGCCTGGCACGGTAACAGTATTTCATTTAAACCTTTTAACAACAGAGGAAAAACTGCCCTCGTTTAAAAATTGTTCCCGGGCTTCATTTCACAATAGTACATATTATATATTCCCCTTCTCTTTCAGGTAATAGGAACCATAGGGGCATCGGACAAAGACTATCATCAGCAGAGATTCAGTTTTTCTCTAGCAAAACCAAGCCCCAACTTCTCACTCATCAGTCATGGCAGTAAGTGATTTTGTCATTTCAAACACTGTCACAACAAAATATGGACACTTGCCACACCTTATCATTCCAGACATCTCCAAAGGTGTTCTGGCTCTTTACGACTAATCTACATGCAGAAATATGTTGTCTGCATACATACTTGATGTACAGAAACACATTATTCTGTGATAAGGATAGGCTGGGGGAAAGGAGGCAATAATGCAGGCACTGAGGGTGGTTAAGCTCCCCCTGCAGGCCAGGTGGTGTATGTGGTACCATCCAAGCTGACAGGGGCATAATCCCGGTGCCTGCTCCAGAGTAAGGTCATGGAAGAAGGTCCTCCACATAGTTACATCAAATCTAAATGTTGGAGTCGTGGGTCGCATTGAAAAAAGGCACAAAGGTATAAACCATAAGTGAAACAAAATTATATGCCGTGCATTTACTGTCGGGCAGTGCTGTGCGTGCACAATAAGTGCTCTCCTGCAGACGAACAATGAACAAGCTTATTTTTTAAAGCCGCACACACTTAATGAAAAAAGCTGCTAATGGGATATATGCAGAGATACAAATTCCCAGGTGAACTGGAGCAAGGTGCGAGGTCTTGTGTCTCTGAGCAGGTATTTTCAGGTTCAAATTTGTTAACTTGAAATAAACAAGGCGGTTCGACAGTAAAATAAAACACTGAAAAAGTTTGAAAGTTGGAAGTTCCTGGCAATATTACATTACATTACAGGCATTTAGCAGATGCTCTTATCCAGAGCGACTTACACAACTTCTTATTACATGTATCCATTCATACAGCTGGATATATGCTGAAGCAAGGTTAAGTACCTTGCTCAAGGGTACAACGACAGTGTCCTACCTGGGAATCGAACCTGCAAACTTTTGGTTACAAGTTCAGTTCCGTAACCATTATACTACACTGCCGCCGACATATATATAAATACACTCACTTTCTTCCTCGTCACAATGTTGCATGAAGCTTTAGCGTTCATTTAAAATGGGTGAGGATCATTTTGGAAAATACCTATGAAAACACTGAGGTTGAAAGAAGATTTCAGCTGAGCTGAAGAAGCTGCAATCATTCTCAATTTAAACGACCAGTGCCAAGCAACTGACATGGTGCAATTCGTCTTTTGAGATGAATCAATATTTACTGATTTACCATTTAAAGCGGTTTCTATTTTCTATGAAAAGTAAAGCTATTTTTTCAGACTATAAATATTTCCAAAATAGCCGTGTGATAATCTTGGAAAAAAGTAATAACGTCCAACTAGTCAGTACACCCACAGTTTTCATAAATGCTACGCTAAACCCTGCCCCCACGGGTTCATTTCCAAATGCATGTTCAGCTCTAGTTAGGCTACCGTAGAGAGACAAATTAAATAACAATGACAAGGTAAACTACTCATGCTTTGTTTGTGAAAAATAAGGCATAAAATAACTTCATGGTTTTCCATAAGTGTCAAATCACCCAACCCGTAAAACGTCACAATGAGAAAAAACATTTTCAATGGTTTACCGTGTGCGATGTCTTCCCCAGGTAGTACTGCCAACATCACAGTGACACAGGGAGGTTTTGACCTGGATGACAGGCGGGAGTATCAAATGGAGATTGTGCTGAAGGATGGTGGCTCCCCTGCTCTCAGCAGCATCACCACCATCACCGTCCGTGTGTGCAGCTGTGGCAGAGACAGGAAGGACCATTACTGCAAGCCTGCTTACGCTCAGACTGGCGTCAGCACGAGTGCCCTCGTCGCCATTCTCCTCTGCATCCTCACCATTCTGGGTGGGTTTAAATGCAGCCACCAGACACACATCACAAAACAGTTATCTTCTGTTGCAAGTTATTTCTCACAAGGGATGGATTTGAACTGCGTACGGTTCATTTATTTGATGATACACAGTAAAGGTTTGCTGCTGCGGCTTGGATGAGTTGATTAAAAAAATCCCCCGGAGACCAAGGGCGTTTATGTATTGGCTTGGACAAAGCACTCGTGTGCTCCAGAATTATACATCTCACACTCAATCACACTCACAGCCACGGTCTCTCAAGTTCAGTCAAATATGGATGATGAAGGCCTCCCATCAACAAATACTCAGTGTTTACAATATATTATATTATATTATTCCGGGGATTTTGTCTCACATTACAAATTAATGTCCTGAGGTTAACTATGTGCTGAATGCTGAGAGTCTAGACTAGTATATAAAAAGTCTAGACGACTAAATGGACTGACCTGGAAAAAACTGTTTTGGACCTGGAAAAAACTTTATAGGGAAAAAAGGATGGGGGACAATAATGTGAATGTGACCATCTATTCCCTAAAAAATATAGAAAAGTTTGAACACTGTATAATAGAACATGCATAGCAAGTATGCAGAATTACAATGGCATACATATTTCTCTTCCAAAAGTAAAACTCTGAAGTATATAAAGCAGAAAAGGCTGGCCCTGGAGAGCAAGAGGGTACGCCGCTTCAGGTGAGCAGAGTACCTCAATGTATCAATTAAATAGTTTGTACAACTAACTCCAGAATATCACGGTGTCCAGGACCAGGGTTAGTCGCCCCTGATGTAAAGGGTGTGAGTGAATGACAAATTATCAACATTTTTTATTCTCTTTAATGCAGTCATCATGATACTCATCGTGTTGAGAAAACGCTACCAGAAGGATACTCTGGTCACCTTGGAAAAGAGCTCCGGAGAGATCCATGAGCAGCTAGTGGCTTACGATGAGGAGGGTGGCGGGGAGATGGACACCAATGGCTATAACGTGGCCATCCTGACCTCAGCAAGGTACGAGGGCAGCATGCAGCAGGCGCCCGCTTTGTATGCTGCCGTCAAGAGGCCACTGGCGGACAGGGGCCACGTGGCTGCCATGATTGAGGCGAAGGACGCGGCGGATCGCGACAGGAATGGCGGCCCGTATGACACCCTGCACATCTACGGGTACGAAGGACCCGAATCATTCGCCAGCAGCCTGAGCTCCCTGGAGACGTCCTCGTCCTGTGACTGCAGCCTGGACTACGACCGCCTCCATGACTGGGGCCCACGTTTCCAGACCCTGGCAGAGCTGTACAGGCCAGACAGCCCACAAAATTAATTACCATCAATACTAAGCCCAAGGCCAGCAGGCAATCTTCTATTATATTGGGCTTCCATTTTGTTAAAGGCTTTGATCACACCACCGCAAAGCTTCTTGACCTTCTGCTCATGGAACACCCTTAGAATGTGTCGAACTGACTGTTCCAGGTTATGACGTTCTGGATATTCACGGCTTTCACAATGCCAGCATGATGAACTCCGCTGTTCTCGGGTTTTGTTCCTGTTATATTTGGCACAGCCTGATTTTATCAGGTCTCATTTACTTACATATTTTGCAGAAATCAGCCCATTCTGATAAGTGCCATGCTAATTCCTACACAAAACACACCCATAGGGCATTATTGTTAATTTAAGTCCCGTCTACACAATGGCACATAGTATAGGAAAGGTCACAACATAAGTGGAATGTGTCACTTTATGTTTCACTGTCATCAAACTCTCATATCACCAAGGTCTCGGAACATTAAAAGGAATAGCAGGTAATTCTATAGTTATGTTGGAAAAAGGTTTTAAAAATGCTGCTGGGTGGCTCATTCGGTTAAGGCACATGCTTGGTGGAAGGATGAGCCTTACGATTTCGGATCGAATCAGATGTCTGTGCCAGCTGTTGCTGGTAGCTTCATAGGGCGACGCGCAATTGGCGATTGTGTCGGCCAGGATATGGGAGGGTTCAATCGGGCTGAGTCGGTTAGATGTCGTTTCATCACTATCTAGCGACCCCCTGACGGTCGATCAGGCACCCGTACACTGCATGTCAAAGCCGCATATGAAAGGTATTCCTCCGACGCCACTCGACGCAAGCTTAGTTGTTGTCTGTGGTGTGAAAAGTAGGCTGGCGATACCACGTGTTTCGGAGGAGAACTGCGGATACCTACACGCTCCCAAATCGGCAGTAGGGTTTGCGCATGAACGAGGCTGCGGTTACAGATAATTGGACATTCCAAATTAGGATGGGAATTGGACATGTTCAGTCTGATATTAGAAACCAAATTTATAATAAAATTTAAAAAAAAGATTTGTTCAGTTTATGCTATGCTTACTCACACAAGCAAAGAAATATACGTTAAATTAATTATTTTTGTTTTTCTCATTAAAAATCTAAACTATAACTACTGCTATATACAGTCTCTGCATTCAGCATGGTCTGTAAGTATCTGGTATGTGCCACTATATTCCTTTTTTCACAAAGAAAGCATTGAGTCACAAAGGGATCTAAGCAGGAAACAATTGAAGCACAGTTAGGGTGAAGACTTACTTTCACTCATTGTTTAAGTTGACAAGACTCAACAACACATACAGCCCATAGAATATCAGTTTAAGACCAGACATATAAAAAATGTTACAACCAACACCGAATCACAAAGTACCAGAATTAACTAGAACAGATGACAGAATTATGAACTGAATAACGTTTTAAATCACAACGAACACTGAACCCATAACATAGCAGACAATTACCGCTACGACAGAAATAGAGTTATTAACTTTTTATATGGTTATTGGAATTTCTTTAAATCATAATCATCATTGCACAGCAATGAAATTGTCTGCAATAAAATTAATATGTACCTACAATGGCAAACAATATAGCCCATTTAGGAAATAAAATATAATAAAAATAAAAAAAGGTTATATAATTGTGGGTCATCCCTCAAAAAATATAATAATATTTGAATTCCATTTTGTTTCATTCCATTAGTTATTTCCCCCATAATTATTTTGAGGTTCATTTGGAAACTGATCCCATAAACCACAGATACAATGTGAGGAAGTGAGCCTACGATTTTCCTGTTCACATAGTGTACATCAAAGGGTTTCACTCCCACCCTCTACGCACAGCTCACAATATCTAAACAAAACACTGGAATCTACTTCCTCCACATGCGTTTGAGGAAGACCATTCCCTGGTTGGTTGTCATTTGACTACAAAAACACATTGCGGCTCTCTTCCCATCTCTTGCGGGCTGAAGTACGTTATGAAGCTTATTCTAAACCGTAGTGTCATGAAAAACAAATAATCAGGAACCAGGGCTCACCAAAGAGCGCTTCCTGGGATACTGTCATAAGTGTTCTAGTCTGGTAGAATTTGGGCCGACGCATCATATCATTTTGTATAAAGTCCATGTATTTTCTACCTTTTATACATTTTTATTGTACACATTGGGTAGTTCTAAATTAATCAAAAGACATTGGTTTTTTGTAATGCAATGATAATACTCGGAATTATATTTGCATTATAGATAAATGCACACACAAGGCACAAAATAATGTCTGATAAACAATATTGCGTTTTCAAATAAGCTGTTGGTCCCAAATACGTGCAAAAGCCAACCACTGTAATGGCTTATGTTAATTGTACAAAACATAAAAATGACTTTGTAATTATTACATTATAAACTACTGATTATTCAGTTGAGAATTGAGGAGGGCTTTATCTCATTCATATGCCCCATGACTACACATTCACTGTAAATGGTGACTCTTGGTCTCCATGGTCTATGTTTCTTGTCAAATGTAAAATAATGTATTTAGTTGAAATAACACTGTACACACCAGAGAGAAATATGCATGTAAATAATTCCACATTCAATGTATATACGTGCCAGTAGGTGTCAGTAATAGGCAGCTGAGGTGAAAGGGAACCTTCAGAAAATATATTTACAGTGCCCTCCACAATTATTGGCACCCCTGGTATAGATGAGTAAAAAAGGGTTATAAAAAATTAACCGTTTGGTGAATAAGCTTAATCTCACACTGAAAAAAATTGAAAAATTAAACCTTTCATTGAAGTAAATTTATTCTGAAAAAAAAAGTTTTTTTTAACAAAACCACGTGTGCCACAATTATTGGCACCCCTGCATTCCAGTAGCGTTTAGCAAACTCCAAGCACTTACGTTTGCGGTGAAATGACAGGAAAGCCTTTTTTCTGGCATGCCTTCCAAATAATTTGTTGGCATGGAGGTGATGTCCAATGGTAGTTTTGGAGACTTGATGACACAAAGATGCCACTTTCTTCTGTAATTCTCCAACAGTGATCCTTGGGGATTTTTTTCCCTCTCTTACCATCCTCTTGGTTCCTCTTCCAGGCAAGTTTGTTCCAGTTGCTTTTAAGTATTGCCCTAACGGTAGATATGGGCATTTTCAGGTGAGTAGCTATTTTTTATAACCACTCCCTGACTTATGAAGCTCAACACACTTTTCCTTCATTTGATTTGTGTGTTCTCTTATCTTTCTCATGTTGATGTATGAGTAAGAAAATATGGCCTCTGTGTCACCTTATATTTATACCCCAATGAAACAGGAAGTCATGGATTACTGCTTGAAAGTTCCTAAACACTCTATTCAACTTTAAAAAGTCAAATATAAATGAAAAAAATGCTTCAGTTACATTTTGTTCATAAGAATTTCTAGAGGTAATTTAGGTAATAACTAGAGGGAATTTCTTTTTCTCAGAATAAATTGACTTTAATTAAAGGTTGGATTTTCCTCATTTTTTCAGTGTGAGATTAAGCTAATTCACCAAAAGGCGAATTTTTTATCACCCTTTTTACTCATATTTACCAGGGGTGCCAATAATTGTGGAGGGCACTGTAAATGCTAAAGTACTGAAGAAGTGAGGTCTATAAAGCTTTCATATATCCACCAGGTAAGATCACAGGCATTGCTTTACCTGGGGGTTCAATGTTAAAATATGTAATAACAGTTTTCCAGAAAATATTCAGTAAATTGCAAGCACCATTTAGGTAAGTGCAATAGATCATAGCAAGGTAAATCATTGCAGATTTTTTCCCAGAAAATCTTTGTTAGCAAACAAAATGTGCCTTTGATTGTGAGAAAATGCACAGAACACACCATTTTATAATGTTTGTATTGTGTAAATATGTTACTGCTGAATATGAATGGACAATTATACATGGCAATAAAATTAAAAATTAAGACCAATATCATGACGTACTTCTGATGAAGAATATACGTAAGCCTAATTTCTGATTGATTGATTGATGGCGAAACAGTCAATATTTTCACCCCTTTTTTTCTCCTGATTTTGAAGGAGCACCACAGCTGAAGTGTACACACCTCTGATCATGGATGCATCTAGAACTTTTTTTGTGCAAGGAAAAAAAATTAGATGCCCACCTCCAAGAGCCCCCTGGACCTGCTAATGCCACAGAAACCTTTCCCCGTTATACCGCCAGAACCCACCCCTGTTCTGATGCACTTTCCCTTGAGACAGTGGCTGTGCTAACCATGACTACTGCGCACAGCGCACTGGCCGAAGGGTGCCGTTTAACATGCACCGTTTAGCAGTCCGCAAAAAATATCCACCATACAATTTTTTTTCTTTTTTTTTTCTTTTAAACAAAGATTCAAGTCATATTTATGAGACCAAAATGTTTGTGTACTTCTTGAAGTGTGCTCCCGAATTTATTTAGCGAAACCCCGGAAGTAAGTGTGTCATCGCAGTCGACTTTCTTGCCCCATCTACTCACCAAGGCTACTCAACAGTGTGGATGAGTGCTGATTCGGACACGGCCAGTGACTATCGTACACTCAGTGACACAGGGGAACTAGTCCTGAACAGAGAAGATGCCTCTCAGTCTTACTCTCGCTTAGTTCCTCTAACTGCAAGACTGCAATTCACTTACTAATTATCAAACCACAAGGAAGCGTTACATTTTTATGTTTACTTACGCAGCATTGTCAGTTTGGTGATAACAAAATTGGTGTAAATTTAGTACTTGTTAGATTCATGGACAGCAGAATAGGTCGTCTATCTCTCTGAAAGGGACAATCTTGTCAGCTTTGATAAATGTTGCCGAGGAGGTGCCAGGGCACAGAAGAAACAGATTGTCAAAATAGAGACACAGGAGGAAATTCCATAATTATGCCACATTTCAAGACACCGACAGGATAAACTTTCACCAGAGACTTCCAAAAGCACTGAAGGAAAGCTGTCTGAAAAGATCTAAATAAATGTTGGTTCCTCTGCTTTCATTTTCAGGTACTACAAGAGAGCATAATTTTTTGCACGTCATTTTAGACCTGATATCAGATATTCAGCCAAATGTTTGTAGCAAATGGCTTCACAGGTGTTACGGATTAGTCAGGTGTGTTCAATTGCTTCCTTAGTGCAGGTATCAGAAAGCTTTTTTTATAAGGATCTTGTCTTGATTTGAGGCTTTTGATTGCCTTTGGAGTCTGTTATTGGCATTTTGTTGTTGTGCCAATGAAAGTTAAGGAAGCCATTATGAGGCTGAGAAATAAGAAAAAAATAGTCTGAGACATAGGCCAAACCTTAGGTTTACCAAAATAAACTGTTTAGAACGTCATTAAGAAGAAAGAGAGCACTGGAGAGCTCAGTAATTGCAAAGGGCCTGGTAGGCCAAGAAAGACCTCTACAGTTGACAGAAGAGTTTTTACCATCATGAAGAAAAACACCCCAAACGCCTGTTCGACAGATCAGAAACACACTTCAGGAGGCAGGCGTGGATTGGTCAGTGACTACCGTCTGCAGAAGACTTCACAAACAGAACTACAGAGGCTACACTAAGATGCAAACCACTAGTTCACCACAAAGGACGGCCAGATTACAGTTCGCTAAGAAGTACCTAAAAGAGCCTGCGGAGTTGTGGAAAAAGGACTTGTGGACCGATGAGACCAAGATCGACTTGTATCAGAGTGATGGCAAGAGCAAAGTGTGGAGGCCAAAAGGAACTGCCCAAGATCCAAAGCATACCACCTCATCCATAAAAATGGTGGGAGTGATATCATTTGGGCATGTATGGCTGCCACAGTTACTGGCTCACTTGATTTCAGTGATGATGTAACTGCTGATAGCAGAAGCAGCAGAATGAGTTCTGAAGTGTACAGAAACATCTTATCTGCTCAAATTCAAGCAAATGTCGCCAAATTCATTGGACGGAAATTAATCCTACAGCAAGACAATGATCCCAAACTGCTAAAGCAAGAAAGGATTTTTTCAAAGCCAAAAAACTGAAAATTCTAGACTCGCCTAGATAGTCACCTGATCAGAATCCAAGTTAACATACTTTACATGTGCTGAAGAGAAAACGTATGGCAACTAGCCCACGAAACGAGCAGGAGCTGAAGATGACCAGAGTGAGTCAGGAGCGTATGTGTTGTATCCATTTTCTTATCTGTTGTACCCTTTAACAAGGTACCTAACCAGAGTTGCTTCAGTAAAGCATGAAGCTGTACAAATGGATTGTGTGCGAAGGTGTAATCTGTGTTGAGATGGACAGGAGCGTTTGCCAAGTGCAAAAATGTAAATGTCAAACCACCGTTGATTGCACATCAATATATCCTTCAAGCCAAATATAATTTGAGAACTGAGAAATAACTGGAAATCCAGTCAAAGTTGTGAAATGAATTACCATGTGTGCCTGTGAGTGTTTGCCAGTGAAGAAATGTAATGTTGAAAAGTGACTTTGCTGCTTGATGGCTCTGTTGGTATTGGACAATGAAAAAGGAGAATAATTCAATCTGGAAGGGGCAAATAATAAATGTATGTAATATATCAGACGCTAGGCACCAAGGCAGAATTGGTGTTAGAATCTGGACAGAATATAATGATAGCATGAGCCGTATTGATAATGAAATTATTTTTCTCTAAGGAAAGATGAGAAAAATATCTAGAAATCCCATTGGAATGTAGGTATAGAATATGTATATGGAATATTTTATCATAAAAGCCTCTTTGTGCACATCTGTATAGCATTTAAATGGATGCATTACACCAAATTGCATTACAATTGCTTAGCAGACGCTCTTATCCAGAGAAACCTGATAGAAAAGTGAAAGAACCTCAGAGACTCAGGAATACTATGCCTTCTTTATATCACCAAGAAGGCATATAAGGCTCAATTATAATCAGTAAAGTGTAAACAAACAAATTGTAAATAATTTTTACAAAATAAAGTAAATATCACTACACAGCAAACCTGTCTCTACGCAGCCATACCTATAAAATTGGAATCCCAAAGAAACCCCCAAAAAAAGAGGACAGCTTTCGCGCCCCGGTCCTGCCATTTTCCGAGCATGGCCAGCGCCCTGTGGGAGCAGCAATTGGCGGCTGCTTCCGGGTGGGGGGAGGGCTCGGATGAGAATCGCTACGCAAAATAAGGCCCCGGGCGAGTTGGAATCACGGTCAGGAGCTTGGGGAGTCGCGCCCTGTAGAGGACGTGGCGGCCTCTTTCCTACTACCGGCTGACGGGGTTGTATAGCGGTGGTTCTCTAGCGGTTGCTACACGGGGGGAATTGAAGTAGAATAGGGGTTCAATTGGCTACTAAAATTGGGAGAAAATGGGGAAAAAAATCAGAAACAAATTATAAAAAATAAAAAAAAAAGAGGACAGCTAAAGTGGGTCAGGGGAGCCATGGTGCCATCTGAAGAGGTGGGTCTTCAAGTAAGAAGTAAAAAAAAATAGAACCAAATTATTTTATGTAGTGGAGCTAACTGAGGATATGGCTTTTCTGACTGTGTGGTTAGGCTACAGCAGGGGTCACCAACCTTTTTGAAACTGAGAGCTACTTCAAGGGTACTGAGTAGTACGGAGGGCTACTTGTTTGATACAAACTTCCTGAATAACAAAGTTGCACAGATCACCTTTTAATAATAATAATATATGTGAAGAGACTTAGATATTATTACTTCCTTTTATTGCCCTGTTTAATACTTTATTAGATAACAGCGCCCTCTTCTGGTGAAACTAAAGTTTTACGGGACAATTTTTATTTAGACAGATCTCCATGGTGATTAGTACTATTTTTAGAACATGCCTCGCGGGCGACTCACATGGTCCCTGCGGGCTACCAGGTGCCCGCGGGCACCATGTTGGCTACCTCTGGGCTACAGTATTCCGTACCCTGCTACTATAGGTCTATATATGACAGATATTAGGCAATTGACAGATCTAATTGAGCCCAGCTGAAAACTAATAGGCGGCACCCGCTAGCCGATATCAAGGCGGTGCCGAGTTACACTTTGTGAGACATTATGGCTGCATTACAGCGTATTCTTGCTCGAAACCAAAGGCGTCGCCGTCCGTGCAGCCAATTGGTTTATATAAACCAGCATATAAGAAACTATTTCAACCCCCTTGATGTCCTGTCAGACAGTGCCATCCTGTCAAAATACCGACTGCCCCGGGTGGAAATACTCCAACTTTTGGAAATTGTGTCCCTACACATTTCAAGGTCCACCCGGTGTAACTTGGCCCTCAGCCCAGAGGTCCAGCGCCTGGTGGCGTTGCGGTTTTACGCAGTGGGCAGTTTTCTGGAGGTGGTGGGCGATGGCATCAGGCTCAGCAAGGCTTCGGTGTCACGGAGTGCGGAGGCCGTGACCAGCATCCTCGTGCGTCATGCCCAAGCACACATCAAGATGCCTGAAACGAGGAAGGAGATACAGCAGGCACACCAGGGCTTCCACGCTGTGGCTGGCATTCCCCAGGGAATTGGAGAGGTGGATGGGACCCTAATCCCTGCGTCCAACCCATCCATGGACGACCCGACCTTCATCTGTCGGAAGGGGTATTCCGCTAACAATAAGTGGTGGTGGGCTCATTATCGATGTCGTTGCCAAGTGGCCTGGCAGCACGCATGACAGCTACGTCTGGGCCAACTCAACTGTGGGGCAGGATGATGCCAGGGGAGCGTTCGGCAGGAGTTTCTTCCTTGGAGATAGTGGCTACCCCCTCCGAACCTACCTAATAACACCAGTGCCAAATCCGGCAATACCTGCAGAAGACTTCAACCAGGCCCACATCCGCACCAGGGGCCTCGTTGAACGTGCGCTTGGCCGTTGGAAACACTGGTTCCGCTGTATCCATCAGTCGGCAGGAGGTCTGAAGTTCACACCCGGCAAGTGCTGTGCCGTCATCGTCATGACAGCAATTCGGCACAACATTGCTGTGCGTGCCCGAGCACATCTGCCTCCGGAGGAGAATGACGATGAAGCTGATGAAGATCGTGCAGCATTGCACAACGCCGGTTTTCAACCAGGCAAAACATCATAAATCTTTTTGCCTGAAGTTGGACTCCTTTGTTTTTTCTCAATTTTTTCTTTGCAGTCACTAAAAAGCCCATGTCCAGCACCTGTCACAAACACCAGCCAAACTCCCTTCAATCATCCCAATTTCTCCACACAATAAGCCCACTGTTATCATTCAGTGTAGCACCCATCAAATTAAAATGTTATGCTTAGAGCTTCCAAGTTACGTTACGCACAGAGATTTTCCAAGCACATGGGTTATGATTATGATCTTAACATACATTAAGTAAATGAAAATGCACATCCTCAGAAAACTTCCTTCAATCGGCGCTGGTATTATCACCAGAATACCTTAGAAGCACGGCTTTTCACATCCTGTACACCTGAAAAACATTCACCTCACCTATGTGAGGTGAAATGTTTGTGGGGAAAAATAGAGCACGTGTGTGGTGTTCTTTCCTTTTCTAAGTTAATCCTGACATAAAACATTCTAAACAGACACATTTCCTGTTGCAATGTTTGATAATACAATGACTGGACACGAAGTACACGTGGCAAGTGGGACAGTCGATTCGTCTGCCATCGATTGATATACTTTCAGCACCGCAGTGATGGACAGCTCCGCCTTACGATGTACCTTAAGCCTTAAGGTTCATCATGAACTCTCTGTTAAGGCAGCCGCTAAGGTAAAGTCTGGGAAACACTCATAGTTGGCGGGTCTTCCTTAGTTAAGTTTTTTAAATGGTTTGGTCATGCAGACGATGCTGTAGCCTATTTAAATAGCCTAACGTGCAGGCTAGCGAAGGAAATAGTTAGCCTAGCTACATTTCAGATTTGCATCATGATATGCATGGGAACATCAGAAAAATACATAGAAGTTTGTTAGATGTAACTTATCGAAGAAATTTCGCAGGATAAAACGTTTTCTATCGCCGAAACAGATTAATGTGCTTTATGAAGTGACTTGCATTCACAAGCAGTTCGCATGTGCTTACGTTAATTTAGCCCACATGATAAATTTGTATTTCCAAACTGAATAAATACTGCACCTCTCACCACAAAAATGTTTTGCAAAATTAAAGTAGTTGTAACTAAGATATTTGCTGAATACAAACCTTTTTTAATCTGCAGATTAATGTTATTTACCTGTTTTATAAATCAGATGTATGCTGTTGCTACGGTAACTAACGAATCTAACGTTATGGCTAGCAGTAAAAAAGATTAAACACCAAACTGCTTTGCTAACTCCGTAATAATGTAACTATGCCTAGATACGTTAGTTACCTAACCACGTATTGCATTTGCATTATCTTAAAAACAATGACAAATGTTCATCGTAGCCAGCTATGCAGTTGCCTAAATTAAAGTTACGATTTGTAGCCAACGAGGCGGAGTTGCTGTCTGCCGTCCAATAACGTTAGTCACTGAGGGGAAAAAAGTAGGTAGGCTACATTCTGCTTATTTTACTGTATTAATTCACTTTATTTATTCCACATATTTTATTGAACGTTTTAGACTGAATTAGCCGGTTATGGAGCAATAGCTTGTCATAATTTCCATCCATAGGCAGAGGTCGAGTAGCAGCGCCTGAATCTTGAACGGTGATCAAACCTGTGACCCGGATGCATTTAAACCACGGCTGTCAACCAATCAGAATCGAGTATTTATCCAACCCATGGTATAACAACAAATAACAAAAAAATATTCCTTAAAAACCCCCAAGGGTATTTAACAGAGGAATCTGACAGTACTGACAGCCATCGAGAACGATGGCATAGTGTAAGTAAGAAAGTAAGAGCAATCAAGTGTGATGCAATTTGTGTGGTTCATCTCACCTTGGATAGCAACATTCAACTTGGGTATGATAAGGCAGCTGCTTTTCACCTTAGATTACATTCCATGCAGTGGTAGGAATATTACACAAAGATGAGCACACAAGGGTCAGAATGTCCAAAGGGTTTTCATCTGCTTGTTTGTTTATGGAAGGACATTTCATTTATTCTGAAAGAGTGGATGACAGTATGGAAAAGAGTTGCAGTCTGACTGATATGCCCTTTCTCTTCTGTTTACTTTCAAGTATGATTTGTGCGTTCCACTCTGATGCCCCTCACAGGAAGTGGAAAGAAAGTAGCCATCAGACCACTGAGGCATGCACCCACTCAGCATCCATCCATCCACATTCACACACACACACACACACACACACACACACACACACACACACACACACACACACACACACACACATGTAAGACTGGAATTGAGATCTCAGTGCACCTGGACACACAACAATCGGGGGTTGAAGTCTGTGTACTCTAGGATGTAATAAACCAGAACTTCAATGCCGTAAAACGTCTGCTGGACCATCAGGCGTGACGTTTATGACGGTCAAAGAATGTCTCCAGGTGTCATGGCTTTGTGAGGAAACGCTTGGACTGTCGTGGAGACAGGCACACACAACACAACATGGTATAGATTGCTTTTGTCCTCAAAAAGCTTAAAAACATACAGATGTGATTGATACTTTTGCTACATTGTACAGTATACACTGGAACTAGTCTGGGCACTGGAACATACATTATACACTCTTTCCAGAGAGATAATCATGTATTGTTCCGTTTTTGAGTGTTACAGTAGTAAATGCATCCAGTTAACGTACCTAAATTAACAGGGACAATTAGGGTGTAAATGTAATATTCTCAACAGGAATTCTGGTATCTTTGTGGCATTAATATAAATCACATCTGAGAAAACTGTAGAGATGGAGATTTTCATGGCAACACAAACTTAGACCTATTCATGTTTGATATCATTTTGATGGTCTCGGTGTGAGTGGTGCAATGGTCTACATGTTCTAAATGTGTAACATGGATGGAAGGTATATTTCATAAACACTGGCGTAAGCTGCCGTTGTGAAATTGTCCTTAGAAAAAACCATTCTGTGAAACCCCATTAGAAGGGGGGCTAATAGTGCTGACCAGTTTATGGTTTTACGACCGTCTGCAGCCAGATCAAACACAGAGTTTGAGGATTTAATGAACGGAAACAAACTAATCTGGGAAGGCTGTAACCAGTCTTTCCGCACATCGTACTTCAGGTCATTGTGTGTAGCAAATTGCCAGGTATGACTAAGTATTTTTCTCTGTACTGTATTTGAATTTGGAATGTTCAATCTGTAACTATGTATTGATGACTTAAGTAAATAACCTACCTGGTAATAAATTAGTTAAACTTGATTTGTGTGATTTCTCTGAAAATTGACTACTCTGTTCACCGGTAATGGGTTGATTAATTTCCTCAGTCTTGATTTTCCCCCTCAGCTGGTCTAGGGAGGTTGACTATTTAAGCTTAATGTATCACGGAGTATTGCACCCGTAGAACTATGTCTTAAAGTAGATCACCTCCGCTTGTCGGTTATACATGTTGAGAACGGTGGTCGTCAATGTTCCTTCGTCGGTCCCTGAGTCTTAACCATAGTCTATACCTCACGAAGTGGCTTCTTCCGCAACCTCTGAGATAACCGCAGATATCTAGTCAGCTGTGAGTTGTGTACATATCTGCAGCATGTAATGCACGGTGGAACAAGCGCATCCAGTTCAGAGAACGTCTTTAAAGTATAAGGGTCTTTTAACAAATCAAGTGTAAATTGTACATACTAAATTATAATATTAAATGGAGTCAGATAAACGAGTACAGAATCAGCGTTGGTGGCTGATGATTTACTGCAATATATAGAGGCTGTTCTTTGGATAAACTGTGATCAAGGTAGACCAGACTAAAAGCGGAAGGTAACGTGGTACGAGTATCTTTGATTTGTGGCCCCTTGTTAGCTAATCCCGTTAATCTAAAGAGCAGTCTAACCCGGTTGCAAGAACCTTAATACTACTTTCCTAACTTTTCCCTTTTCCCGCAGCAATAGCGGAATACATCACGCTTAAACCTTCGCTCCGAGCTATTCCCTCATTGGTCTAGCCGCGCGGAGTTTTACAATTTGGTTTGTAACATGATTTTAGTTTATGTTTCCAGATGTTACAATTTGGAGAACTCGAAATGATTTGTGTTATTAATTCCCAGATTTACACACACACACAGAGTGTGTGTCTAATCCCATCTGCATTTTCTTTGGGCACTGACAATGTAATTGCTCCAGATCTTCAACCGCCTTATTTGTGTCGTATTATATGTGTTATGGGGGCTCGTATAGTTCAAAACAAGCCATGGATGAGCAATGTTGAATAATGTACTCTCGGATGTTGATGAATATGTGTTGGGGTGTTTTCTTACTCCTTTAGAAAATTCCAACCTTCAATTGAAGAAAATGTATTATGAGAAAAGAAAATCCCTCATCAAGAAATAATTATTTTTAACAAAATCACATGTGCCACAATTATTGGCACCCCTGCATTTAAATATAGAATAAAGTAATAATTTTTTATATTTGGTCGCATATCCTTTGCATGCCATGACTTCCTGATGTATGTGACCCAACAACACCAAAAGACTGTTGATATCTTATTTTCTGGTACTCTTCCAAGCGATACTATAACTATAACATCTCTGCATTTGAATGGATCTCTATGGGAATTGGGGGGTGGGACTAGATGTAGCTGTAAATTACACTGGCACAGTATGGAACACGGTTGCGTAAATGGCTCCAAGTCATCAAGGGTCTGGCGTATCAAACGAGCCTTAAACCATCACTCTGCTGCCAGAAATACAGTAGATATGTATGGATAACTTGAAGGGTTTCTTCTCCAGACTTATTTTTCCATAGTTCAATAGAAAAATTTGTCAGGAGAAACAACCCTTAAAGTGATCCATCCATATCTACTGCATATCTGGCAACACACACTTAATTAATGTGGGTGATTACTGAACTCACAAAACTGTGAATCAAAAACTAACATTTTCTTTCAGGTGGACATAATCAAAGGCCTGGCAGCTGCACCAATGGGGCTACTCTAGTCATACTCTGCCACACGTGAGCACAGCAGCGGGGGAGGGGGCTCCTACCCAGGCTCATCTCTCTGAGTCTTGACCAAATGCTCTTGAATCGCAGATGGTCCACCTTCAGAGAAGGAAAGAAGGAGCCTGTCCAGAATGTTATGTCAAATGTGTTTAAGTGAATGTGAAGGAAGTTTGCTTGATTGAGTGCACTGAAAGTGCACAGGGTTTTGAGATGTGGAAAGTGCACTTGCATTGTGTTTACTGAAACGATTCTCAAACCTGAGTTGCATTTTCGAAAAAACCGGTATTATGTTTTTGTTTTGGGGAAGTGTAATGTTAATGAAGAAATAAGAACAAAATGAAAGACTGCGGCATGCAAGAAAGAGTTAACACAAGAACGGTAGACGGCTAAACAACAATTAATATCTCTTTGCTGAAAATGTTTAAGTGAGAATGCAGATTTAAGTGTGAGTTCAGCCAAAACTGCACATAATCCAGCTGCATATTGACCCGTCCCGCTTTGTGCATTGCCCATGCAGGGCTCCATTTGTGTTGACAGTTAGAAATACAGAATTCCCAAATGATATATTGGTTGCTTAGTGATGATGTTTAATTCCCTTTCTTCAGGGCAAACTGAGCGATGCCTCTGTCACCTTAGGCACAGATGGGACACCTAATGAATGAATCCATAAACAGTCAGGCACCATCAACAGAAAGAGCAGGACACCCATTAACCACATGACCATCAATATGGTTACGCAAGACTGCAATTCCTGCTTAAAAGGCACCTGGTGCATTCTCGAAAAAAAAACAAAGCCAAACGACCAAACCAAATCAACCAAAGTTTTACATTCATATTACAATTTTAAATGTATAATAATAATAATAATAATACATTATGTTTTAAGATGCTCATGCTAGAGTATAAGTGTATAGAGTATAGAGATTTTACTCTGCATTTTCAATGAATCTGTGACAAGACTTTTCCTGGAATATGTAAAGAATATGTGCTTGCAACATTAACTAAAAATAAATCACAAAATAGGACTTGACAACATTCAATATTTCATGGTCAGCTATTTAAAATCTATAAATATATAGAACATATGGAAAGATTATTCGGAGGTGTCTTTATATCCATTAAACGGATTACTCAAATCTTTAAAAATGCTGTTTTAAACTAACCCTTCTGAGTAGTACATATTTGTGACACGCTCTACAAAAAGGAGTCTGATGTGGAAGAAAAATAATAATAATTCTCAGAAAAAAAAATGTGTGGTGATTTTATTTTGCTGAGAAAATCTTTTTTCCCCCCCCACATCAGACTAAAATTCGTAGAGCGGGTCACATTAATTTATAGATAAAAACGTAGCCAAAATTATAATAAAAGGTTCCCACAATTAAACTACATCACAGTCGGAAATTCATATAAATTAAATACACACCTCATAAACCTTCATAAGACTACTACTTTTGCGGACAATCATAGTGAACAGGTAAATTAACATTTAAATTAAGACTTGTGGAAGGGCTACTTGTTTAGCCGTTTCACCTTAGGAAAAAATAAGTTTAACAAGCTGTTTTAGTTTTTTTCTCAAACTCAGAAAATTAACAAATTACAATTAGTCTAAATCACGAGATTATCTTAGAATAAAGTAGCATAGCCTACAACTAACGGAGGCCTACAACCCAAATATCTGGCAAGCGTACACGTTTTGCGTAGCTAACTTATGTTGCAAAATACCGCGTGCAAATAGGTATATTTTGTAAATTGTTTGTCAATACTAAACTATTTTACCCGTAGCCATGCAAATAGCACCCCATTATAGCGCTAGATCAGTCGCACTGAAACATAAACCAACGCGTCTTTGGCAAAACTGTAGCCTGCCTGCCTTCTTTGTACTGATATTGTATTTGTTTTTTTAAATGCCGCTTTTAATCGAATCTTATCTGCGGGGAACGTGAAAACGGTCGTGATCTGTTCCAGCCCCTACCCCCAAAAATAAAATTATGTTATCAACTTGTGTGTAAAAACCTGCAGCCGTTCCACATTATGTCTCTTTTGAATTCATATTTTGTCTTCACTATTTGCGGGACTGAAGAAAACTGCAGACGCTCTGCTAGGTTTGTGACCAGGCAATGCTCTACACAGCTTAGGCTATAGCCTAGCCTACGTTCGTTAGTGTAGCCTACACGATCGAAGATAAGCATTTAGCTGAACAGGAAATTAAACTATATAAAAGGACCTCATTCCAGCTTCAGCACAGATGAGACAAAATGTTATCCTTTGGAGGTTAAGTCTACAAAGAACTGCAGGTGGCACACCGTGGCAGCAGCTAAATGGAAGAGAACTGGAGACATTCTGAAGGTGCTCTACGAGCTGCAGCGGCTGAACACGGCATTGGTAGCAGGTTGTGTTTTTTTTTTTGCCTGCTTTTATATAGGCTAGCCTATATAAAGAATTAATTGAACGGTCTTCTTCGGAGGAAACTGATTTTGATATCGAAAGCTGAAGGACAAATGAACATTTGAATCGCATGGGGATATCATTATTCTTCTCCTGGGGTATGTAGACTAACGTTCATATTTTGCAAAGTTATTTATTTTTTTTGGCACGAAACAGAAGTTGTAGCTACTGTAGCTGGAATCGTATTGACTGTAGCCACCTTGCCATCAGCTATATTACAAGCAAGCGATGCGACAAGAAATTACTGACTGCTGTTACGATAACCTCGTTAGATTATTTCAAATTCTCAGCAACTGTGGCTATTGTGCCTGCAGTTAACCTAGGCTACATCAATAACGCGCTGTTTCACAATATGTAGGCTACTTGCGCCTATAGCCGAATGTGTTTATCTGCCCAAAATAACAAATAGCTGTTATAAGAACCGATTAGTATATTTGGGGCATAATTTCTCCATATTTCATTTTATGAATCATGGGTTCGTATTTAGATTTTTTGGGTCAACGTTCAAGTTATGCCTTACAGCCGGATTGGAAATGGTCTTGCTCGGGATAAAGGCTGCGGTTCAGTCTTCGTGCTACGAATTCGATAATCAGAGTGTAACTTCTTTACAGTTGACATTATAAAACGCACAATTTCTGTATCCGACATCCAATCCCTGTTGAGGGTCCAAATAGACGGTTTCTTTTCTCGTCAAATCCCTTCAGTGCCTGCGCAGGGTCGTTTAAAATAGTATACTGTAGCCAATATTGGACTAAAGCCTACAGAGACAATTTAAAAGCCAATTGTGGAACTGGAGACAAATCTCGGGTGCAGTATCACCCATAGGTCTACATGTCAGTGGTTTTCCTAACGCAGATTATATCGGCTACTTTTTATTTCCACATGCCAATTTATTTTCTCTCTGCCAATTAGGCTATAACATTTCAGGTAAACTGAATCCCAATACAATGAATGGCGTCTATAACCTGGGGCATTTCCTGCTTTTAGCTCCATTTTAGCTCCTGCAGAAATTCCCCGCCCTTGATGCTCCACTCACAGTGAGTGTCAACATTTTATCCCCAACACTATAAAGTATGTAAACCGTACAGCTGGATTAATATAATTTATGCCTGGTGGGGACTCCTATCAGCAGCATCAGCCTGAAGAATTCCACATCTCCCTCAGTGTTCGGGGCAATTATACCCGTTCACTAAATATCAGCCTTTGTGAAAGGGTGGTTCATGCTCTTATGCCTTTGCACAGTTGTGTTGCTAATACTGTAACAAGGAACACACGTCAAGGCAAAACGATGTTGACACGAGAACAAAATGTGATGAATGTTTCCTTTTCACTTCCCTGCCTCATTCAAGCTATCCTTCTTCATACTCACTTGGTCATTGGCACCTCACGCCCAATCAAAGAAGACAGAAGCTCTTCCCAAGCTTGTAAGTAATCTGCGAGTTTTACATGGTGCTCAAACACACATTAACATCCTGCCGCATGGTGTATAGTAATCATACGGGCCCTCATTCCCGAGTCACAAACACGTTTATCTGAATACAGAATTAACGATTTTCACCAACTGCAGGTCATTTTACACACTGCTGTGTGGTGAAGATCAGTACAGAGTCGTGTCACAACTGATGTTCCAGTGCTCCTTTCTGTTTTAATTCAATTCTGTTTTAGTTGCATAGCACTTTTTACAGAGCCACTGCCACAAAGATGCTTTACAGTGGAAATACAAAAGAAAATTGATGCTCCAAAATACAACTGGCTAACAAATATATTAATTGTTACGCTTGGTCTTATGTCAATTAGCAGACAACCTTATCCTGTAACTATGAATTACATGCGTAATGAAGCACATACAAGTTTTAAGGAGAGTTCATATGCAGTGTAAAGGAAAGGTCGAGTCATATTTGTCAGTCAGAAATGACCAAAGCGATTCCAATTCATCTGGTATCCTGCAGGCCAGATGTGTAGAGAACAGATTCTGGCCCCGATAAGCTCCTGTTGTGAATGAAAGACAGATGCAAACCCTTATCTTCTCCTGTCAATCGGAGCCTGTGGCAATGAACTGGAAAGATCAAATAATGAGGAGGCGGTGGGGGGCTTTGTACGTGAGGGGGGTGGGGGGCTGCCACTCTTACCTTCACCACTATTTATGTCTTTTCCTCGGCCGCCTTTCAGATGAGGAAATCACCGTTCTCTGTCGAAAGGAGGAGCTCCAGTTCAGCAACTGCCTGGTCAACTGGCTGAGATGCCACTATAAGAGAAACTGTGGAAGGGAGTACATGTTGATGAAATTGATCTGCTCAGGTAAGGGGAGCATCAGAGCTGCAGATTCCTGCTCGGCTGCCGCGGCTCGCTATAGATTCATGTTGTCTTTATTTTGCCTGTTGACACTTTGTCATCCATCATGCGAAACAGAGCTGCAGCTAAATGCAAAGTGTCTGACAAAAACTAATGGACTAAAGCTAACAGACAAGATTCCTGTAGGGGTTGTTTGTACATTTGTGGACTCATTTTCCTCTTTAATGAGCGGGTTTTCAACAGCTTTCAATGCGTCAGGCGGACATCTGTTTGAACGGTTTTCATAGACCTGTGGTTGTTTGCGAATAAACAACCACACATATTGAATTGCCTTTGGTCCTTGAGGGCTGTGACAGGGGTATCATTGATACAAACCTGATGAACATCTCAAGCTGATTTAATAGTTACATTTGTATCCTGGTTTTGTATCTAGCCCATTGAGTCGCATCGCATGGCTGAACCATCACTGGCAGAGATATGATCCCATAATTAATTACCTGGGTGGGGACTGGTGTAATTGGGACATTATTACTGAGTTGTAAGAGCGTTCAAACATGTAGATGTTGGCTGTAATTAAGGGAGTGGTTATGCCTGTCTTCCACTGCTGTACATTAAAGTTCAAGGCATGTTCTCGAGATGTATGCTCAGTCACCAATTTTGCTGATGAATAGTTTCAGATATTTGTGGTGAAGGTAGTGATAGCTTGTGTTTTTTGTATTGTTATGGTTATGTTAGACAAGCACAAGCCTAAAAAGTTGTGAAGTTCTTGTTACTTTTGCATGTGGTCACAGGCTGTATGTTTGTTATGATTCTAGGTAGGGATGTACATAAATATCCAGTTTATTCAGTTACTGGTTTGAAATTTAAAAGTCAGACAATACAAATGAACAGCAGGCATTTAATACATTTTATAAAGTTCTTATTCCCATGGAATATTCTGGCCATATTAAAATCTTTGTTTGTCAGACATTAAATTGTCTACATTACATGTTCCAGAAAGCGAGAAGCAAGAGGACTTAGACTTTACTATCGCTAAAGTTTATGCTAGTCTGTTAGCCAAAATTAAGCAAGATCATTGTAGCACATTGTGGAATTATTGCAGCATGCAAACCGATGATCTAAAGCGCAAATTGTGTTGTGGGGATGGGACAATAATCAATATAACTATATATCACGATAAAAAACATTAAAGATAATTTAATCGTCAAATGTATGATTCCAAAATATCGAAATAACCGTCAGTTACACATTAGCATTTGTCATATAAAACTGAAGAAGAATATAACTGGCTACAGACACGGGGGGAACACTTCTTATTCTCTGACACTCAGTAGACACAGCGACATAAAGGAAGTTGTCATTGTACCATGGCAGAGGTCATCACCGCAGCAGGAGATAACGTTACCAGAAACAACAAAGCTTTGCCCCCATCAAAACGTTTGCATTTTGTGAAAACTATTGGCATGGTATTTTTACATAATGCTTCACAATAAAACATGTTTATTGATTGGTCTAAATTAGTATTTTTCAGTAATTTAAGTATGTTTTAATACTGATTTAAGACTTATTTCAATAATTATCGAGATAATATCGTATATCGTGAAAATGTTGGTCAAGATAATCGGACTATGAAATCGGCACATGCCTAGACTGTACTGAAATGTGCGGGTAGGGGGCTGCTGGGTGGCTCATATGGTTAAGGAACCATTCTAATTGTAGTGCATTGATGGGCCCAAAGGTCCGAGATCAAATGCTGAGCGATGCGATTGCTGACTGTGGTTACCCCAATGGAAAACGCATAATTGGCGGTTGTGGCAGCCAGGGATTGAGAGGCCTCATTTGGCCGGTATCCGGTACCTCCCAAGCCAAACTTGGGAGCTGCAGCCGTAATACGAAGTGGCGCTTGACATCACGTGCTTCAGAGGAGCGCACATGGTTGTCAGCGCTCTTCTGAACAGATAGCGGAGGTTGTGGTTGTATGTGATTGGGCTTTCCAAACTGAGGAGAAAAGGGGGAAAGAGGAAATATATAGGTGGGACAACTAGAATGTATAATCATATGAAAGCAAGCACAGATACTCCTTAACAGTCATTAAACATTACTGTTAATCAGAAATCAAAAACCTTGATTAAAATGTCAGTATAAAAATAGTGTTTTTTGTTGCCTAAGGCTGTTTATTATAGAATGAATTTAGTAAACATTTCATTAACATTGATCTGAAGTTTAGTTGAGTTGAGTATGTGAACATCATTAGAGTAGAAGAAATTCTCATTACCAATTTATTCATTATTTGCATACCAAATCCGAGCATATGACCTTGCTCTATAAAAGGTTGCTTGAAGCAAAGAAGACCGTAATGAAACCTTTACTTTTGTGACCCTATTGGGTGAATGGCTCTGTATGCCTTTAAACACCTCTCTGGGAACAGTCTGTCCTTCTACCTCCTATGTTTGCAGCCATTGCTAATGTGACTTGACCTTTCACTAAATTGTTTGCATAACGAGACAATTTTGCTCCAAATGACTGTGCCACGAACTAGAAATGTCACATGGTCTTTCGTGTTGCACAGCAGGTTTCCAGCTGGTTTGCGGTGGAAAAAAAACTTCTACACTTACGTTGTGAGCATTTAAGACCAAGGTGTTTTTTTGTTGTTCATTTTTCTGATATTTAACAAAAGAAAACAAACGGTCTCCACGCTTCTGTATTACACTGCTGTCTTATGTTCCTGTCTCATAATCAATCATTGAATTACAATAAATTGTTTGAATCACTGCAGCAGCGCTATGCATAACAATATATTAAGTCTATTATTTTTGTTTTGTCTAAAATGTGATATTCATGTTTCCTTTTCATGACATCCTCATGAGTTTGCTTTCGAAATAGGGAAAAATATTGGATGAGAACTCATAAATTTGACTGACTTGCGGGTATTGACATTCAAAATCATTTAAGGATGAAGGAAGCCACCTCCGTCTGAAGAGCTAAAGATAGAGGATGTTGGCCAGAGGTTCTTCAGAGAGAGTTGTTTATATGGATCCCTGCCTTGGCTCTGATCTATAATTCACAGCTCATCTATCTCACGCCTGAATGTCACCATCGCCTGTGGCTGAAGCTGGCTTTGACTGTGCGCACCATTTCAGGTCCAAAGTGGTTCTTTCATGCAGGTTAAACTGTGCCCTCCAAAATGATTCACACCCTTAATAAAGACGGGTAAAAAAAAAGAGTCGTATAAAATGCACAATACAGGCATATCAGCCATAATATGCCATTATTTAATTGTCAGGAAAGATGTAAAATTATATTATTTTATGTTAATGCAGTTGCTCAGAGAAAAAGTTTTTGTTTACCAAGTCATATTTCTTTCCCCAAAAAGATGTCAATTATTTACACCCCTTATACTTACTGAGATAAGTCGATATGTCATCCCTAGCCTTGGAGAAAGTCAAAGATATCTCAGAAGAAACTAGAAAGAGAAGTGTTGACATTCAAAGGATACCACTTTTCACTATGAGGTCAATAATTAGGACGTTTAAAACCACTGAAACGGTGGTAAACCTGCCTGGTAGAAGGCACAATTGCATCTCGCCCCCATGCACATTGAAGCAGATGGTTTGGTCGGCAAAGAAAAAAAAATCTTCCCTAAAAAAATCTATCTTATATTTATGTATAATACAGCATGCATAATATTACATAGTACTTCAACTGCCTATGGCTGTGGAAATGTTTCAAACACATCTGAAGAGTGCAAGTCATGTGACTCATGTCCACAACTCTGACCGAAAGATTGTGTATGGAGGAATGGTTTAAAATGTTCCCAATAGAAGACAGCTCAGTATTCCCATAGTGAACGGAAGGTTCATAAAGTACTAAAAACAAAGTGAGTATTCCGAACACTTATTTTTTGGGGGAAACTTTATTTGACAAAAGTGCTATGTTGGTTCATTCCACTGAATAGTTAGCAAAATGAGAATTGAAATATTGTTCAGTATTTTTATTATTTATTTTATAGGCCAAGTCTATTTTGTCAATCTTTATCAAAAGAATGAATAATTTTAGAGAGCACTGTACAGTATATCCAAATAACTAAAGCTTAGCCTAGTAGTTGCCACATCAAAAACTATTGATTAGTATTAATACTGATCACCAAAACCTAGTAAGAATCATAGTATGAAGCGTTGTAGTACACATACAATTTGATGGATATATGCTGTATATGCTGTATATGCTATATATACCCTGGGGCAGATTTGTGGCTTGGTTTTTTCTTTAAACATTCTTTGATACAGTGTTGAATGAATGATGACTATCTGATGAAAAATATATGCACAATCATATTGCTTATTATTATTATAACTGGCATGCTGGTGAATTTTAATGTATAAACACTGTTAATGACCCCTACACTGTATAAACACTGTTAATGACCCCTACACTGTATAAACACTGTTAATGACCCCTACACTGTATAAACACTGTTAATGACCCCTACACTGTATAAACACTGTTAATGACCCCTACACTGTATAAACACTGTTAATGACCCCTACACTGTATAAACACTGTTAATGACCCCTACACTGTATAAACACTGTTAATGACCCCTACACTGTATCACTAAACTTTCAGTGTCCTCTTGTAATGCAGCTGCTCTAATCTCCTTATGCCCTAAAAGCTGGTGAGGAAATAGTGGAATCAAATGCATACATGGTGAGAGTGTAAGCCTGCGAGGTACTCCAGCCTTCAGAAATTAGCGACAGCAACAATGCTCCGTGTCGCAGGCTCCTCCCCCTCTCGCTCTGTGCGTGCGCGCGGCACTCCGAGTGGCTGACCCCCCCCCGATTCCAGTGTTAGTACTGATCCCATTTATTGTGCATAAATTGCAGTGAGGGCAGCGTGTGCTTGTTAACCTCCCATTAGTCGCAGTGCTGATCTCTTCCATCACAGTGCAAATGTTCACAGGGAATGGCCTCGCGGTCCCATGTGATATTGAATAATTAAAGCTTAGGAGAAATCTAGTTCCACAGAGCTTCCACAGTTAAGTCTGCCGTCAGAAAACCCGAGGGATATTTTAAAGGGAGTTCATGACTGCCGTTATGCGGACGACTGGTTTTGTACCCTTTAGGCTCGTGGGTTCAACTTAAAGGTGAGGTACCGCTGCAGTACTGCATCCTCGGATGACTGTCTTCAGACATTTAACCTGAATATCTTCGGCAAATTTTCAATGACATAACAGGACAGCGCGTGAAATGTGTGCAGTGTAAGTCGCCCTGGAAAAGGGGAATCTGCCGAGCAAGCGAAGCATAACGAGCAGAAGCAAGCAGCTGGCTAATCGGTTGCTGCATTACCAGCGCAGCTCTCCCAGTGGTGACCTTCGCCCAGCTGCTGTGGAGGCAGAGAGAGGCAGAGAGCTCCCAGAGAGTGGAGGCAGGGAGAGCTTTCCATTGGTCACAGGGTTTGTGAGTGGTGCACTGGGCTCCCTGAGGTGAGCCTGCTGTGCTTCTGTCAGAGTAAGGCCTTCTCACAGTGACAGACACGCTCCTACCATCCCCTCCCGTCTCCTCCCTCCCCCCCCTCTCCCTCCCCCACAGCCCCCCCACACACCACCATCATCACATTTCATCAAGCTGTAGCTTTCATATTGTGTTGTGTGATGTGTGCGTGTGTGTGTGTGTGTGGGTGTGTATGTGCATGTGTGTGCATGTGTGTGGGAGTTTTTTTTTTGTGGTTTAATAATAAATAATAAATAAAATGAATATATTAAATAATAATAATAAATTAAATAATTTTTTTTTTTTTTTTATTTTTTCCTGAAACTTCCACACATCCTTTTATAGTTCTATTCAATGATTGTCTATCTTCACTGACAGTCATTGGCCACTGTTTACAGATCCTCTTACAGGAAGCTCCTAATCAAGCTTTCCGACTCAGTCAACCCCGTTTCAGCAAGGATAAGAGGGGAGTCCTACTCTCTCCACTGCCTCAAAGTTTCCGTGAATCAGGGTGGAGCATGCATATCTAGACAGACATGAGCTTCTTTATACCATTTCAAATCTCAGTGGACGGGATTTGTGAGAAAACGGAACACATAACACAGAAGAATATATGCCTGGAATCTAGAATCTGTGTTTTTATTTGTAAATCCATGGCAGATCTTTGTATAGGCAATACGATCCCAACCTCAACCTATTTGACACAGAATACCTCAGGGCTTTGAGCAACTTATCAGTTTAGCAGATTCTCGCTTGGGACCAAGCCCGTGCATAAGGGAGGGAAAACGTGAAAGCTTTCAGGGGCCCATTTTGCTTCTTTATTCAGTTTAATTAACCACCTCATAACACCCCCCCTGACTTGACATCCAGCTGAAAGAGGCCTTCAGTAAAACAATCGGAACAATCAGGTCGTGGAGCAGGATGAACACTAGCAGAGTACAGCAGGACACAAGTCTCCATTTTTATCTTATGTACACAGGAACCCATTTCTTTAACTTAATGTACCTCCGTGTGCCTATGAAAGGAATTAGCATTCAGTCAATAGTTCAGTGGCAGGATTAATGTGAACCAGCAGCAATCTAGCGAGGTTGCCTTAGACAAAGGAAAGGGACCAGATTCACTGTAAGATTGGAGTTAATAAGAGTTTATGAGTCCAGCTGTGGACTTATTAAATCCTGTTTGCGTCCTAATAGTGATGGGAGTCAGTGTAAGCCTAGACCTTGTGGAAATGGTCGATTCTAAGTCCTTGACTGAAAGAAGGAAAATGAATCACAGGTAATGCCCGTGTCTTCCCACAGTCCTTCAGGTTCTGTGTTTCCTTCCTGTGAGTCATCAGAGTAAAGCTCTTCTGATTGGTTTCTGAGAGGACTTGCGTGTGGAAACTAGGCATGTGATTTAGGGATTTATAGTCCCCTGCAGTGGGAGTAGTTAGCAGGAGACCTGAAGGAACGACTTATTATGAACTGTTATCTATGAACAAGAAAACTCTAGCTTGAGTACATGCTAAGCATTCAGTCAGGAATTTGTAACATTTTAGCAACAAGCAACAAAATTACTTGAAATGAATAACAAGGGTAACAAGGGTCTGTAAAATACTGGCCAACGATTAGTTATTATTGATTATTAGATGGGGGATAGAGATTATTGTCAAATTCTGAGAAACCTTGGTGGGCAAACTGAAATTTGAAATCTTAATTCTCAGATGATGCATGTCCCAGTTATTCAGTAGGTTTGACCCAGTTCTTCAGGACCCTTTTTTGTCTGTGCAGTGTATCTAATGTGTTGAACACATAAGTAAGGTGTGTCTAAATAATATGGAGATAATTTGCAGGTTTTTTTAAAGTGACACCATAAGATGGATGGTAAAACGGTCATCTCCCATTACTACTGGACAGCATAAATGATTGGTGTTTTGCCCACTGTCAGAAGAGTATGTTTCTAACCCCCGATATGTGTCAGCAGTTTGTGGCAGTCATGGTTTTATTTCCCCCCTTACAACCATAACAACATGATTACATGTAAATTAGTAGATTTATTTTTTATAGGAACATGTACTCACGTAAACAAGTACTCCTAACTTGACTCGTAATCTATAATCTAAAATGTTTCCCTAGTAAAATGGTGTTTGCTGATGTCAGTCTTACATAATATACTAATTCACTTTGTACACCTGTTGTGACACTGTAGAGTTGGGTATACAACACTTCCATCAGCATCAACACCTTTTCACTGATGAAGCCAGAGGAAACATTAAAAAATTTTAACTGATATCTTGTATGTAGACTACGGCATCGGTGCATGTAGTGTAAGAATGCTAACTTTTGGTGAATTTATGAGGAATTTACGGACACAGTCAGACAAAATGAAGTAAAATAAACAACTAATTGTGTGTTTTCAATATTTTATTGCCACTAGTTTGAAATAAGACATGTTAAGGAAACAAAATATAAAAAAATCTCAAAATCGACCAAAAAAAAAAGAAATGGCGTTTTCACCTAGGCTGTCTCGCCTTAAGCGTTTTAGCATGCAATAGCATCCGCTCGTGTTCAGTATTGAGAGCGCTGAACATTGTCTTAAATCTACGCACCTCTGTTTTAAAACCAAAGGGCTGAAGAGCACAAACCATTTCCATTTTAAATGTGTTGTACTTGCTAAAATAATCCATCGGATCTGTAAACCAGTATGTTGTCTCTAAACTAAGTCCATGATTTATTTAGGACGTATGTAGGAAGTATTTTAGATTATGTACAGTACTATGCCACATGGATCTAGAACTCTAAAATGGCCTTCATCCCTCACACCTTGTGTCGAACAGAGGACAGCACAAACGCATACTGGCCTGTCCTGTTCCTTGATTTATTTAGGACGTATGTAGGAAGTATTTTAGATTATGTACAGTACTATGCCACATGGATCTAGAACTCTAAAATGACCAAGCTCAGTGTGTGTGTGTGTGTGTGTGTGTGTTTGGTGCCTCGGAGCTGTTGTGAATAGTGTAGTGGTCACCTGGTTTGCAGCTGTCATCCATCTTAGATCAGATGGGTGGTTGTTTAATGACCTTCTGCTGAAACCGCTTCAAGGTAAATTGATTTGGGAGGGTAACTGTGGAGCTGTTGCAGGGCACTGGCAGATTACGAAGCAAGGAGATACTAGTGGTAAAGGAAACAATACTTTTGCAATACACTACATTGCAGAAAACAGAATCTGCCAAATAACAGACGTTTGTAGTCTGACCCCTTTGAGAATGCATTTCTCCAGCACACGGACCATCGTTCTTGTATCAGGTTAGAGTAAAGAAATTGCAAAGGATAGGAACATTACTCTAGGGCCAAAATCCGGCCGCCACGTCATTTTTATCGGCCCGCCCGTGAAGTATATCTAATCTGATGACGTATCTCTACTGTTTTTGGTTACGATTTATTTTTTTACGATATAACACGAGACCGCAGACGGACGCGGGATACATAACGGATACATACGTTTATTAAATTTAAAAAAAAAAAAAAAAAAAAAAAAAAAAAAAACCCCCCCCCCCCCCCCCCCCCAAAAAAAACCAAAAAAAAACCCCCCCCCCCCCCCCCCCCCCCAACAATTACAATCGAGGTCCGAAATTCTTTGTGTTTCAAGTATGGTTTTATTTATTATATTTATACAGTTACGGCCCTTTGAGGGCAGGGCAATAATGCTGATGTGGCCCGGGGTGAAAATGAGTTTGACACCACTGCTCTAGGGAATGCCAAGGACCATGCAGTCCCAGTCTCAGTCTCAGGTGTGTGTGTGTGTGTGTGTGTGTGTGTGTGTGCGTGTGTGTGTGCGCCCTTATGTTTGAATGCTTTGTCAGCACAGTTGTCAGCCCATCACATTCAGTGTAGGCATTTGCCTCCAGGGTCTGATTTTATAGAGAGAAATTTGTGTTGCTGCCTCAACCTGTCACTCAGCTGTCAGTGCGCTTTGAGGATCGCCGTCTTCAAGGAGGGCGCATCATAAATTACCCATCAGCCCCCACACTGAGCATGCCACACTGGCTTTTTTAAGGTCTTTTATGGAGTGGAGCTAGAGCGTTCATGTCCCGTTAGACGTTTTCCTTCTTTCCAGTTGAGATTTATTTTACCGTTTAATGACTTTGTCCGAGATGTTCACAAGGTGGAACCTGACATGTGTTCAATAACTAAGGAAGCTGCCCAGCAGTATTTCTGCTTCTTAACCAATGTACTGGATGTACCATCAGTTTTCAGGCTGAAGAAATAATAGCCTAGTTGTGCCTTTTTATAGCAAATAAGCCATTTTCTTTTTGAGAACTCCACATCAAGAAATATTCCCGCAGTGGGTCAAGTCATAGGTCATTTCTTTACTTGAACACGAAGACGAGACGATTCCTGTAGATATTATAACCTCATCTGATCAACATACACTGTCGGTACTGCGTAATTAAGGTTTAGTTTGTATTCTTTTGTAGTGTGTTTACCCATGATGAGGTGCACACATTCATGTCTGAAGGAGTATGGCTAAGTGGGCAATTTAGAGCCACACAGTGTACCCTGGATTTATTGGGAAATAAAGTTACAGAAGATGCTTGGGAGGTTGGGATCGATCCCTGCTCATTGAGACATCCATATGTTACATACAAATAATGCAATGTGAAAAGGATTTGCTAAGACAGGTCATACATCATTTGGCCATTCCTCCCGTCTCACTTCATTGCTATGCTCCCAATTCCATATAGGCACTGATCGGACACATTGCTGATGAAAAGAAAACTTAGGGGGGAAATAATCTTTCTTTTTTTGTTATATTTTCATCTTTTTTTCCTTCTTGCAGTGGCCGGCTGGTCCGTCAGATATTTGTTAATAACGTCACATGACTTTCCGGCTCGCCTGCCTTTGCCTTCATCCCTCACACCTTGTGTCGAACAGAGGACAGCACAAACGCATACTGGCCTGTCCTGTTCCTTGCCCCTGTCACACCGCTTCCTCCCGAGGATGTCACCTTGCCACTGAGGAACGAGAGGACGGTTATGTCACATTTTAATTTAAGTGACAAAATGATGTAAAAGGATTTTGCAGGGGACGCATTTCACACGAAGCGTGTTTTTGCACAGGGTATTCTGGCTGCCAAGTAGCTGGGGAATTGGCAGTATTATAGCTCCTCGTCAGGCCACACTCCTCACACAAGGTGAGAACATATTTTTGAATGCGTTTATGAGGCAGTGCTTTATGCATGCGGGACGTTTGCGCTTCTCCTCACTGCAAGGGCAGCATTCCACAGTTGTCACATTAATTATTCATTGGCAATTTTAAATTTAAATTTTATTTTCTCATCGTTTCTGCACCCTTGAACCGATTTTTTATTTACCGCTATATGCCATGCAAGATCCCAATGAGTGACTGTTCAATGAAGTGGTTTTAAGAGTGTGCATTAAATCAGCAAGCATCAAATATGTTTTGAATGTGATGGTATCTTTAATAATGTTTCTCGTCTTTTTCTTTATTTTCCATTCCATGATTTATTTGTTTTCCATTCCATATGATATCCACAAGGTGTTTTGTCTTTTTGTATTAATACTGAGGCCCTATTTTATGACAATTGCGTTGACTTGACAATTTAGTCAATTGGATTATTGTAGTCGTTCAATTTGTGTGCGTTTTAATGTAATGGTTTTTTGATACATTGAAGCTTGTAGAGGTGCCTTATGCATTTTTATCATGAGTAGAATTGTAGGCGCACCTTTCTCTGTCTGATGGCGTCAGGTATCACACAAGTCTACGGATGCAGTCAAATGCACTTTTCTCTCAAAAATCCCCCACCGGAAGCAAATTCCTTTTAAAAAATCTAATTGCAGAGAACATTGCTGCACTTTAATTTAATCAGAATTTAGAGAGAGAAGATTAGTCTCAACTTTCAAATGATCTTATTTCTTGCAATTCACATTTCCATGTAAAATGCAAAAATGTTACTGTGAGAGAGTGTACACTTGGAGTAGCTTTGAAGGTGTAACTAAAAGTGAATTTGAGATTTAAGAACATAATATTGTATAGCTAACTGGCCCGATATGAGTCGTAATATTCACGCTCATCTTCATGACACGGCCAACGGAGAAGGACGTTTTTTCTCTCCATTCACTCCCATTGCATAGTGAAACAGGTCTCAAAAGTACTTTTAGCAAATAACGCGTAGTATGCCGGTATATAAAATCACAACATCCAGAAAGGACCAAACGTTTGAAAAGATAAATCCATTCATGATATTTTACACTTTTTCCAAACAAAGGTTTGGAAGAAGATCCAGTCGGAAGCTGAAGATCCATGTTTCGTTCTTGCGCCAGTAACGTTCCCACCCACTTCCTGAAGTGTGCGTTTGTAAACAAACCAAGCAAGTTAGCAAAGAGGTGAGCAACAGTTGCTAGGCTTGTTTCTCCAGACTCATTTTCCTATTGAACTCTATGGAAAAATAAATCAGGAGAAGAAACCCTTCAAGTAATCCATCCATATCTACTGCATATCTGGCAGCAGAGTGATGGTTGAAGGCTTGTTTGATACGTCAGACTCTTGATGACTTAAAGCCATTTAGCCAACCATGTGTTCCATACTGTTCCAGTGTAATTTACAGCTAAATCTAGTCCCACCCCCCAATTCCCATAGAGATCCATTCAAATTCAGAGAGGTTATAGTATCGCTTGTAGGAGTACCAGAAAATAAGATATCAAGAGTCTTTTGATATTGTTGGGTCACAGACATCAGGAAGTTACGACATGCAAAGGATATGCGACCAAATATTAAATTACTTTATTCTACATTATGATAAACTGTCCAATATTTTTTGATGCCTGAAAATGGGGGGGGGGGGGGGGGACTATGTACAAAAGGTTCTATAATTTCTAAACGGTTCATCCGATATGGATGAAAATACGCATTGTCATTGTATCCTTTCAAACTCAAAGTGCTAGAGGACAGAACAAAAATAACAAAAGATGTGTCGCTGTCCAATGAATTATGGTGCGCACTGTATATATTCGGGGTCCATCTCCTTTTTGGCCATCATTTAGTTTCACACCGCTGGGCCATGTTGCAAATCTCTTACGGTTTTCCCTTGCTAAGAATCCCACTTCCACTCCACAGTCACACGAGCTTAGTTTGTCAGGGCACTGTACCTCCTCCCAGCTGCGCTCAGAACCTCCTCCCAGCTGCGCACAGATTGCACCTCCTGTCATTTTAATTGGCTCCACAACAACTTTGCCCCAGTTACATTAACTCTTACATACAGATGTAGGACAGAACATGAACAAAATAGCAGAAAGGACAAGAGATTAATTCAGAGTGAAGGGGGAACCCGGGACACCCCTGTCGATGCTCTTCTTACGTGATTCAATGGGCAGGCTTCTTCCTTTCATATGATGTGTTGACCATTTCATGTGCAGGGGAAAATTAGGCCAATACCTTAACTGGGAAAAAAATACTCATCCTATCTTCATGATTGTGGAATTTGACAAATGACACTTTATGAATGTAATTCATGTGTAATCCATCAATGGATGGATCACACATTAAGGAAGTTGAGGACTTTAAATATCTTGGTTCATATATGGCTGACAGCAGGAAGGACTTTCTTGCCAGAAAGGGACAAGCCTGGAATGCCTGCAACAAACTCCTCAGAGTCTGGCAGTCCGGCATTGCAACATCCACCAAGGTCTCTTTCTTCAGGGCCTGTGTTGAAAGCATCCTGCTATATGGTGCTGAGACATGGACTATGAAGAAGGAACTACAAGACCGGCTCGATGGCACATATACAAGACTCCTCATGTGTGTTAAAAACATCTCCTGGAAAACTCATCCAACCAAAGAGCAGATCTATGGTGAACTGCCGCCAATAACAACAACCGTAGCACGTCGTAGAGCAATCTTTGCTGGTCACTGCTACCGTTCCAAGGATCAAGTAATATCAGATATCCTGCTATGGCGGCTCCCCCAATCGTCCAGAGGAACCAGGCCTCATACATATCCTGACACAATCTCCAGGGACACAGGACTTTTATTCCAAGAAATGGGAGCAGCAATGGCCGACAGGACCCGATGGAAAGACGTGGCATCTAGGATCTCGACGACAGTCGAAGGATGATGATGATGATGAATGTAATTAAATGTATGGTTCTTAATAACAGCCATTTTTACAAAGACAGCCAATGTAATCTACTGTATACATACCTGCATTAGTGAATAAGGTACTCAAATATTAACAGAACAAACAAATGTCCATGCTGTGAAAAGGACATCTAAATTTGAAGCAGAAAGTGAAGAATTAATGGGAGAATAGGAATAAATGGGTAAATATGAAATGTGTAATTTAACATTAATATAAAAGGCAGGCTATATTTATGAAACACAAAATTGGAATGAATGCTTGGGGGTGAAAAAAGAATGTGGGCATTTTTTACACTTGTAAATGAGGCTGTGGAAGAGGCAGGGGTTAATGTTCTTTAGCAGGGGGGCTCGAAGAACACACAATCCTGGCCAGGGAAACGCAGCGTGTTTACATGTACAGTAGGCGGAAGTTAACTGCAGAGGTGGACATAATGCTGGCAGGCAGGAACACAAGAGACAAGTGGAGAACGGGGGCAAGGAAAGGACAAAGAGGATAAAGAGGCAGGAAGTGACAGCAAGCGAAAGAGCTGCAGAGAGAGGGAGGTGTGCAGCGAGTGAAATAAAGAGAATAAAGAGAATACAGTGATTGGGAGTGTCATGAGTGGTGTGTTTGCCTTCGGCCTTAGTGTCACTGCAAGGACGACAGGGCCAGAGCGAAGGCTTGGAGAAAGGCAGTGTCACTTACTTCTGCAAGTGACAACACTGACACAAACGGCTTTGTTCTTCCACTCGCTCAGTGTGACAGAGGCTTTGATTCTGACTGTGTATGATGAACCGAGAGCACCAAGTACCAAAAATGTTAATATTTAATTGAAAATAATGAATGCAATATTGCAAAAATATTTATTTATTGGCAGAACATATAATTCCAAGAACGCCTTGTGATACTGTAAAATAGCATGCCCCTTACCAGAGCGACAGTCACAGATCAACCGTGTAGACTACGCGTCCAATCTGACTGTCGGGCTGGACAAAGAGAATAACACTAGCTAGCTAACGATAGCCTAAACCACCAAAGACGTGAACACAAACTCTAACCGTTTGCTTTTACATTCGAGTTTGGTTACAACTTGGAAGCACAAACTTTGCAATATTATAAGCGTGAGTCTATATGACCATGCTGACCAGCCAAAACTGCACATGTGCAATGGATTAGTAGCCCCCGGGGGTATACCACAAAGCAAAGTTAGCTGGATAACTGCACGGAGTAAAACCCGGAACGCTCCCAAATCTGGAACATGGAATGAAGTCTAAGAGAGCTTCCATCAGTGCAGTTACCCAGTGAATTCCTCCTAGTAGGCTAAAGGCCACCCGCTGCTTTGAAAATGTTGCACTGTTTTCTAACGAGTTTTCTTCGACTTGTTCGCACCTCATTTACGTTTTTGGGTGTGCGTCTCTAGCTCTTACATTTTATAATAGGCTATGATGCTTGAAAACATAGTCAATATGTAAAGTAGCCGACATGAATTGGAAACAGTTTTGTTTAGCCTACTCTTTTCAACTGTAAATGAAAGGGTGAAGGAGCGGATGGAGAAGTTAAGGACTTTTTGATATTCAGTGGTGAACAATAGAAAAACATTCCTCCCTGTGAATTAAAAATTCTAATGGAGCAAGACGAAATATTAAAGGCTGCAGACTTGAGAAGAATGTGTGAGTTGGAGAAGTGGGAAATAAAAGTCTGATGCTAATGTCTAATGGGAATTGGTGTTCTGTAGGTATGTGTCTGCGTGAAGGAAAGTACCATTTTTAGCAGTGCAGTCTGGGGGAGTGTCAAGTAGTTTACCACACATTAAAAAAAATAAAAGTTGACTTTACAGTGAGTCATAGTGTCTCTCTGTCTCAGCAGTGAGCTCGAACCAGAGCAGGCCGGCCCATGAGTACTCAGACTGCCGCAACGGGAGCAGCGAGGCCAGCCTGCTGGTGTCACCGCTGGTGGTGGCGGGCATCGTCATCGGCCTCGTGCTCTTCCTCTCCTGTGTCACCATCATCGTGGGCAGCCTCCGCAAGGACGGTCGCCTGCGCAACCCCCATCTACGCCACAGTTACGGTAAGCCCGTGTTTTTAAAGCGTAATAACAATCAACGCCGATATACAGCGTTTCTTTTGTCTTTTTTTTCTTCTATATGCCTATATCTATTTGGTGTTAATATGACATCCACTCAACAGCAAGGCCTTACAGCTTAGCTTCCCAGTGATTTACAAAAAACACATCACATGATCACAGAAAAGAATGAAAGATTGGTTTTGGGGTTTATCGCCCAGCACTACTTCTAGGTATTCCTTCATAATTTAGAAAATGCAGCCATTATGCAGCAAGGTCAGAGGTTTCACCGTCAATTGTGTCCGATTCCGTTGCGCGTTTCCATAAACTTCCCCACACGTGTCGTTTGCAACGTCGCGTCACGTTTGTTTAACGAAATGCTGCGAGTTTCATTCAAAACAGACAATTTACCTTAAGTTTACCTAAAAGCATTCTTTATCATACCGTTTCAATGTGCAATTTTGAATGCTCATTGGATAAAAGAAAACCATAAAATACCGTTGACGACGGTATTGCAAAACCACATACCAATGCGAATGCGTGAATTCATACCTGTATACCTAAAAAGATGGCAGCCAGCACTAAATCAAAACACCTTTTCAGAAATGTCAGCTTGATACCCGGATTCCTTAACTGACAGCATTACCTAGCATTAGGGCTGCACAATTAATTAAATTTTAAACGCGATTACAATTTTGGCTTTCCACAATTACTAAACAAGTTCACAACTGAGAACTCATTTTACTGGACTTTCTCTGATGGTCTATATCAAATCAAGCACTCCTATTTGACCTTCCTCTCACACGAGGGGGTTCGGGTTAGAAAATGTGAAAGCACTATTCTGTTCATTCACAAAATGTCAATGTACAAGTATTATTTATTATAATAAATAATCGTGATCTCAATATTGACTAAAATAATCGTGATTATAATTTTTCCCATAATCATGCCCTACCAAGCATCCACTGCTCTATATGCGGCACGCCTCAGACGAGTCATAAATCAGAATTATCCCCCCTTGTCTTTCCTCTGGGGAAACCCGATCTGGAAACATAACAAGTGAGCGAGAGCCACAGCGATCAGCTGCATGACCCAGAGCAAGTGCACTGGTCCCCGGGTGAAGCCTCTGAGCCTCTCGGCTCTCTCGAGTAATGGGGCGCGAGCGCAGAATTAGAGTCCTACCAGTTTGGCCTCCATAGGATAATAGGAGCCTATGGATTTCATATTTAACTGACAAGTGTACAACATCAGGAGAATCCGCCCCTTCCTCACCACCCACTCAACCCAGCTCCTGGTCCAAGCAATGGTGCTGTCTCGCCTGGACTATTGCAACTCTCTCCTGGCTGGCCTGCCAGCATCGGCCATTAGACCCCTTCAGCTTATCCAGAACGCAGCAGCGCGCCTGGTCTTCAACCTCCCCCGACACTCCCATGTCACCCCCCTGCTCATTGACCTCCACTGGCTACCGGTGATGGCTCGCATCAAATTCAAAACATTGATGCTCGCCTTCCAGGCAGTCCGAGGATCTGCCCCTCCATACCTCCAAAAACTAATCAGACCCTACACACCTGCCAGATCCCTGCGTTCCGCCTCCTCAGGACGACTGGTACCCCCCGCCCCCCCCCTCTTCATGCTAGCACCCGGTCTCGACGTCTGTCTGTCCTGGCCCCACGGTGGTGGAATGACCTCCCCGTGGAGGTCAGAACAGCAGAAAGTCTGACCGCCTTCAAGCGCAGATTGAAGACACCTCTTCAAGCTGCACCTCTCTCCACCCCTCCCTACCTCCCTGTGACTATTGTTATTAATGTTGTGTAATTACCCCCCCAAAAAAAAAAAAAAAACCCAATCATACTGACTGCGCCTAGTACTTAGATTCGTATTTGCCTTTTTAGGGTTGTTTTTAAACGTTCTTGTTCCTAGTTTGAAAATGCACTATGTACGTCGCTCTGGATAAGAGCGTCTGCTAAATGTCTATAATAATGTAATGTAAGTGGACTTCTTCCCACAGCCCTGTCAGACAGAGACGGCAAGACGAGTAACATACGGGCTTGTGCCAGACTTTCAGCGACCACCTTTTTACACACAAAAATCGCAAAAAGGATTAATTTCTCAGTGACAATCAACCACCATTACTTTTGTAATCCCCATGGGTTTTCCGCACAGAGACGGGCTTCATAGCGCTTGTTTTGTTTACTCAATACGCGACCTTGAGATTTGTTGTAACAAAGATCTGTTTGCAGGTCCCGATGGGTTCTCTTACGGAGGTTCTATTGGAGAGCTGAGGTCTACGTGCATTGAGGGTTTCCCTCCCGTGTTCGATTTCGACTCTTACGCGGAAACGCTGTCTCAAGTCAACGTCATGTACCCCGACTCGCCCCCGCAGTAAGTGATCTACTGAGATTATGGCGCATGACTGCATTGATTTGTGGGACACATTGGTTAGCATAAAGTGCCATTGGTTCAGTCTATTTAATTCATATTCCATTGTCGTTGCATTTTGGAATTGTTATTCTTTTTACTTAGCAGGCTTCATTCTCTGTTTCTTCATGTAGCTGACATTGTGACATATTATTCATCAACAGGGCAGGATGGTTATTGAAGTAATTCAGGTTAAGCATCCAGCTTGAGGGCTGAATAGAAAATCAAAAGGGATTAATACCAGCAACACTCCATTTCCATAATCACAAAGCCACAGTTGTCCTTCACATAATTAAGCAGTGCTGCAACTAATTTTTGTAATTAAACTTTTTAAAAAAATTTTTTTTAAGTGTGATACAGTAATATATGTAGCCTATATGCCTTCATATTCAACTGGATGTGGCCCACATATTATCCCGACCGACTCCTTACATGCATGTTGTGTGATGTCATAACCCCTTCCCTGTGAGCCAATGGGGCAGTAGATGACATGGAAAGCCTGGTGCTGTGATACGGATTGACCTTTGACCTCTGTGACTGCAAATAATCTCTAAAAAACCTCCCTGCAATAATGAGGCTGCTTCCCTGTGAAATGGATGGGGAATTGGGAGGGAGAGTGGATGCGAACGCTGTAATCAGTAATGAGATCACATTACCGCCAATGACAGCGAAACACACACTGCAATGCGTTTTCCTCCAGTTAATGTAGTCAGATGTGCACAAAGCAGACTCATAATCATTCTGGAGCAAGATATTGGGCAAAGAGTGATTACGAAACAAATTATATCTCAAAACAGTTATTTTTCTTACACAGAATGGGGTAAACTGCACTTACATAATACTTATGTCCTTTCAGTCCAAACCAAAAATATAAACCAAAAATATGGGGCCTTTCCTGTTTCTAATGGTGGATAGGTTGTAATGTAATTTGATCCTGCCCTTAATAAACTTTGCTACCCTTATCAGTGGCAAACAGTTGTGAGGACGGCACTTGAAGATGCATTAGAGCTAGACTTGCCAGAGGACATCCTCCCTCTCTCTACAGCTTGCATAGCTGCAGAGAGTCTTTAAGACTCTGCCCTGCTCAGATATTTTATCAAAATGTACTACTGTCTTTCAGATTAAATTAATCAGCGCTTTTGTTGCTGAAGCTGCAGCAAACGGCAGGAGAACCCGTACTCCGGGTTTTAATGGAACACAGAGAAGCATTCACGCTGCTTACAATTCCTCTCCCCGAGTGTAGCGTTCGGTGAAGCCTGAGCACCACTCTTCCATACACCTGGACTTAACAGTAGCCTTCTTACATTGCGCCGTGGTTCAGTCTCTTTGAAGAGTAAGTGCACTCATGGTGTCAGCCTACTACACCATTTTGAAAAATACTTTGTGGGGTGAGTGAGGGAGAGGGGTGGGGAGGTGGGTGTGTCCATCTGTATTTGCATAAATGAATGTACAATGTACAAATGATTTTGTACAACTCTGATCAAACTAGACGTCGCAGATCAAATATTAATCCAGATTTAGCAACTGCATGGCCCATTTCTCAGCTAAAAATGTTTCAGAAAACGTATTTTAGTAGACTGGTTAGGTGGAATAAGCCGCCACGTTGTTCCGGTTTAAAAACATGGTGGGGAAACCAAAGGATCGTTGTGCGCCTAACCAATCAGGTACAGGCTACGTCCGTTGTGGGCTTGCCTTGCAACAATTATCCATATGATGTAGAGTTACCTCCAAAGAGGTACTCTGACATCACGATTGGGGCGGGGGCTAAAAGAATATTTCAACCATTAGATGCACAGCAACAAGACGCTTTTCTGCCAGTTTCTTCTGATACACAATATTATTTCTGAATTGTTGAAATAACGAAATGGATGAATAAGTTTCATTATAAGGTAGGCATACAAACAGATTTACAGGTAAAAAGAATTTGATCTAGAGTTGTTATCTTTTAAGGGATATTCTCAAAGTTAGGGCTGTACACTCAGGCCTTTGACAAAGCGGTGACACAGATGAACAGATCTCCTTTCCAGTGAAAAGGCAAACCTAAGTAACTTTACAACTCCCAAACCCAGCCATTGCCAATTATACCTCCCCACCACCCAATCACAACATTAGCACCTCCAAATCTGGAAAACCCCAAACCCCCAAGTTACCCGCTTGTCTCTGATTCACATATTTCAATGACACTACCAAAGCATTTCATTTATTTCATAATTATTATTGGCATTAGTATCTAATATAGCCCCTTGACACCCTTATATATAAAAGGTAACGTTATCACAAAGCAATGGTGGTGAGCCCTGATGATCTATTCTGCACTGAACCCTGTGGGTACAGTGTCCCATCTGCCTTCACCGCAGTATAAATGACTAATGAAGCCAAACCCTGCCCAGGTTGTCAGATACGATATATGGGAGTCTTGGCAGGTATAGGAAATCAGAATGAGACACCACTCCACCTCCCTGACCTTAATGGCTTGCTTCACAGAGCCACTATATTATTTACATTCAAATGACAGTTTCATTACAACATAATACTCCTCTCCCACAGCCCACTGAAGAAACTTTTTAAAGTAGTTGAAATTACCTCTGGCAGAAAGAAGAGTCGGCCTGAACAAGCAGGCCTCGTCCCATATAACAGCCAGTCCTGAAGACCATGGATTATTACTGGCAAAACACAGGCCATTCGCCTGCACTGAATAGAATATAATTCAGTTTGGAGATATATTCGTCTGCCTTGTTTCCATATCGATAGCGAGTCCACTCCATTTAAAGGATTTTTCATTAGATCACTCTTGAGTTGAACAAACACAGAGAATGGGTGAGTGTGCAGCTGAAACATGGGTCTGGAAATTTTCACATTTGACTTTTTCCTTGGAAGCAACTCAACACGTTCATATAATGGATATTTCTTGTGCACATTTTGAACAATTCCTTTGCATGTGAATAATAGGCATTTGGTTAAAATATTGATGATGTATATGAAATGGTACCTCCACACAATTTTGGTGTGTTGAATTGAAAAGGATGGGAATTCTCTGGCAGATGTTGGGAAACTGGCAATGTTGTGGTGGGATGCTCATAGTGACACAATCTTTGTCGTTTCCGTGCGGTCCACCTGTAACAGTCTGGACCACGTGATTGGCTAAATGGCTGAAAGTCATCAAGGGTCTGAGGTATGAAACAAGCCTCAAACCATCGCTCTTTCTGCCAGATATACAGTAGATGGATGGTTATAGTATTGTTCGTAAGATTACCTGAAAATAAAATATCAAGAGTCTTTTGATGTTGTTGGGTCATAGACATCAGGAAGTCATGACATGCAAAGGATATGCAACCAAATATTAAATATGATCAGTATGTTGTTCTCCCAATTACTTTTGGTCTCCTAAAATGGTAGGATGAGGTTTAAAAAGGGCTACGACACGCTCAAATTAAAGTTGAAAAATTAAACCGCATAGTCACTGTTCCATTTAAAATCCAATGTGCTGGAGTAGAGCCAAAAAAAAAAATGTGTCACTGTCCAAACGCTTTTGAACTGCACACACACACACACACACACACACACACACACACACACACACACACACACACACACACACACACACACACACACACACACACACACACACACGATTTATTTAAGCCCAGGGCTAAAACACCCGATTCAACAAATTAACTAATCATGGTATTCAATCAAGACCTTGATAAGTAGAATCAGGTGTCTTAGTGCAGGGCTAAAACAAACACCCGCACCTACACACCGGCCCTTTGCGGATGAGGTTCCCCACCCCTGGTATAGATTATCAGTCCTCATTTGACCTAAAATGATCATTTAAAAATGTGTTAATTTTAAACACTCCAAAATGGGCTCTATATTATCTTCATCATTGCTCCTGCAAAATTGGTACTCAGTTAATTTAGGAATTGGGATAAGCTTTAGGACAGCGAGTCTCTCAAGCTTTGGTTACTTGCTTACTGTATTTTTTTTTTTTTTAATTCTATAGAGTTGTAGGGTCTTGGCTCTCCTGTCACAAGTCAGTCTGCAGAATAATGTCGAATACTTCAAATGGCTTCAGTGGTTCAGAAGAAAATGAGACCCAAACACCAGATGCTTCTGATGAGCTCCCAGGGGAAAAACATACCGCCATCATTTCTTCAGACTTTGCATGCCAAGAGAAGATGAAAAAAGGGACAGGACACCACACATGTGATCACTATGAGGAAAAGCAAACACCTGCATTTTCTCTAAGAAGAGATCGCATAAAAGCAAACAGCTGGAAATATTGATTGGAGTAGCATTGCAACAGCTCAGATGTGCTGCTAAATTGGAATTGTTTTTAGCAGCAACAGCACCTAGCGGGAACTTCCCAAAGGCATTATGGTCCTCCTATGGGAAACCACACTGAAGCATAATGTACCCACCGCAACACTCAATTCCCGTGGCACAGGAATTGCAGCTTGGTGTAACGTCCATACAACACTGGCAAAAAACAAGATATCATGTGTTACCCCTGTCACTTATTGTAGATTCACACAAGTTATTCAGTGTCATAGCTTTCATTTTTCAGTCAATTTACTTGTGTGATTAAAGACAATGTGTCTCCTCACTTGCCATGTGTAAGACTGCCGAATTCTCTGTTAAGTTGAAATCAGTGTTATGTCAGCAAATTAATATAGTTAAAAACTAACTGGGGCAAGCACATACAGATTTCACCCACAAATTGTGAAATGAATCGCAGAGAATCCATTTTTGTTCCACTCCTAATGAACGTAATACAGGTGTGTAGATAAACTTGCAAGCAAGTACACCTATAAAAGAGACGAGAGACGTGGAAACAGGTTTAAACACTTCAGTACAATGCCTTCATCAGTGCAAATCTGTAATTCTTTGGTTAGATTTGTATACCCGACAAATGTCAGCACAGGTGAATTTTAGTGTCCGTCTCCATTAAATGTATGCAAATCCTTCACCAGTCGGTGTTTTGGATGTACTGCTTTCATTAAAAATGAATACAGTGAGCTGTACAATATACTGTACTTTTTAAGATCCATAAAGGATGTGTGTGGAGAACAATCGCTTAGTTCAGCCACTTGATTATTCTTTTATTTTTATTTTTTTAATTTGCTTTAATTCTCATATTAGTATTTATAGTATTAGAGCAAGTGTTTTAAAAAGGAAGTAAGGGTTATCAGATTCAGGTTCCTTTATTGAAAAAGTGGATCCTCTTCTGGTTTCATTTTAAGAGTGCTTGATTTGTTAATATCATTACTAAAACAAGAGGTAAGGGAAAACATTTTTTTTACTACAGTCAAGGCTCTTGAATTATTTACAAACCAATTAGATTTCCTTGGGTGTAAAATCTCTGAAGGCAAAATTATCACTACTCATTTTCTGCAATTAATTGTCTTGCAAATCATTATAGCTGAAGGTTAAATAATAAAGCCTTGTTTTAGCGCATTGTCTTCATGTGGAGCATTTTAAAATATGGGTTCTTAATAAGGTTTATCTGGAGACATTATCTGCTGAGATAATCTTTGTGAAAGAATGAAAGACTGAGAGGAATGTTCCTGGGGAACACTAAAAAGACGTGGAAGAATTCCAGCAGTGGAACAAATGCATTGGCAATGCACCGAATGGGATCTCAGAACATGTTCTATGAATGTTATCTTATGCATATTATTTAACACATACATCAAATGAGAATTTGGAATTTGTTTAAATACATTAAAGGGTACTTGTAATGGTTCAGGCAAACACAAAAGACAAAGCTGTTTCATAAACGTTTTGTATATCCAAACACTTCGTGTCCTCATTGCCCTTAGGTGATAGACAAGCGGAAAAGACTGATTAATTTGGCTTCACCTTGCCTCCACGGGCCACCGGCTCTTGACAGGAGGGTAATGTTAGCATTTCCACACATTCTATTTTCCAGCTTTAGTTTCTCCATTCCCAGATATCCCCTCAGGTCAATGCTCAGAGTTTGGACCCGTTTAAAGTCCCTGCTTAGTGCGACCCTGGTTAGTCTCTTCCTCTCTCCACTGATTGTGAAACCCCATAGAAAAAGCATGTAGTCACCCCCTAGTGCTTCTCTCAAAACTGCATTTGAGAGGCCTTGCAGTCATGTGATTGGTTGGAACCACACTACAGTGTGGGTGCCATTTAGTTGCAAAGATTTTTTTTAAATTCCCTGGCTGATGAATCTGATGTGTCCCTTAACAGCAGGACATTCAGGCCCTTAAACCCTCGCTACACAGACAAGAATCCATGGAGTAAATCTAAACCTTCCTACAGTGATACTGTAAAAAATATATATATTTACACGACGAGCCATGTAGTCATTTCTAAATATATTTCAGCTGAATTGTTCATAGTATGACAGTAGTATTGTGTAAAACCTTATACCATATATAACACTTATATTTATGGTGAGTTAAGTTAATCCAATTTCAGCACAGGATGAAAAAAAAAAATGCCAGCTATAAAACTCAGAGAAACTTCTCTGTCTATAGACTCCAGGAATTCTGCAGCGCTCCACTCACAGAACTTTCACACTCCACAGCGCTCCGCTCACAGAACTTTCACACTCCACAGCGCTCCACTCACAGAACTTTCACACTCCACAGCGCTCCACTCACAGAACCTTCAGACTCCACAGTGCTCCGCTCACAGAACTTTCACACTCCACAGCGCTCCGCTCACAGAACTTTCACACTCCACAGCGCTCCACTCACAGAACTTTCACTCCACAGCGCTCCGCTCACAGAACTTTCACACGCCACAGCGCTCCGCTCACAGAACTTTCACACTCCACAGCGCTCCACTCACAGAACCTTCAGACTCCACAGTGCTCCGCTCACAGAACTTTCACACTCCACAGCGCTCCGCTCACAGAACTTTCACACTCCACAGCGCTCCGCTCACAGAACTTTCACACTCCACAGCGCTCCGCTCACAGAACTTTCACACTCCACAGCGCTCCACTCACAGAACTTTCACACTCCACAGCGCTCCGCTCACAGAACTTTCACACTCCACAGCGCTCCGCTCACAGAACTCACACTCCACAGCGCTCCACTCACAGAACTTTCACACTCCACTGCGCTCCACTCACAGAACTTTCACACTCCACAGCGCTCCGCTCACAGAACTTTCACACTCCACAGCGCTCCACTCACAGGACTTTCACTCCACAGTGCTCCAACTTAGTTCGCCGACAAAACAATAAAAGCCCCAGTAAGAAAAAGCAAGTTAGAAAAGCCTAGTTTCTCTTTCAGTTTCACCATAAATAAATTTCTGCCCCCGCATTGAGGGGGGTCTGAGCCCTGATTGGATGATGTGAGGTAAGTTTAGAAGGAGGAGGTAGGGGGTCAGATTCCTTTACGACCAGGATGGCTCTTTCAATAGCTGACAAATTCACTTATTAATTAATGTGCACTTATGTTGCTCAAAACAGGGCTAAGCACCATTGCACCAGAATGATTCAGTTTAGCCAGTAGGCGAAATATTATATTTCAGGCTAAATGTTGCATCCATGCAACAAGATTCGTAGTAACACTCAAATCTCCGCTTTAATCTGGATATCTCTTTAAAAATATGAATTCCGAACTGGCATGTTTAACAAGTATTACCTATATTGACATTAAGACTTTCAATTGATGATTTCACTTGAATGTAACAGATTGGCATTCAAACATAAAATGGAAAGGAAACCATGTGGCCATGTGGTATTCTCTGGCCACGCTGAGCTTTGATCTCAGGAATACTTTTGTGTCCTTCTCCTCCGCAGTGGGGGAAGACATCCTGGCCAATCTAAGATTTAAATCATAGATAAGCCAGTGCGCATCAGCGTGACTTAATTGCCTTTGTGCTCGTGGTTTCGGGGCAGAGAGGAACACAGATCCTAGGTCTGGTCAGCACAGCAGGCCTCTTGATAATTAAGTACTATTGAATGGACTATGAGCACATTATACATTCTCTTATCGAAGGCCGTACTCAAAGCTATATACCCGACAGTCCCACTATTGGAAGAATGTGGATGCATCTGCTAAGACGTATTCTTCCATCACCATATCAAAATCACAGGGTGCAGCAATTAAGACATCGCTATGAGAAACCCACACGTTTTAACATTTGAGATGCAGTTGAGTGATGTCTGTGTGTGGGGGGGGGCAGAGACAGAGTGAGACAGAGAGAGAGAGACAGAGAGAGAGAGAAAAAGAGCAACAGACATCCAGACAGTGTGATTAAACATTAATTATGTTACTGCAGCACTGTATTTCCTCTGCCTTGGCTCCAGTACACTGCGTAATTTACTCTTCCTCTTGTGTTTACTCCATTAAAGTAAAGCAGAAGATACAGGATTGTGGATTGAGATTTGTTTTGAAATCATCATAATGACAGTGATACTGATGGCCCGTTCCAATGAATCATGGCATTCAGTGTTTTGTTTCATAATTCATCCGATTTATAAGCTTAACTGACATTATAAAAACCCAATGGTCATAACATTTCCTGTTGTTTTCAGTTATGAAGAATGCGTGGGACCTGGTGCAACACAGTTATATGTCCCCTCCGAAGACCCGCCTCCCTACTCTCTCACTGACCCTTGCCAGGGGAGGGACATACCAGCAATGCACAACAGTGTGGAGACGGAGGTTTCAGACGGCGCTTCCTCTGCCACGGGTAGGCAGCAGCCAATCGCCTCCATCTCCCTAACAGCCCTCCCTATGGAGGATGCGCCCCCTTACGAGGCTGTGATGGGCGGCCGAAGCCAGCCAATCCCCCTAATACCCACGGACTTGCTGAAACGCGCATCTGCGGACACCAGCCCCCAACGTCCTGTCTCCGACAGAACCCTTTAGGCCACAGCCTGGTCATCACCCGGAGTACAGCAGTAAGCTACATAACCCGTTCCTTTTTGAAAGGGGTACATTTATTCTACTAGGGCGATTGCCACAGTGTCTGAAAAGACATAAAAATCGAACGAGCATATCTATCTGGAGTCAAGTAACATGAAGCATAAGCATTTCCTGAAACTTTGTGCATCGCTGGGATGAGCTGTGAGGCATTCACCACACTGCCCAGTCTCACCCACTCTTCCTTCATCACATGGAACACTACCATGGAAACAGAGGGCTACTGGGGAACCGTGTCTCTCGCTGTCTGGTCTCGGTCTTAAACAGTTTAATCACGTTTAAATTAAATGTAATGTAATGGTGTCTGCCTTCCTTTTGTCTTTTAACACAGTAACATTCACACCACCAAGATTATCCGCAATAGTTTGATGTAAAAAATATGTGCCTGTTATACACCTGTTACAATTCCGCTAAAATGTATTTTGTGTTGATGTGGTAAATAAAGCAACTCTTTGACCAAGTTAAATAAATCACATAGAAACAACAGCAATGTTAACAGTCTTTGGAAAGAAAGTTTGATCACAACAGCTAAGTACGAGTTGTTCCACTCCGCTGTATGAAAAGATACACTCATTGGTATACTGTATCTTTCATTGCGACTTTGTATAGTACGTGATTTGTGATTGGAAACTAGAATGGTATTTTGTAAGCTAAACCAAAATATAGTTTTGAGTAATGAATACGGATTCTCCAAGTCTCAATCTGCAGTCTGTTACAATCATCTTATTATAGATTTGATATGGTATCCCAGATTTAAAAAGCAATATATGTGATGACTTCATTATTGTTTCAATGTTTCCTTTTTAAAGGGAAAGGACATTTTTCCCCTCATAGTTGATTAACTTTTACATGTGAGCCATTGTGAAAGCTTATACAATTGCACAATGTATTGAAAAATCTCACTTTAACCGAATGTGTAGCTGATTTTTTTTAAAGAATCTATGGAAAAACAATATGTTATAATATGCACTATCTAGATACATTCATGATAGTTCCTGGCCTTCATTCTTCACTACATATTTGAAACAATAAGAGGGTCTTGGCCTCATTCACAAAACATCTTAAATTCTTTTACTTTTTGTTCTTAAGAAAAGTTCCTATGAAAAACCAAAATGGGATTCACGAAACATGTGCAAGCCTTCAGTTTTCTGTGTATCCCTGGTGCATCATATGATGAATCTCGTAATGAAGAGTATGTCATTTGTAGACAACAATGGCAATAGTTACCTATGGGGAGCAGATACGAACCAGGAAGTATAATTTTGTGCTCAACAGCCATGCCAGAGACCTTAGAGAGACTGATATCTCTCTATCTCAGCCATTAATTTTTTATGCTCCATTGAGGTACATTATATGTGGCCCCTAGTGGTCAGTTTTTCTTTGCAGTTAGTGTAGAACTGTAAAAAATGGCTGGGACTGGATGGGGCTACATGGCTAAAAGTGTCATTTGTGTGATAATAAAAAAGTAATGCCATTATACCATTTTAGTTTTGACAAGGCCTCAATCGTGAGATTCATAAATCATATTGATTACATGATGAATTATTATTGTTGGCTCGTAAACAGCAAATATCTGACATAACTGCACTAGCACCCATGCTAACCACTAATGACAGGCCACACAGTCCATGAATGGTGGAAAAATTCAAAATGTATTTTATGACTGAATCAGAGCCAACCTGCTATCACTATCATAATGCCTAAATATAATTTAGTTTTCACATGATTTTTGGACGATTGGTCAACAAAAAATGATATATTTTAGAGGATATATGTTATCTACATACCTACGTATACATTTTATCTACATGTGGACATGGTTACTATGTTGTAAAATCAAAGAATCTGGAAATATTGATTCAAATAATTCTTAAATGATGATTTTGTGTAAAACTCATTGACCTTCATACACTTCTACACTTACTGGGATCCATATCGCCCCTTAGTGGTTAAGAAATGCAAAACCAGGAAGTACAGGAGAGTTGGATGTCTAATAATAATAAACTTTATTTATATAGCACATTTCGAACACACCGTGCCATTCAATGCGCTTTACAGAGAGATAAGACATAAAAAACAAATGAAAGAAGAAAAAGGCAGGAGAATATATATATATATATATATATATATATATATAGATAGAATATAGTGTACTCAAGTGACGACGTCACACTGGTTTCGGAAATAACTTTCCCATTAATTTAGACCATAGACATTAACTAAAACTTACTTTTAAACAATTTCTTGTGATTATGTCTTACTATAAATTTCCTGGATTGTTGAATATAACACCCGTTCGCAAAATATGTAGTTTTTCTGGACCAGCTTTGAGTATATTTTACGTTTTAGTATTTTTTCGTGAATATACCAGCGCTGGTACTGTTTAAAAACTCAACGTCCCATAATTCCCAACGGACACATAGCATTGTCTCCAAACGTTGTCATATGTTATCCAGCAGTAGCACACAGCTCGGTTTTTAAACCATTTTTTCTAACGTAAACTAGATAGCTTGAAGGAGCAAAAGCTAGAATTGCTTCATGTGGTTAACCTTAGCGTAGTTTCTGACCTTGTCGGGCGGGCTTCTTTACTTAGCAAGCTAACGTTAGCTCGTCTTCAGTGGCAGCGGCAGGCTGGCAGCACTGCCAAAAATGTTCCGACGAGATGATATCCGACTGGTTGAGAAACACCTGTGCGTTGCAGTAATGGATATGCAGTCTGTTAAAGTGGACTACAAAACAGAACTACAATCATTAATCCATTACTTTAAAAAATAAAAATTGGAACATGCGATATATGCTCTATGTCCTTATACCACACAGGCTAATCCAGGAACGTTTTGGCTCATTATATAAATCAGATTTCAAGAAATAATCAATAGTCTCCGAAGCTCGTTCTATCTGTCACAGGGAATTTACTTCCGAAACCAAACTCCGCCCATGTCTGACATACTCACTTGAGTACTTTATAAGGTTTCTGGACATGCTCAATTGTGTCCTTGGTCACATGCCTAATCAATGTACAATGAGGAAGGCGCAGAGCAGTGACACGGAGAAGGCAATGCCAAAGCTTTAAGAGTATGTAATTGGTCGCCAACTAGCGTAGCACGTGAAGATATCATGTAGGCCAGAAGAAATAATTATAAAAAAATCTTATCTGTCTGTACGGTAAGAAAAAAATATTTCACCATGAAAAAATTATGTCTTTTATTTATTTTTTAAATGTAATACAGAGTTAACATGAATATATGAGTGCAAGTATTTATATTTTGCCGTTATATTCAATATTTATATATTTATATTATATTAAATTTATATTTGGAGCCCAATGGGGAAACTGGCTTTTTCAGTGCAAATCAGATATCAGTAGAGGGCGACATTACATCCGGTGCTGAGGTTGAGTGCCGAAAGCTGGCCACTTGTGTTGAATACCAATCGTTCATGAATTGAATGTGCATGCCTGTTCATGTTGATTAGAATATAACACCCAAGCAATCGCATTAAAGGCATGCCGACTTCAGGGTTGTGTGCAAACCTAAGACGTTCATCGCTCTCCGCGGACATCTGCGCAGTCCCTAAAGACGCGCTTCCACCCCAAGGCACAATTAGCCAAGTAATTAAAAAGTAGCAAATGCATATAGTTGGGGTTGGGTTTGACTGCACGTTTGTGTGTCTTTATATCATTATCAATAATCATCATCAGTCACTTTTATCAATAATTTAAATTAATTTTCCAACAAGATTATTATTACAAACTAAAAATAAGATGATCATGAAAACTAGTTGTAAAAATTTTTTAAAAAAAACATTATCGTGAACTGAATTTTTTTTTCAAATGTATTTATAAAGTTTTTGAAAAAATTCTAACTAAAGCTAGCAAGCCTGCTCAAAAACTGAACTCATAAGACAAAAATTATGAATGCTGAAATGTTTGTGGAAACGTTCTTAAACACAGTTTACGATTACGTCTGTTCGTAAGCATGTTTAGTGAATGAGGCCCAGTGAGTGTATAAAAGGTAGTGTGATCATTTTCCTAAGACACTTGTAAAATGTCACCAATAACAGCACCAATAATTGTTAAAATATTGATTAGCACTTATTTAATTACTTGTATTCACATATAGGAATTATTACTTCTAATAATGTCACGTTTGATGTGGGTAGTGGAGATTTGCTACTTCACAGTGAATTTTATTATTATTGATTATTATTATTATTAGCTAATATTTTCATCAATACTCTTGGTGCGTGCAAAGCACTGCAAAGCTTTCTGCACATGGCCAGTTTCATGTTGCTTTGATGAGGTTGTCACAATCAGAAAACTGTTGTGTGCATTTTAAACGATATATTACGCAACACTGATTCTCCCCTCTAAACAGACTGAGGCTATATGATTCTCATAATCAGAAGGCAATATGAAACTTCTGAAGAAAGTCCAAAAGTGGACACATCTTCCAAACTGCATAGAAATATATGTGCAACAGCATAATAGACTGCATTGCGGTTTAAAGTGCATCTTAAGAAATGCTTTCCTATCAACTGGCAAATATCATTAGAAACGCATGTAACCTGTCGGTGAAGTTTTGTTCCAGTGTTACAAAATGAAGTCTGCAAGACATGTGGTCACACGATCGGGTCACATCCGACTGAACTGTGAGACCAAGTGAAATACATGTACACCCACAGCAATGGTGTCTCTGTCACTGTTGTATTCACATTTTAATAGTAATGATCCTTGTTTCCTACAACCACTATTGGCTATGTGCACATTTTTGTATTTGTGTTGCTTCCTTTCTGATGTTGTAGAAAATAAACAATCCAAGATTTGTTTCTTCTGCCTCTGTATAATACATATATTTCACCCAGACCATGTAATGAATGTCATGTGTAATACATGGGTAACGTATTATTTCATGAAAAAAAAATGTTGGTTATGGTGCTCACAATGGGTTTACCCACAGCCAAATAGAGAGAATGTGTTTCATAGCAGAAACTCACATGGACTGACCTCTCAAAAGGCACATGCCTGCAAAGTCTCACACACACACACACACACACACACACACACACACACACACACACACACACACACACACACAGAGAGAGCGAGAGAGAAAAGTCACCTGATGCACAGACATGCATATGTGCCAATATCAGAGAAGCCAATATCACACGCACACCAGTATCAGAGACTGTGCCTGCAACTGAGTACATACACAGACACACGCATGCACACAAACAAAAGCACACGCCAGACACGTGTACCATGACCACACATGCTTTTCCACCATTACTTACCAACACATACATCCCCTTTTTTTAAAATATATATTTCACGTATATTATAAGCTACGTGCAACTCATCAAAGTCACTTGTGCCTGCAAGTGGGCAGTTAAGACACCAAGAGAGCGTAGAATGAGTAACGCAAGCACCCAAACAGTATCTCTATTCAATGGAGCCGATGTGCAATCCAGCCGATTTCTCAATTACAACTTTCAAGGAGTTTGTCCTCTGGCCAGAACGATGGTCTGGCAATGAAGGGTCTTATCTTTCTGTCATTTCTGAGGGGAAATAATGACCCATTTCCTAAGACTGGTGTCATCAATTACTCAGACAGCTGAAGAAAAATATCCCTATTCAATACATCAGCAAGATCTCAATTTCATATATAAAGAAATTTATGAATTAATTGGCTGGGGGAAAAAAAACTCATAAGGATAATGCATCTAGTTATGATCAGAAAATGAAAAACAAGTATAAATCTATGGAAGGCACAGTAAACAGTTCTTACATTTGGTAAATATATACAAACGAACAGCATAAAGCTGATGAATGGATGTTATGCAAACAGTGTTACAGGGCAAGAAGCTGCTTGGGCTAGCAGCCCTTCCTTATTATTATTGAACTGTGTTTGATAAATTAGGCTACATTTTCCCTATTTACCCTCAGTAATTTGTAAACATAACATAAACATAACTTGTCACCATGATGCTATCGGTACCCCACAAATGGAGCACTGCAGCTGACCCATGCGTATTCCTACGAGCCAGAAGCCGTTTTCCACACTACAGACCACACAGCCGACAAGCCAGCAAGAGCACGTTGGATAAAAAGCATGTCTCTCAGTAACAACAACTGGGAGACGATGGGCATCTGGGGGCATTATCAGGAAGTTATATTCAGGTTATAACCAGAGTTAACCTGACCAGCTTTGATCCACCCTACTTCTTAGCAGGGAAAATTCAATTGTGTAATCATAATCATCTGGACTGCCATCTAGCTGCTGCAATTTCCACTATCATGGATATTGCCAGTCAGTTTTGACCATGCTGGTCATTAAGATCTAGACCAGTTTTTCCTTGCCACTGTTGCCTCTGGCTTGCTCTTGTGGGGGTTTAGGCTGGGTTTTTTCTGTGAAGCGCATTGTGACAACTTGTTGTGAAATACACTATATAAATAAATATTGATTTGATTTAAATTAATATACTCTCGTATAAAAATGATCTGTGTAGATTCTAGAGTTTAAATGCCCATACTCATGTATAGTCTAGTTCCCAGAAAACTAGGCTTTTTTGTACTTTGAAACCAAAGCGTTGTGTATATAAAGCAGGTTATGTGAGAAAATGTTAGAAAATCACACGTGGGCATATTTGCTCAGCTTCATAACTTTCACATTTTACAGATGTCTGTACACATCTAACGTGTAGTATGTGTCATTACCCTGAGGACATTCCTTCATGGTTAATTAAAGATATATATGGGACCTTGACCTTCAACAACCTATTGCCAGATCTGATTTTCAAGCCACAATGAGGAGGCTAACTGCACCTGAAGGCTGAGACCAACCTTTTGAAATGTGAAGTTGGTATAAGCTTCCTCTGAAGCAGGGAAGGTCAGCAAAGTCAAAGCCAGGTGAAGTGAAGGCTATTTTAAAGGTCATTGCCACATAGTGTCCAATATGTGTAGTAGTACATCACACTATTATTTAAATTAAATATTGCCATTGGTCACTGGGTCACTGTTTTAGTCACTATTCAAATGGAGCTTAGAAAATAAACACCCAAAAGAAACTACCCAAAACAGTATAGAAGAGCAAACAATGACCTCTAGTGTATTGCACTAGCAAATGCAAACAGAGATTCAGGATGGGAAATTTTATCCTAAAAATTTCAATACTTCCCAATTTCTCTTACAAATTCTAGAAGTTTAT